>CM059972.1:119572249-120167929 GCA_030490835.1 Annona cherimola | reverse complement strand
AAAAATAAAAATAAAAAGATAAAACAGTTATATTATTTAATCGTAATTTGAATTCCAATTATTATTTTTTCTTTAGACATCATTCATTGATTTCTTTCCTCGATAGCTGGACTTCTGTTGTTGCAATTTTTATTGTCAAACTGCTTTCGCCAATAACTCGACAATTTAAAACTGGAATTTGTTGGACCAAATTATCTTTCACCTCATCATGATGTCTTACCTGAAGGATTCTCAGGAACCTCGTATATATGTTTATTTTATCGAGGACAGCAAGGCTGTTATTTTTAAGGGTAAGCTAAAAAAAGAATTATGCTTTAATATCATTCTCCATTTTCATTAAAAAAAAATCAAATACATTGACCGAGGAAGAGATTGATTAAACACGCTCCTGATTCCGAGCAGCAAAAATGGTGAAATACGCTTGCTCTTTTCTTGTCCCACGAGGGTTGAAACATTTGCTCCGGTCAACAATTCCTCGTCATGCTTTGACCGGGTCAAGCTTTTCAACGCGTGGTGCGAAAGATTCCCGCCAAAGACAGCGATAGTTGGCCCGTGTGAGTCATACGTGTGAGTCCCCAGTTGGGATGGGATTACTTGAATCCCATTTTTTTGACCCCTATTTTTTTTTTTTTTTTCCTGTTTCACGGAACATGTCGAATGTGGTTCGCGTATCAATGATTTTCTCTGAAGCCCTGGTCTGACGCGGTCATTGCTTGATGTACGGTTCAGATTTTTTCTCGTGGGAAAGCAGTGGTTTCGGCAGTACTGTAGGAATCTTTGCATGCAAGAAAAGAATTGCCCCGTGAAGAGGCTTTTGCATGGAAACGTCTTGGTTGGATACGCCATCTCTGAGGTGGCAGACCTAATTAATTAATGAAAAAGAAATACTAATTAATTAAGGATATTAAGCTTGATGTAATGGTTTATTTTAAGTCTGCCCAACATTCTTCTATTGCTTGGGTCACTAATTATTACTATTGTTTGTTTCGACTAAAAATGTAATCCATTTTAGAAAATGAACTAGGTTGTTTAATTATTACGATCAAATTGCTCAGCCGGACACACTTTTAGTAGTTTTTAAAATTTTAATTATTCGATCCTCTTGTATAAAGTTTAGATTTTTCCCTCGAAAATGTTAATGATTTTTCCTTAATTATTTGTTTATTTAGGTTAAGCAAACTTTATTTCTTTCTTTCTCTCATCAACTAATTTTGTTTGAACAACATTTAAGAATGCCTATAACTTATAAATCAAATGTTTTTTTTTTGATAAAAATAAATCAAATGTTTTATTTTCATTGATTGAGCTATATGCATGGATTAAATAAATCATCCACTAAGTATATCATCATCATCATTATCACCACAAGAAAATTTCTTATATATAATCACATATTTGTAGCAAAATATAGATTTAATTACATATAATGGTAAATAAATCAACTTAAAACATTTGCTATCAACCCTTAACACACTGCGAGAAAGTTGATGTTTCATCAACCCTCATTGTATATGATACCAGGAACCACCAAGTGACTCCTTCACTTAAATATGTATATTGAGATTTGGGGGGGGGGGGATCATGCTAATGGGAGGAAAATGGAGAATTGACAATGGCAAAAGGGGTGGCTTTTTCCAAAATAGGTTGATTAACAAGAAATTAACAAAAGCAAACCCTCTCCCAGTTGAGATAATTAAAAATGATAATATATGCAACTTCTTGGACAGAAGGAGTAGCTCGTGGCAAAAGGAGAAGGTCATAGCAATAGTGGGGGAAGAAGGGTGGAGGACAATCTAGTTAATACCAATCTCAACAAAGGAGCTAGAGGATAAGTGGTTCTATAGAACCAAATGGAGTTTTTAGTGTAAAATCAACCCATAGGCTATTAAAAATCTAACTTTAGTGTTTTTTTAGGTTTGTAGGACAGAAGACCACGCAATGGGAACCGGGAAAAGAGGGTTTTCCAAAACATTTGGAGAACTAACTTGCCAAATAAGGTCAAGGTATTTGAATGGAGACTCTACAAGGATACCCTTCCAGCTAAACGCAATCTTGTTAGGAGGGGAATTGCGGTGAACCTAAGGTGCAATTTATGTAAGGGGCAGAAAGATGAAGCCAACCACCTGTTTGTGGGCTACAACACAATTAGAGTGCTAAGAAGTGCAATCATCCTAGATACATATTTTTGGACACTCAAATGAGTTATAAAATGTGTTTTCAGTTCTCTAGCTAGCAAAAGAGTGAAGAACAACTTAGCATGTTTATCCTTTTGTATTGGAAAATCTGGTTCATTTGGAACCAATTCAAGGAACAAGGTATTCCTCCATATTTCAACAACGTTATTGGCCGGCGTAGATCTTTCAAAAATTATTTTGTTGAAGCAAATAGAATTGATGGATTTGGGCTATGCTACACATAATTAAACCCAAGGTGGCTGTGTCCAAAAGTGAGTTTTCTAAAAATGAATGTGGATGGATACAAGAATTTATGGGGTAATAGATAGGCCTGGGAGTAGTGCTAAGGGACAAGGAGGGATCTTTTTTGGTAGCAAAATGCTAGCGATGTGAAGGAATGTCGGATGCTCTATTGGTGAAAGCTATGGCTTTTCAAATAGGGATGCCATGGGGTGCTGAAATGCAGCTGGAATCCTTGCAAGAGAAAAGAGATGCTTTAATTTTGGTAAATTTTTTGAATAATAAGAGCCCAGTTTTATCATTGGTGGAGATTCTAATCCAAGATATCAAGACTTTAGCTCACTTAATCAAAACGGTTGAATTCCACCATGTTATGTGCATTGGGAACTAGGTAGCTCACTTTTCGTCTAGACATGCATCTTCCATGCCTGATGATGTAAAATCCTGGTGGTGAAGGCTACTAGCTTTCATTGTAAATCACTTATGTCTAGATTCATGGTAGTAATGAATACTCTTCTCCATCAAAAAAAAAAAAAAGCTCTTTAACATTGCTTTTATATTTTCTTCCATTTTGCTCAATTGGAATGAAGTAAATTATATTTGTTCTTTTGATAGTTATTTTATTTTTCAAGTATTATTCTTGCATCTTTATCATTATTTATTCCAAAAAATTAGTGATGCATAATACTATTAATTAAAGCATATAAAAGTTTTTCACTATTTTCTCGAAAAGTCATATCACAATAATTATTAGTTGTTGCTGATTAATATCCTCTGCGACTAAAAAGCTTAAAGGTGATTAATTAAACCTTGATGTAAGATCTACATTTTCTTACAACGTATACATTTGCATCCTTTTTATTTTCTTCTCTTTCCCTTCAAGATAGATAAAAAATTATGCAAATTCAAATGGTTTGGAAGAATTGGAAAGAAGTCAATTCGACAATATAATTATCCAATATTCTCCAACTTTTATGAATTTGCAATGAAACCGTTATTTGGAATAATTGAATCTTCCATCAATGCTCCTAGGCGGTATAATTGGATTGGCCAGATTGGATATGTAGGGCCTAACACGATAGAGAGAGATTGTTTCGCTTTGTAGCTCAAGGCATATATAAGTTAGATGCATAGAGTTATAGGAAATCTGTTTTAGCTATGGGTCATATTTTTTTTGATAAAATAAGCCCATCTTAGAATAATATTAAAGCCAGATCAAGCATCCTTATTATGTCCTCAATGCCTGTTATTTATTTATGTATGTATTACAATTGAATTTATCAAAAGAATTATGATTTACTAAAAGGAAGAGGTTCAAACTTTTTAAATTTGTATATATTTATATTTATCTCAATTTGTATTATATTTAAGCCCTAAGATAGTTTTATACATTTTTCTAAGAAGGAGACAACATATTCTCTATTTAAGAAATCCAAAGACACAACTCCCATTAAGTATATTGGGGACAATGCCCCAGGAGAGTGCCCAAAACTCCACCCTACTAGGGGAAATCGAACCCATGATCGCTAGCTAACAAGCTAGTGGATCATGCCGATGGGGATAAACCCCATTAGCAAAGTAAAAGGTTCACACTTGTTGTTAACATAGCTGCAAATATACTTGAATGTCCATAGGTATGTTTACAATGAGCTTCATATCACAAGCATAATCACAATTTAAATAAAAAATACAAGTATGAGTTCAAATAACTTCAAATGTGAAGCTAATAATTTTTATGACAACCACTAATCAAATTCAAGGTCTTTTGCATATATTAACCAAAATTGAACTATGAATCAAACAAATTGATCCTATTAGCGAGGGAAACAAATGATTAACTTAACTTGAAAGTTGAATCAAATACGATGTTTGCAAAGGGGTGTTTGTTTAACCAAAAAACTTTTAAAAGTAAAATTTTTTAATTTAAAATTTTTTATTCTTAACAACTATCCTATTTTTAATTATTTCTTCATTTCTTCCTATACAACTATCGTATTTTTTAATATTTTTTTACACAATTATTCGTACATCTATTTTAATGTTATTTTCTTTACTTTCATCGTTTTCCATATCATATCAAATCATTCTCTTCCATTTCAAAAATTTTTACATAAAAAATTTTATCACTTCCCAAACACACCAAAGTAGACTATAAATTTGCATTATTTGTGGAAGAAATAAACATTTTAATTTGTAAAATATTGAACATAAACTTATGAGCTTAATCGATTACGCCAAATAGAAGTTTTTAGAGTTCAAATATGTACAACTTATTTTCCCAAAAAAAGAAGTATATTTAATCATGTAACTTTTAGTTTTTTATATTTGAAGTTCATACGATTAAGCTTGTTAAACTTTGTTAATTAATAGACCCTTCTAGATTTTAGAAGATTTTTTTATTGGTATTGTATATTGTGACATTTGATATTATAAATGAAACTCATTCAACCATGAGATTACAAGCACTCACTTCTTTAAAAGAAAATAATAAGTTTCCATCTAATTTATTAAGGGAGACTAACTGCTTCCACCTATTTTCAATGAAGACCCATACAAGTATTCGTTAAGCTCGTTTTTATACTAGTTATTTTGAATGATAATTGGATAAGAATGCGAGTGGTTGAGATGATTTGCCATATATTTTAATTGATTTAACTTTGTTAACCACAAAACACTCACGATTTATCGGCATGTATCAAATCAGGTGAAATTGAAGCAAAACTCGTTCAATTCTTAGATAATTGAAGTATAATGACCAAGATCCACTTAATTTGATAATTCTGAAAAAAAAAAAAAAGCAAAACAGCGATCAAAACAGCGAAAATGTATTTTACCCGAGATGTAAAAACTTTTTAAGGTTCAAGCCCTGTATTTGAGACTCGAACTATGCACGGTGCACAACCACGTCCCTATTGCTGCCTCTCGGTGAATTTTAGAAGATTTATTCTACAGATGTTAAATACTTGTGCTAATTTAGAGTTACGTAAAATTATAAGGCCTATTTTACAAATTCCCCAAATTTAAGTCCAACTTAACCTGACATTGGAATTTTTATTTATTTTTTTAACCACAGGTTCTGACAAAGCCGCTGAGGCACTTATGAGATTCCCAACTTTTTAATTGGTTCCGGTGTATCATTTATCAACCTACGCCGGAGCATCACAGCTTTTTCTCGCCTCGCCATCTTTTTCCAAGCCAAAGACAATGATGGCACAAGCTTTTGAAAAAGCACAAACGAGCGGATGGCCCACCTACGTATTGAGAGCCAGAGGGCAGAATTAAGATAAAATTCCACTCGGGTGGGGCCCTTTATTCTCGCCGCGTCATCTCATGGGTGGGCCCAAGTGAATCCGCGGTTGAGATGAACCAGGTACGAAAATCCGCCCAATTTCCGAATGGCGCTCGCGTCTTTCCAAGTCAAAAGCGAACCCAATATCAATCAGAACCAAATCCAACGAAATTCTCCGGTAACGGTTGCATCTTTCGGCACGTGTATGCAAATGCCACCAATTGAGAGCAGATGGAAAAAGAGAAACCGTACAAACCCATGCGTGGGCCACCCCAATCCAGGGCAATATACTTCTTCTCTGCATGATATGAACACATCATGGCCGTAGAAAAATGTGGGTCCCCTTCGCAAGGATGTATATATCGAGCGGCTACTAAGAACAGATCAAGTTCGTTAACTCATTCAAGGACAAGGAGAAGTCAGATGGTCATTGTCGTTTGGCGGCTTTGCCCTGAGCAAACGTTTACAAGTGTTCTTCAATACCATGCATTATTGGCGGGAAAACTAAAACCAACGGCGGCATTCAAGGGAAGAAATGCATGCCATGGTGCATTGCACCTCAAAACCACAATAAACAGTAGTAAAATATTTATAATTTGGCGACGAGTTCCAAAGAGAATTCTACAGTAGAAAGGAAGAAGCATCATGATCGAATGCTTACCATCCGAATATCATAGAGAAAAAAAAACAACAAGAAAAATAAAATTAAATTAATTGGAAGCTGACCCATGATCGAACTTCCAAAAGTTAGCTCCTTCCACCTTTCATCTTCTTCTCATTCTTCTCCTCGGTGTCGAGAAGCTCCTCCAATAGGTTATCGTCAAGATATTCGATCTCGAACACCTGCCTCCCGTACTGAGAAGTGGCGGCGGTTGCAGAAGAAGAAGAAGCAGTAGAAGCAAAAGAAGGGTAGGAAGAGGAGCTCTGCCCAGGCGACATGTGCTCTTCCGGAAAATTCAGGATCGCGAGCGGCCCCCTCATCGAGAAGGCCGCCCTGTCGTAAGCTCTAGCCGCTTCCTCTGCTGTGTTGAATGTACCGAGCCACACTCTCGCGCCGTGCCGGGTGGAATCTCGGATCTCCGCCGCGAACTTCCCCCATGGCCGCCGCCGAACGCCCCTGTATCGAACTTCGCCTCCGCCGCTGCCGCTGCCGCTGCCGCTGCTACTCTCATTGTCACCTTTGCCTCTTCCCTTGGGAGTTTCGTCGTCTTCCATGGTTGTTGGTGGTACTAGCGGTGGAGGTCGAGGCGTAGGTGGAACGAGGGAAACGGCCAACGTCTCCGGGTTTTAAATTGGGGGGTGGGGGGCGTAGAAGTTTCTACAATCGCACGGATGGGAATTACGGCACGTGGAAAGGAGGCGAGAACGTTCGGAGGCCCGGGGCTCCGGATTCGCTGTATTTGGATGGTCAGCTCTCAGCCGATGGCTTTTGGGACTTTTGGCCTTTTCTGACATTCGCGAGCGTGCTGCTGCAGCACCTGCGCACACATGGCACGTTGTTTATAGCTTACGTCAGCATTGTTGTTTTGAAATCGACCGGACCGTGAACTAAAATTTTAACGGCCTAGTTTGCAAACGATTCCGATTGTCACTGTTATAATGTTGAAAATAAAAAATACAGTATTTTTATTTTCCACCTTCGCGGGTGCGCCCCTTAAATTATATATGTATAGCTTATCATAATTATGAGATAAAAATATGCTTTATTTAAAGAATTAAATTAAATATGGAACTTTAACAGTTCATCTATAATAATTACTTTATATTAATTTCAAGGTTCAAAACGATTTAAACAAACGATTGAACCAATCCAGCCTGAATCAGATATAAAATGGTTCAAGTGAGTTGTAGGTCCGAACCCAATAGCATAGAGGCTAAAGTTTACCCTTAGTCTGTTTTAATCCGTTTGTAATATTTAACCTCCCTTGTTTTATTATATTAAAAATAATTTTCATTAAAAAAATTATATCTTGTAAAAAAGAGCATTTTTGAAGTAAATATAACTACTAAAACCTTCTAAAAACTCATATTATATAAAAAATTTAACATGCAATTTTTGAAATTGTAGATAAAATAAATAGTTTAGATTTTTAAAAATTTTAAAATTAAAAAATAAACATGAAATTTCTGTGCTTATACATGATCAATTGTGGTGGCAGTAATGAGCTCGGAAGTTCATAAGAGTAAAATATGAAAAAAACTTAAAATATAAATAGAATATTTATACAACAAACGAGAAAATAATGATAATAGGAATTTTCAAATATACCATCATAATTTGTTAGTATTGCAATTTGCAAATGTGTTTATCTTTTATCAAAAATAGAAAAATAAAACTAATGTAATACTTTTCAGGATTTCTAAAATATAATCTCATGTTTTATCAATACTAGCAATTTTATACTTTAAAAAGTAAATATTTATACATATTTTATATCTATCTAAAATAGAAAATATATCATCTTAAAATAAATATTATTTCTTTTTAAATATCTCAAAACATATTCAAAATATTTTTTAAATGAATGAGGGGAAGCAACACGGGTAGTAACACTAACACTTTGACTGATTTTAAATAAATTATATCCAGGTATCTGAAAGTAATTTATGGTAAATTACGTTCATGAAAGAAAGTGTAGAATTGATCACACAAAACAATAAAAATTACAAGTTAAAAAGAAACCAAATAAATTATGAAGTAGGAATTCGAAAATGGGAAGATAGCTTAGAGGGAGAACATTGATTCTGCGTGATTATCAATGTTCGCACCTTGTTTTGCGTGCAAGGAATTAATAAAGGCGCCAATAATTATTATAATAATAAAATGTAGCATCTATGCTAGGATTCAGCAATTTCGAAACAATCATGGCCCATTTGGATAATGATAAGTGCAACTATGCAAAGAAAATGAAAAAGATTTAAGGAAGATGAGTAATGATCGTAATTATGAAAGCAGATAACACAAGACATAAAAGTAAAAAGCCTAATATAGAATAATAATGAAGCTAATTAAGACTATCAGATGGAATAACTTGACCTCAAGCCGTTGAAGCTTTGGATGGACACTCGTGGATATTGTCATGCAATATTCCCAAGTAACATATATTTTTTTAAATTTTTGCTCCTAGTTATCGAGTGGGGAGCCCAAATACTCCCACCACGGGGATGGACTTCAAACCCATGTCTTAGGGGTGGGAATCGGGGCGGGTCAAGGTATGCCCAACCGACCCTACTTTTCAAAAATCTTGTTTGACCCTTATTTTTATACCGGGTCGGGATAAGGTCGGTTTGACCCTTACTTTTTTCTACTAGGTCTCGGAACAAAATTCGGGTTGGTATCGGGTCAACGGGTCGGGTAAAAACTGCGGGTCAAGTAAGAAATTTTTAAAAATTTATGAACCTATCAAGTATAAAGATAAATCTATATTAAATTTAACTACTATATGCTTGAATCTATTACTAATCAGTCAAAGTAAAATATAAATCCTTAAATAAAACATGAATATTAGCATTGAATGAGGGTTTTTTTTAATGTGAGAGATAAGAAAACGGGTCAGCGAGTAGGTCCGCCCCGTCCCGACCTGCCTTTTTTAAAAACATCAAAGATCAGACCCGCCCCGATTCCCACCCCTACCATGTCCCCATGGCCTCGATTGGCACCACTTACCACTTATTAATGTATTTTCCACCTGCTCTTAATATCACATTTGTGCATTTGTATTGCAATGTGCTATACAAGAAAAAAATACAATTGGAAAAATAGAATGATAAATTAATAATTAGTGGAAAAAATAACATAAATAGCATAGAGAATTAATGTGACTTATTTGTATCTTATATGAGAAACATAGTGGATGAGAAACTGAGACTTATTTTGCTAACTTATATGGCACGAGGCATCCTTTAGTTCCTCGTATGAGCTCATATTTACTAACAAAATCAAGCAAACCAATATAGTAATACTTTTTGCAAGTTCTATTAAAATTATGAGCTTTACCCAAATATCCTTGCTTCGTTTGATTATAATTCCGAATATACTCATTCTATTTTCAAATTTTCAGATATACTCACTACGTTTATAGTTAATTCCAAAATTGTCCATTTTGTTAAAAACGGTTAGTTAAATGTTTATAAATGTTCAAAATACTCCTATTATAAAATAATAAAAAATGAAAGAAAATGAAACTCGGACTCTCCAAATTTAAAGTTCATGTGAAATTAAGGTATTAATGAGTTATGACATTCAAAATTTTAATTCTATTCAAAATTTGATGAGCAAATTAGTAATTTTATATATTAATTAATGGGGTTAACTCACGGATTGAGTTTTTTGGGTTAACTACAAACATAATGAGTATATTTAGGATTTTAAGAACGTAGTGATTTGGGATTATGATTAAATGTAATGAATATATTTGTGAAAAACCCTAAATTATCAAAGAAAAGGAAGATAAAATTTTCTAGAGCATTCAAGATAGATACATAGTAATAAACAGGTAATATATCTGGTCAATATCAAAGTTGTGTCTTGTGTTATGTGATGGACTATTTGTGTAATGGTTCATATGTGAAAATACATAGTAAATGTGTAAAAGTTTGTGTTAATTTTATGTGTATATTCATAAAACTCCTATAAAATAGAGTATTAGCTTGAGACTTAATGAAGCTATGAAGACAAACCTTAGAACGATGGCGTGAGAGAGAAAATTATCATAATATTTTTTTAAGATGTGTTTATCATAATGGATTAGTATCCTTTTTAAATGATTTTTCATTCTAGATTGAAGAATTTTATACATAAATCTTGTGTCTTGTTTGTTTAATCTTATGGTTGTTTATTTGATTCAGATTTATTATGTGTACTTCCACAACAATTAGCATCAAGTCAAATCAAGTTTCCTAGCAGTAAAATGTAAAGAGCAAAATCTCAATTTTCAAAAATGGAAATTTTCAACCCACCAAAGCCTTAAGTTTTAGTGTTCGGAAGATTCGAATATTGTATATATTGACTTTAGATTGTTAGAGAAATACTACTTCGTTTGGAGGGGCATTTGTAAATTAGTTATGGGTCCACAGTATAACCATACAAAGTAGTCCCGCGGAGTACCGGACGCGGCCCTCTGTGCTTAACCCCACAGAAAGCCATCTCAAGTGCAATGCATATCCAACACGTCATTCGTGCATGCCGATTGTTGCCCATTTGGACCGCGATTTAATGCACCGGGTGCACTGAAGCTCATTGCACCCGGGTGCATGAACTTTTTTTTTTTTTTTTTTTTTACTTTTTTTCTAAATTTTTTTTATATGAGTGTTAATCTAAGTATTTTTAATATGTATATCAATTTTTACTATTTTTGAAATATTTTATATATTTATTTTTAATTTGTGAAGATGGGTGATATTTTAGTAATTTCAGTGAGGGCGCATTACATTGCGATCCCATTTTCGGAGGGCAGAGAAGCAGTCATTGACTCTGGCATCAATGACAATTTACTCCGCACAAGTTGGCGGTGGCCGTCAGAAATAAAAAGATGGCCGGGTCGGAAGTCGGAACTCGGAAGTTGGCACGAGTGGGGGACCAAGTTGGGACGAGATGGTTGGATTATGATTTGGGCCGGGTTGGGCTCGGGTAATAAGATATCTGGGCAAGGGCCTTTTGATCAGAAAAGGCTCATTTACCACCTTTTCATCAAAGAGCCTGTACAATAATGATTTTCGTTAATTTTCTCCAAATTAATTCACGGCTCCATCACGTTTCCATGGCCAACGTCTAGTTAGCAAAAGTAGTTGTTTTTTTGGTCTGGAAAAAGAAATGAAAAACCACATTGCAAAATTAATAATTATGGGTACAAATTGTAAATCACAAAAAGACAAACAAGTAAAATGAAAATGGCCCAAAATTTAAAATAGACAAAAGTAATGATAGAAAATAAAATGTCGTTGATGAATATTTAGACAAATCCAGGGTTCATCCCACCTACATCATTATTTACTTGGCCCGTTTGCTCAGTGTTTTTTTTTTTAACAAATTAAAATGATGATCCAGTGCTCCCGAGAGCATTGAGCCTCAATGCTCCTAAGTGCATACACTTATTTTTTTTTTTTTTTGTACACAAATGTTAATTAAGTGTGTTTAACATGTGTATCAATTTTTATCATTTTTGGAGATTTTTAGATATTTATTTTTGAATATCTAAAAATATCTAAAAATGGTAAAAATTGATACATATATTAAATACACTTAGATTAACAAGTTCATGAAAAATTTTCAAAAAAATAAAAAAAAATAAGTGTATATAACCGGGAGCATCGCGGGAGCACTGAATCAAAATCAACCTAAGACGGTGACAAAGAGCAAACTTCTTCAAAGGAAGACAAATTCGAAACGACAAATAAAAAATTTTG
Source organism: Annona cherimola (assembly GCA_030490835.1). Classification (NCBI taxonomy): domain Eukaryota; kingdom Viridiplantae; phylum Streptophyta; class Magnoliopsida; order Magnoliales; family Annonaceae; genus Annona; species Annona cherimola. The sequence continues at coordinate 120,155,821 of CM059972.1, read as the reverse complement.
GTCGGTCACATCTGGCTCTCAAAATGATTCTAGCTTAGATATTAAAGATAACGCAACAGTAATTAGTTTTTAACTGCTCAATCATTTCTGATCGAACCGTTCGCCGCCCTAGGACACCTAAGCCAAGTTGTGGGCCTTGTGGCATGCATGTGGAGAAGAAGGTGCAATGTCACAAGCTCAAGGCACCGAAGCTGTGCGTAATCAAACCTATTAAACAAATCCAAAGCTAAGCTTCGGGGGAATGGATGAAACCCAATTCGAATAAGATGCCCAAAAACGACACTTGGACAACAAAATCGCAAATATAACATTTTAAAACCACAAAAGCAACCTTACACTTAAAAGAAGGAAATTATAAATTAGAAAAAAGGTCAAGAACCTAATTAAATTAATTAATTATTCTAATTCAGCACATGGGTTGATCCGAAGCTAGATTTATTGTGCATAGCACCAGAATTTTGCAGATACTACCAATGGAAGACTGCCATGTGAGTACATGCATATAGTGCAGACAACATATACCTTTGACCAACTTTTGGAAACTATGCCATACTTGATTTCGGAAAATGAACGGATATTGATGCAGTAAGCATCCAAATCTAAAACGCTTATGTTTATTTTTGTCCCACCAAAATGATTAACTAAAATCAAAGTCATCAATTATGTATTGGTTCTAATCCTATGGAACCGGGAACTTCTGCAGTTTAGCCCCACTTTGATGATTATATGAAATCTATTTCACTCATTATATTTAATATTACTTGTTTAATTAGGCAACCATTTTTCATCCAAATGAAAGTTGTGCATAGGCCCATGTAAGTGTAAATTTGATACAATAAAATCATTTGATTTACATGCCAATCTCAAAACCATTACTTCTGTTTAGTCATATAAAAATATTTCCCAGATGTAGGGCATTCTGGAAAGTGATAAAACTTTTGTTGAAAAGTTTGTGGTATATAAGTTTTGGAAAGAAGAGAATATGATATGATATAACAGAGATAATGATGAAAGATTTTAAAAATTAAAATTAAAATAGACAGATTAAATGTATGAATAGTTGTATAGAAATTGTTGAAAAATAAGATATGTTGTATGAGAAGATGTAAAAAAATAATTAAAAAAGAATAATGATAAAGAATAAAAATTTGTAGACCGAAAAGTTTTAAGTAAAATTTTTTTATCTTTTAACAAACACGCTCATAATTGGATGATTTTATAAATGACTGTGACATTCAATTTTATAAATGATTGTAACATTCCAATGATTATAAGTGTTTTTTTTTTATATATATTTCTCATATGATTTTATCCGTTTTGAAGTAGGTATGGCCCACACCTAAAACTCCAATTGCAATTAGGCATAATAATAAATCAAATTATATTAAATAATGCGACGCTTTTGGATTTCAATTTTATCATAAGATGACCATCAAATGGAGAGACTGTGAATTTCCGCGAAACTGATTCTATACGATTGGTACTTATTATTTATTTATTTCGAAAAAATAATTTAAAATTTGTACCGAACTATTAAAACTTCCGATTGATCAGTTTTGAAACTAATAAGATAATAGGCATACATCTATCCTATCCAAAGTATTTTTGTGAGATTTTTTATTTAATTATATTGATTTTTAAGACTTTTTTTCAAAAAATTTGGTACATGCAACGGTATTTTCTTAAATGGCAGTATATAATCATGGGAATTATCAATAGAAATGTTTTTTTTATTTTGATTCAAAAATTCAAAAATATAAAGAACGGCTTGGATTAAATAAAATATCATAATACATCAAAAAATGAGAAAGCAAGACAAATTTTTTGGTTGTCCACTTTAGAACTGAATCTTAATTAATTTACAAAAGATTTTTAATACTAATTATTTTGTACGATAGAAATGTGGAAGTAGCAACACAGTGACATTGATGAATGGTACATTTCCCATATGCATAGAGCAAAAGCAGGGATAGAATATTCCATATCTGAATATATAGACCTAAGTGGATACGATAGAAAATACCTTGCTATGATATCTTAGACTAGCTACCTTGGGCTTTTGACATTGATTCATTGTATTACTACTCTTTGTCACTGTTGGTCCATTGAATGAAGCAAGGTCAACCATTAATTTAAAGATTCCATCTTTTCAATTGAAAATACCTTTTTTTAGCATAAACTACAGTAATACTATCAACCTAATTAAAATATTAGTGTAGGGAATATATATTCGTTAATTAGTGATATGGGTTAATGCTTAAACATAATTACTAACTTACATGTTTGTATTATATATAGGGCTTTGCTTATATATAACCAAGTTGCGTAGAAGTGGTCTTATGTAACCTCTTTCATTTTTGAGATATATATGAGAAATATTTAGGTGCAGCTTCACTACACCATAATTATGGTGCAGTTAACTTAAAATAGGCCCCACGTAATCATAAAATTATAATCTATTTCATCCATTATATTTAGAATTATGTATTCTATTTTATTACCATACCAATTTTTATCCCAATTGAATTTGTGTATGGATCTCATATGAAAATGGTACAAATTCAACGTAATAAAAAATGTAAACCATTTTTTATAAAATTTACATATGGATAAACGATTATATAAAGTATTAATACATTTAAGTACATGTGAGGCCTATTTTGGGACAAATGCACCGTTAATTATAGTACAACTTCACTATACTGGAAAAGTTCTTATATATATATATATATGAGAAATTTTCAAATGCAGAGCCACCGCACCATAATTACGGTGCAATAACGCCGAAATTGGCCTCATATGATGATAAAATTGAAATCTACTCCACCCATTGTATTTAGAATAATGTATTCTATTGCCATATTAATTTTCATTCCAATAGAATGTGTATGGACCCCATCTAAAAATGGTATAAATTCAACGTCATAAAATAATTTAATATAAATAACAACTTTAAAGTAGTTTTTTCAACATATAAATCATTTGCTATAAAATTTCTATATGGTTAAATAATTGTATAAAGTTTCATTATATTTTAATATGTGTAGAGCCCAAAAATAAGTAAATGTATTGTTGTTTCTGTGCAGTGGCGCTGCACTGGAACAATTCTCTTTTTATATAGAAATATTCAGGTATAGTTGTGCCAAAATGGGCCCCACATGATCATCAAATTATAATTCACTTCACTCATTGTATTTAGAATAATGTAATCTACTATCATACCAATTTTCATCTCAATCAGATATGTGTATTGACCTCATCTGAAAATGGTATAAATTCAATGTAATAAAATAGTTTGATGTAAATAACAAATTCAAAGTAGTTTTTTCAACATATAAACCATTTTCTATAAAACCTATATATGGATAAATGATTGTATAAAGTTTTATTGCATTCTAATATATGTGAAATCCATTTTGTGCAAATGTACCGTTGATACACATGTTAAATATGTACCGCTGATACACATGTTAAATATACATAGATTAATAGTTTATAAAAAAATTTTAAAAAAAATTAAAAATGAGTTTTTGCACCCCAGTACTAAGATCTAACAAAAAAATATATTTTGTTATTGTTGAGCATATACGGTACACCAATAAGAAATATAGGGCCATCAAATTTTGTTGTTGAATATTTGCAAAAATTCTATAGCTTAAATGGTCGCATATATTTTCAACAATACAAATCATACTCCAATTAAGGAAGGCCACAAGTTTAGCCGGCCCAAGTACTACTCTGAGTTTTGACTCGACGCCTGGTATTCCCCGGGTTGACCCAAGTCGGGGAAACCTTAATCCAAGTGGCACATGCGACAAAACCCAAGTCAAAGTGATCAGAAGTCAGAAACTCAATGCGAGTGGGCGTTACAGCAGGAAAACTCTGCACAGTCTGCAAGCTTCGTCGGTGGTCTGATCGGAAGAATGTGTATGCATGTCGAAATTTCAATTGCTTTGGCGGTTCGCGCTGACCCTATCAATTCATATGGGTTATATATGTGTGTGTAAATTGATTACAAATGCCTTCTCGGATCGCGAGAAGTCGAAATGGTTGTTAGAAACTCGGAATACTGATAGGATTTTGAGACGGCTGGATTGGAATTTGATATTAGGCAGAGATCGTCTTGGAATTGATTATTTCTGATCCCTTAGAATAAAAATATATATTGTGTGTTTGAAAAGTGATAAAAAAATTTATGAAAAGTTTTTTTTTGTATAGATCTTTTTAAAATTAAAGAAAATGATGTGATATGATGATGATAATTATGAGAAATAAAGAAAATAAAATTAAAATATATGGATAGGTTATAATTAAGTAAGTGGAATTAGGGGTGGGAATCGGGGCGTGCCATACCGGGTCAAGGTTTGTCCAATCCTGATCCTACTTTTTAAAAATTGAGTTTGACCATCTTTTTATACCGAGTCGGGACAAGACTGGTTTGACCTTCACTTTTTTTTTAATAGCTTTCGAGACAAACTTCGGGTTTGTATCGGACCAGTTCCAGGATAGTGGTCAGGTCGAAAATACGAGTTAAATAAGATAATTTTAAGAATTTATATACGTATCAAATATAAGTATACATCTATACTAAATTTAAATATTATATACTTCAATATTTTGCTAATTATTAAAAAACACATAATTAAGAAAAAAACATTTGAAAATATAGTATAAATTTATTAAAATAGGTTAATATACAATTACACATAAGGGTTATATATGTACAATTTTTTTTTATTAATTCTTATATTGCTTTCTGAATAAATTGATTCTTCTATTGTTGATAGAGTTGATTATAAAAAAGTGAGAATTTTGAAAGAAAATAATAATAATATTTAAATATAAACTTATAATTTTTAATAAATTAATATATGCAGAACGGGTCGGACTGTTCGGGTCGAGACATAGTCGACCCTATTTTTGAATTCGGGTCAAAATTTTTGACCCATCCCTATACCGGGTTAAAAATATATTGGTTTACCCGGTCAAAAACGGGTCGGGTCAAAGCCAAGTCACTGGTCGACTAACCCCAATTCCACCCCTAAGCGGAATGATCCTGTTAGCCCTGGCTAAGTAAATGTTCTACTTAGCCTACTTCAAAAAATCTATTTACAATAATTTTTTTGCTTTTTCTTTATAAACTTGTTTATCTAAGTGTATTTAATATATAAACCAAATTTTACTTTTTTGGATATGTGTATATATATTTTTTTTAGATTTTTAAAAATTTGTGTATATATGTATTTAAAATAGTCCCATCTTTAAAAATCTAATATGTATATACACACACATATCTTAAAATAGTAAAAATTGATTTATATATTAAATACACTTAGATAAACAAGTGTATAAAGAAAAAACAAAAAATTTGTTGTAAATAGGTTTTTCGAAGTGGGCAGAATAAGATATTTATTTAGCGTGGGCTAACAAGGTCATTTTTCGTTAAGTAAAAAAATTAAAATGTAAGATAATTATATATGAAGAAGTGAAAAAATAAATAAAAAATAAGATAGTTATAAATAGTAAAATGTTTTAGATTGAAAAATTTTAAGTTAAGAAGTTTTTTTAGTTAAACAAACACTCCCCTAATAAAACTTTTTTTAAAAAAAAATTCTCGATAGTCAATACTACTTTTTCATTTTACTCAGACAATATTTTATTTCTTAATGCACAATAATTAATCACTCCTCGTCGAATTTACAAATCTAAATCTGATTTCATCTGATGCTTCCCAAGTGCTAACATGCCCGAAAATGATCACCGCCACATACTGATATAAAGTAATTAAGTGGTGAAGGTAGGAATAGGGATGCATGGGAAAATTGGCTTTGTCCTTCGTACTCATGCGTGTGTTCTACATTCTAATTGCTGATCACGTGGGGAATTTGCTTCCTTTTTTGACTTCTTCGGTCATGGTTTCACGCTAGTAGTGTATTTGTGGGCTGCCATATGCTTGCTTCTTAAGGCTTTTGCTTCATATAAGCCTGGTCCAAGATAACAAGCCGAGTAGAACTAGAAAGGTTAGATTATGGTCCCATCTTATCAGATGGATCGAAATGCAAATCTAACTCGTCCTTCCTTAATTGATCGAAGCACGTCTTCCAGTTAACTTTTTAACCGTGAAAATGATGCGTGGAAAATTTGTAGTCTTCTTGGTTCCTTGGTGAGCAACTGAAATGCATGCGGTTGAATATCACTACATTGGGAGGCAAATAAATCCATCCTTGGTATGTATAGCATAAACGTCAAATGGGATCATTGAGCACCACATCATACTCCTGTCGATGGCCTACAAAAATTGGACGGCTTCGATTGACCCTTTCTGATCGCATTCTGCCCCGGCTAAGTGGGCTATCGTTACGAGCAAAAAGACTCGTTTAATGGGCTTATGCATAGGCCCAACAGTGAGACCCACTCCATATTACTCGCAAGAAGCACTCATCGCTGTATTCTGCAAAATAAGAATACTACTGCATAGGCTCACTCGATAATCATCTATTTCATGCAATTTTTAGGTTGAGTTGGGTTTATTTTTCCAAAATATTACTAAAATGGGTTAATTAAATTCGGCGGACTTGGACAATTAAGAAGTATGCTTGTGGCCAATGCAGCAAGCAAAGAGTTTGGTTAGCTTCGGGCTTCGATTCTCGACAGAAGAAGTTTAGTTTTCATATTTTCCGAGTAATGTTTCCATAAATATTTTGTTAGCAATATTGTTAGATTTATACCTTCTAAAGTTGAAATTACAATATGTACTTCTAATGTAAATAGCTCCCGGGCGCATGCAATCGGAATCCCACTCATATGGGATGACTAAGTAACCGACGAAGGTGTGCTTCAGAGAAAGGTAAATGAGATGAATGTCTGGAAACAACTTCTAACCCTGAACATTCAACACTCAGGTTAGCCAATTGGCAGTTTAAATAATGACGACTGCTCCTGGAGATCTTGTGTTTAGCCTTTTGGCATCTTATGTTCTGTTTCCTTGCGATCTATGCACCGGTGGACATCAGTTGGTCTGAATTCATGTTGATAATTGGGAAATTAGAAATCACACGGCAGCTATGGGCTAGTTACGACTCTGGGATCGACATTTGAGGAAAGGAGATATGTCCATTTTAATTTAGACAAATTTTAAGTTAAATACCAATTGTAATATTCATAATCTAATTTATATTGATAAACATCAAATTTAATAAAAATTTGTTCCTATAATATTGTTATTTTATTGTGTATAATATTGTTATTAGTAGTAAATTATTTCTAATTCGGAATACATAGGGTACAAGAACGTTACGCTTTATCAGCCAACACTATTCATAGCTAAAAGTTAGAATTTCATTGCTAAATATCTTTAGTATTAATATAATTTTATTGTTATTTCATTGCTAAAAGTTCATCGCGAAAGAGCTTAAGCAACAAAAAAATATAATTAATTGCTAACCATTAACTTTGATCATGAAAATTTCATCTTTTAATAATAATACAAGAAACCATTGCTAAAAGCATAGATTATTAGGAATAAAATTAGTGTCGTTGTTGTTGGTACTGGAACTTATTGCCGTAGTAGTATTATATTCTGCACTAATTAGTCGACCAAGTATAAACAATAAAGCTGTACATATATATATAGGTATCCGATGAATTTTGTTTATATATGTATTATTCTTATTTGCCAATTGCCCTACATTCATGGAAGAAAAATACCTGGCTAGCATCTTATATTTGAGTACTGATCTTCTACGACCGGTCGGAAATCCGGTGATTTCCGACCGGTCAAAAATTGTTTTTTTTTGTTTTTTTTTTTAAAAAATAATTTTATAAACATGTTAATCTAGTTATATTTAATCTATAAACCAAGTTTTATCATTTTTAGATATGTATATATATTTATTTAGGATTTTTAAATACAGGGGTATTTAAGTCATTTTAAGAATATTTAAAATGACTTAAATACCCCTGTATTTAAAAATTCAAAATAAATATATATACATATCCAAAAATGGTAAAATTTGATTTATAGATTAAATATAACTAGATTAACATGTTTATAAAATTATTTTTCAAAAAAAATTAAAAAAAAATATTTTTTGACCGGTCGGAAATCACCGGATTTTCGACCGGTCGTAAATGATCATTCGCCCTTATATTTTGCAGCAAAAATTCTTATTTTTGATTGTAGGGCTTTTCTCCCATGAAACCGGAAACAAACTGCACTCCTTTATTTATATTTTCTTTCTAAATTATTCGAAGAGCCAACCTATGCATAGTTTTTTTTTTTTTTTTTTTTTTGAAAAAAAATATTTATATGGTATGAAAAATCTTGTTAACTACATTTAGATATAACCCTCAACAAGTGCAAGCGCAAATGCAAGAGCAGGTGTCCTTTATAATTATATTTTTAAAATCTTAAATTATAAAAATTTGCAATTAATTTGATTTTTTATACTCAGTCTAGGTAGGTAATATGAGGTGAGTATGGCTTCACATCAGGTCTTAAAATGGGCACTGGTAAGTGGGCTCGGGTGTGGGCTAGCCCAAACAACGAGGTAAGTTGCCTACATCGTGCCGCGAACTACGGGTACTCGTAATGTGGTTGTTGTTGTTGTTGTTGTTTTAATGGAACGTAATGTCGTTTTTTAAAATTTCATATCATGTTAAAAGGCTCTCCGATTTCAGGTAGCCTTCTTCGTTTTTAAAATGTTGAAAAATTGATGCAAAATTTAACTCATTCTTGTACTTAACATCATTTTTTAGCTAAGAAATTAAGTCCTTTACAAATCAAATATGTGTATGACTCGCATGTGCTCTAAAATAGGTATATTCACGTGTGAATTTGAAAAATGCTCATATTCATTCACATATATATTAGAATGTAATAATATTTTATAAAATTATTTATCTACATAGTAGTGATATTTAAATGATTATATGTTAAAATATTGCTTAAAATTGATATTTAGTATTAAATTATTTTATTATGTTAATTTTACACATTTATAAATACGGTTCACGTGTAGTGATATTAAATAAATGAAAGATTTTTTATATGTTAAATATGATAGATAAAGTGAATTTTCCGTCAATTATTGAGATATTAAAAATGAATGGAGTTTCATAAAATCAGAGCCTTATATTAAATATATAATTTCATTATCTAAAAATAATATTCTATGTTTAAAAAAATTTGTTTACTTCTTTCCTTTGGTGGCCACTCTCTATTTGCCGTATATTGGTGTATATGTAACAAATATTTGGACGAGGAATTCTTACATTTGGCACTTGTTTTATACATAGGGTAATAATTATTGGAATATCTTTACTTTGGTAGCATGCTCTAGATTAAGCTCATCTTAATAATTTTATCCTATCCATGTACTCCATTATATATATATATATTAGTTAAATACTAAAAACCACATCAATCGAGGTTATACATGGTCGACATCTTCTAAAAATATATAATATACATAAATTTAGAAAATCACTTAGATTTGCACACTAAAATTTTAGAATATTACGAAATCATATAAAAGCATTATTCTAGGTTAGATAAATATTTAGATGATTTAGATATTGAATTGAGACTTTATGAGTCTTTGTAATAAATAAATTATTTTTAATGATTTAAAAATATTATTAATTAAGTGAGTCTTAATTTTGAAAATGATGTAAGTCATGAATTAAAATAATTTTTGACATCTAGATAAAATAAATTATGTTAAATATAATAAATAGATTAGATTTAAAAAATAATCAAAATGAGGTCCAAATTAGACTATCTTACCAACGTGAATTGATAGAACATGATACACTAAAGTCATCCCTAACTATTATATATAAATGGTTCATATTAAAATATAATTTTAAAATAAAAAGCAAGGAATTATTATTTAACTAACAACTGCCCATTGCTCATGATTGCCACTCAAGTATATGGGAAATGGAAGGGTGCTTCTATGTCACACCGCGTTATATGGAACCCCATTCATTTTTGAAATTTTGATGTTTTATGAAAAAATTTAATCTATTAATTATATGTAATACTATTTGTTTAGTTAGGAAACTAAGTTTCATCCGAATCCAAAATGTACATATGCTACATTTTCTCAAAAATAGATAAATTCATATGTAAATTAAGAAAGATAATTAGATCCATTTATATATATAAAAATGTAATAATACTTTATAGAATTATTTATTCACATGTTTATAATATTTTAGATAGTTTAGATGTTGAAAATACTATATATTTAATATTAAATTATTTTATTATATTAATTTTACACATTGGTAGATGGAGCCTATATACAGTGATACTAGATAAATGAAAAAGTTTCCATGATAATATAAATAATGTTAAATATAATGAATTGAGTGAATTTTCCATAAACCATCTAAATATTGAAAATAGAGGATATTACATAGAAGAGAAGTTTCATAAAAATACTCCGCTAAAATTAAAATCTTATCTAATTGGTGCAACTTAATATACTTTGTTTTACTATAATACAAAAAATCATTCCAAATAAAGTCTCAGATGTACCATATTTGGTGAAAAATGTGTAAATTTTGAAAAATACTTAGCTTTGTCAATGACGTGTTATAATGTGATAATATTTTATATAATTATTTATCCATATATTAATGATCACTAAAGTAGTTTAGATATTGAAAATATAATTTTAAAATGAATTTTTAAATTAAATCATTTTATTTACACCATTTTCAAATGGTGTCATACATATATCTTGTTTGGATGAAACTTGATATGATACTAAAATAAATCATTATAAATATATTAATTGGATTAGACTTTAGTTTTATCATCAATTTATGGCCCATTTGCCATTGACTAGTTCATATAATTTTCCTAAATATATAACTAGATCATATCCTTTTGTTAATTGGCTACGTAACAAACTTTTGTATTGTATTCCATAAAAAAAAAATTTGTATTATATATATTTATTTATTTTATGCAAGCAATCCCATATGTATTTAGTTTTATATGCCGAACTTTATTCTTTTGAATTAATATTTTTAATAAAGTATAGGGAGGGCCCCACCTACTTAAAAATACAAATAATTATGCATATATTATGAAAAAAAACACTTATATCAAGCCACGAATACATTAGAATGTTACAATAATTTACACGAACATTCATTCATCAAAGAAGAGTGTTTTAGACTGTGCAGATGTGTTGAATTAACGTCTTTAAACTGATATATAAATCAAATAAGTATATTACATTGATTTTACACGATTGTCAGGTGCATGCAGTTTTCTTTTCATAAAAATTAGTATCTTAGGTAAAGAAATGATTTTAAACACAACGCATGGAGGGAGAGTGAGTGTAACATCATCTCCTCAGTCTTCAAGATGGGGTCATGCTTGAAACCCAGTTCGCTGGAAGAGTAACACCATTTGATCTGATTGATCACATATCTTGTCATGACACATGATCATAGATAGGTTTAATTACAGGTTTTGATCCCATGCTATATTCTTTCTTGAAATTGTAACCCTCCTCAATATTCATTGATTTCTCTCAAGTGAAGGCTATATCTGATGAAAAGAGAGCATCTCCACCACTTGCCTCATGGTGGGCCTAGCATCTCTCTCCTCCTCAACACATTGCAAAGCCACCCTCACCAGCCTTTCCACCTTTTCCACATCGTATTCCGTCTCTCCATCCATCAATTCCTCCACCCCGCCTCCACCATTTCCCATCCTCATCATCACATTCCTCACCCACGGCACCAGTCTCCCACTCGGATCACCCCCCGTCTCCCTCACCCTCTTCCTCCCCACCACCATCTCTAGCACCACAACCCCATAGCTGTACACATCCACCTTTGATGTGATAGGCTGATTCCGAATCCATTCCGGCGCCATGTACCCCCTCGTCCCCCTCATCCTCGAGAACACCGACCTCTCCCGCGCCGTCCCCCCTCGATCCAACAGTTTCGACAGCCCAAAATCTCCCACTCTTGGCCTGTAATCAGCATCCAGCAGGATGTTCTCTGGTTTGATATCGCAGTGCAACACCCATTCAAGACACTCCTCGTGCAGATACGCCAGTCCTTTTGCCGTCCCCAGAGCAATTTGGAATCTTTTCTCCCAGTCCAGATCATTAAAGGAGATGTTCTCAGCCAACGATCCTTTCTCCATGTGCTCATACACCAAAAGCCTGTGCTTACCTTGGGCGCAGAACCCCAACATCCGAATCAAATTCATGTGGTTGATCCTACCAATCATGCTCACCTCCGCCAGAAACTGCTCTTCGCTTTGATCATTCATCCCTTCCAACCATTTGATGGCTGCAACTTGCTCATCGGCCAGCACTCCTTTGTAAACCTTACCACAGCTGCCTTCCCCAATCACCTCTCTGAAGTTGGAGGTGGCCTTCTTCAGCTCTGCATAGGTGAATCTCTTGAACCCTGCGGCCGATGTATACATAATGTTCATGGAATTTTCATCCTTGAAAAAAAACCACCACCCAACAGAGAGGCATGTGATCTCCACAATTCCAATAACCACCGCAATCCAAACCGATATCTTCAAAGAGGAAATGACGTGGTTTTGCCCCTTGTGGGAAGTCCAATTCAGCTGTTGTACACGGGATTCTGGAGAGCATTTCAGACCCATTTCTACTGGGGAATTCTGAGTCAAGTAGCTGAATTTTTTCGGGATTTTCACATAAGATACGGCATACAACCAAGGCAGGTTCGCCCCATTCAGCAGCAGAACCTTGAGATAGCAATTCCAGATGCCGGCGCTGTGATTAAAGCGGTACATGAAGGCCCTGCAGATACAGGAATTCAAGCACTTGCCCTTGCATTCCGCGAAGGTGATGTTGGGGACGGCCTGCTTCTCCATGTCGTAGCCGAAGAAATCGACGTGGCGGAGCTGGACGAAGTCCAACTTCTTCCGAGCAGCAGCAGAAACATTATCGCATGGGAGTTCGAAAACCGGCTCGCATCCAAGCGCCCAGTCGGTAAGATCTCTCGCGTTGAATCCCGGCAGGCAAGAACAGCGCCGCCCAAGAGTGCTGTAGGAGCAAATGCTGTTGGGTCCGCAGACGCCATGGATTCTGCACGAAGAAGACGTCGCTTGCCATGACGGTTCCCAGCCCAAGTGCTTCTCGTCGAGGCTGTAGAGGCGAAGATTCCCATCGGAATCCAAAGTCAGCCGGCGTTTGGGTCCGAACCCAACATCCCAAGCTGAGAATTCCAGATTATCTGTGGAATGGAATCGGCCGGACGCATCGAACCCGGCGATTCTTACGGCATTGAAGGAGTTTCTCCCGGCATTCCAGCTGACCAATCCTGGGTCGGGCCAGTAGATGGTCGACGTCGAATCAGGGCCGTTGAACTGAAGCTTGAGGAGGTTGTCGTTGTCGAAGAAGAAGCAGTAGAAGCCGGAAGAGAAGTTGGTTTGGCTTCTGGCTGATGTTAGCTTGGTATTTCTTGTGAATTGCTGGTTTGGGAGGAGAGTATTCGTGGGGGAGTCGAAGCTCTGCCAGAGGATGTGGGAGATGGAGATGTCCGCGGCGGTGGTTCGGAGGAGGAGGTTGCCGTCGTTGGAGAGGACGAGTTGGGTGGGGGATTTGGATGTCGTGTTGGTGGCCCAGATGGGGTAACGTCCGGCGTCGAGGAGGAGGAGGTTGCCATTGGAGCGAAGGGAGAGAGAGGATTTCTTGCCGTTGACGGGGCTGTCGCGGTTGGCCATCCAGACAGGGGTGAAGGTCTTGGGTTGGAGGAACCAGACGGCGAAGCAGAAGGCGTTTTGGCCGACAGAACGGAATCCGGCGGCAAAGGTTCGGTCTGGGGAGGTGAGGATGTGGGTGGGGTTGTCGACGGAGAGGGAAGAGCCACTGGAGAGGATGTGGGGTGGTGGGGAGGCTAAGAGACGAGGAAGGAGTAGGAAGAAGAAGATGGGAAGATTGGAACGATGGAAGAGGCTTGGATGATGATGCATGGCGGCGGTAGTCGTGTGTTAATTTGAGTGTTTTGGACAGCTTCCGATTGCATTACATCGAGTTATTGCAAGGTTTTAATGCTCTTATATAGCAGGAAGGAGAAGTTGGCAGGTGGTCCCACAATTTTACCATTTGGCTGCTTAGAAAAATTTGCAATTCCATTTAAAAGAATAAGGTGAAATGATATGGACAAAGAAATTATGCCACTAGAGTACAAACATATCTTCTATGAAAATTATAGAGCTATTTGTCAAACATAAATACTCACTTCAGCATCTAGGCTGTCCACATCTTTTATTTTTCAAACATATTTTCCACATTTTTAAAATAACCTTTTTTCATTTTAAATATAATTTGTTTCAATTACTAGCTGTCATGAATTTAATCAACTTATGATTATTTTAGCACCACTAATAATTTCTCATTATTACCCAGGTATTTAATTTTTTGTATTTTTCATCAAAAGGTTATTTTCCAAAAATCAAAGCACGATGTTACCAGCTTTGATTCACTACAACAAACGAGGTTGAACGCAGTATGTATCTTAGTTCAGTGCACCCGGGTGCATTCAGCCTCAATGCACCCGGGTGCACTGCACCTATTTTTTTTATTTTCATGAAGCTGTTAATATAGGTTTATTTAACATATGTATCAATTTTTACTATTTTTGGAGATTTTTAGATATTTTTTTTAGATTTTTTAAAATCAGTGGCATTTTTAGTAATTTTAAATTACCGAAAATGCCACTGATTTTAAAAAATCTAAAAAATATATCTAAAAGTCTCCAAAAATAGTAAAAATTGATACATATGTTAAATAAACCTAGATTAACCATTGTATAAAAAAAATTTAAAAAAAATAAAAAAAAATAGGTGCAGTGCACCCGGCTGAATGCACCGGGTGCACTGAATTGGGGTCCAGTATCTTAGCCAGACGAGATATATTTTTGCTTCATATAAATGCCAACTGGCATAGCATGTGGGCAGTCCTGCCCAACAACGGGGTATCGATTCCCCACTGGAATAGTCACATGCCTTGAGCAGTGGTAGCTCAGGCTGGTCAGTAAAAAAAAAAATTTAGTTGTAAATACTTGCCTTAGAGTGACCGCATTTGGTTAGGGGTAGCTATTTTTTTTATATTAAATGCTTGGAAAAAATTGATATTTAAAGCAGTTGGTAAATTTTTGCTCCAAATTATAATGAGAACTGGGCTGTAATTAGTGTAAGACAATTGTATTTAATACTTAATGCAACCAAACCAGTGTCATATTAGAAATTCTATTATACCTCAAAATAGATAGTGGGTGGGGCCATGTTTGGTCGTGGAATCTTCGAACTTTTTTCCATACAGTGAACGAAGTAAAATGACAAAAGTCATCTATATAACTTTTGGGTGGGGTCATGTTTTGACGTGGCATGGGTTATTTGCATTTTGGTCCTTTTAATTATTTGTTTTTTTAAACCTTGCAAGTTTGCTTTCTTTGCGTTTTAAACCCTACCTTTAATGCACATCACCAGACCGATCAAAATTTTTGTTAGTAACTACAATGCAAATTTTTTAACAATATTGCCTTTAAATCAACTTAGCTGCAACAAATATCTCATTTGAAATTTTAAGTTGACTTATTTTATCCTGAGTTGATTCAATTAGGTCATATAAACTTGTCATGAGTAAACTCAACTAAGACGTAAGATTATTTTAGATTTTTTATTTATAAATAATAACCATTAGATAGGTGTTTTAACGGAAGAGTTTAATTAAAATGTAAAGAGGACAAACTTACAAAGTTTAAAAAGCAAATGCAAAAAACTCATAAATTACAAAAAAAAATATGCATAATCAGAATAACTAAAATGCAAAAAGCCCAGGTAGGGTCTTCGAACTTTCTTCCCACGCAGTGAATCGTAAGTCATCTATAAAGCTTTTCCACGCCCGAACAATTTTTCCCACACGATGAGTCAAAAGTGATCTATAGAGCTTTTTCAAGCCCTCCATTTCTTCCTCCTAATCTGTAAACAAGAATACCCTCGACCAGCCGGCCATTTCCCACAGACATCAGGGTCGAAAAACTGTCTACCTACGTCGAAACAACCACATCCCAAATTAAGAAACAAATCTGCATGAGAAACGACGTCAGAAATAGAAAATAGAAAACCAGTTGGGTGATTTGGTTGATTTAATTTAAAATCGAACCCAATTCATTGCATTTGAAGTCAGTTATTTTAAGTTAACAAAATGAATTCAATCTAATCCGAAGGCTTGTATAGGTCATTTATACTGAATAGTTAATTTTTTAAGTCAATTAAATAGTTAATTTTTTTTTATGGAATTGAATAGTTAATTTAAACATATATTGAAATTGTTTTTTTGTTACATGAGCATATTTTGATATTTCGAAGGTTTCAACAAACCATCCATGCCTTCTAAAATGCTCTTCTTGTATAGAAGTATAATTCAAGAAATCTTTATAAATTTTAATGTTTATGTAAGCAGATCTAACTAATTGTCATCCCATTATACATAATTATATATCTTTTTGGTACTCTGCTGCTGTGAACCTAGTGCAATATATACTCCCTTGGGTTTTTCGTTTTTTAAATTTTCTTTCGAGACACAATTATACAGATTGTGCCTTATGTTCTCCTTCATGAATATTTATATAAAAAGCTATTTTAATTAGAGTTGTACATAATCCATAGCAAGTGCGAATATATGAGGCGGTATGTACTATGATGGGTTGGTTTACTTTAGCCAACCTACAATAAAATAAAAATAAAAAATATAACAGAAAATAAAAAGAAGTCGTTACCATTTTTTTGAAAATTGAAACCCAAATATTGCATTAAAATGGTAAAGTACTGATTTACATAAACAGAGATGCAGGTTATAGAAAAATCATATATCTAGAGCATAATAAAAATAAAACTGGGGCATTTTACAAGGGTGGCTGGATCAGAGAAAAATATAAAAGGGCAGTGTTGCTTCGGTTTTTTTTTTTTTTTTTTTTTTTTTTTTTTTTCTTTCTTTCTTGGGTGGAGGCAGCGGGGTTTTTTTTATAATAGACTTGGGTGGACAGAGAATGAGGTAGCTAGGAGACGACTTTGGGATTGATGGAGAGAGAGTATAGAGTAGGCTTGGGAAGGAAAAAGAGAGACAAAAGTGAAGGAAGGAAGAGACTGATGGAAAACAGAGGGCCAGCCCCTCCTTCCTTGCTCTGATGGGAGCTTATTCTGCTCCTGACGTTGAGGAGGGGCCCGGTATTTATAGAGGTGAATAGTTAATTTTTGGTATTATTCACCATGCTTTTAAACGTACATTGAAATTGCTTATTGTTACACATGCATATTTTGATGTTTCGAAGGTTTTAACTAACCATCCAGACCTTCTAAAATGTTCTTCTTGTATAGAAGTACGATTCTTTTAAATATTTATAGCATTTTAATGTTTATATAAGTTGATCTAACTAATTATCATCCCATTATACGTAATTATATACCTTTTTAGTACTCTGCTGCTGTGAACCTGATGCAATATATACTCCCTTGGGTTTTTCATTTTTCAAATTTGCTTTCGAGATACAATTATACAGAT
Organism: Annona cherimola; assembly: GCA_030490835.1. NCBI lineage: Eukaryota > Viridiplantae > Streptophyta > Magnoliopsida > Magnoliales > Annonaceae > Annona > Annona cherimola. Next base: position 120,138,242 of record CM059972.1, on the reverse strand, counting down.
CGTGCCTTATGTTCTCCTTTACGAATATTTATATAAAAAGCTATTTTAATTAGAGTTGTACATAATCCATAGCAAGTGCAAATATACGAGTGTAGTGCCCTTTTCGTAGGCGTTAGGCGCTACAATGGTTTGGTCTACTTTAGCCAACCTAAAATAAAATGGCACTGTGGAAAGGCCTGCTATTTCTAGAGGTGTGGTGCTGAAGCGTTAACACGGGAGGGCCTTATTGGCTATTGATATGGGAACCGAGCACGTAATAGGTATATTTGCTAACTTTGGCAATGGCGAATGCATGTTAGATAATCTGATGTTCCAGTGTTACTTTCTCACCAAGCAACTAGCGGTGCAACTTAGACTGGGTTGCGCCCGAACCTGACCTGTCGAATCCGACTTTTAATAGTATTTGAACTTATTTTTTTCTAACCGGAGCCCAATTTTCTACTTTATGTTTATTATAAAATGTATTGTATGCATAATATCTAAACAATATTCTTTTATATTTTTCATATTTACATTATTTATATTTATATTTGAATACATGTTTGACAATTTGTATTATATTGTAAATAAAATCTATTATTTTATGTATATTTATTTTTATTTCTATCACTTAATTTTACTTACGTCCATTAATTTCATTCTTTTATCTTATTTTTTATGTTAAATTTTTTTCATATTTACTTATTTTTTATGTTATTTTTAAAAAATCTATAGTTTCACTATATTATTATGTTTATTTACATGTTTGGTCATTATTATATATTTATATAAAATTTTAAATTTATTAATCTTAAATAAAATATAAATTTATCAACATAAATTTCAATTCGAAATTCAACATGAACTTAATTTTCGAAAATAAAATTAGAATTTAGGTTTTACAAATAAGGTTAAAGTTAGAATTAAAATTAATATTTTATAAATGAGGTTAAAATTAAAGTTGAGACGAAGTCGAATTTCACGAGCCATTGGGCGGTGGAGATCATCGTCGAGGATGAGAGGCGCTCGGTGCTGGTGTTGGCTGGCAGGTCGGATATGACGCTCATCTCCCGGAGACATCCGACAGCCAACAGCCATCTCCATCCGGCCCTTGAGGATGCTGCTCTTGAGGAAATGTTCCTAGATCTGGGAGCGGTTGAAGCGGCAGACGAGGGACGAGACGACAGCCAGTGCGTAGATGCGCTAAGGCAGCAAGGAGGAGCATTGCCGGGCTGAGATGTGGTCGGTTGAATTTAGGAAGACGAGCTGTTGTCGCCCCGTCACCGGTGAGGTGATGCATTGCAGTTGCCTGGATCGGAGGAGAGAAAGGAAGGCTTGCCCCATTTCATCCATGGCTGTTGACGGGAAAAGAGGTGGCCGGACTGGATGTCGTGATGGCTCTTTGCCGCAGACGAAGGTGGGACGATTTGGATATTTGCTGCTGTTGTTGGAGTTTAGGATGCAGCAACAATTTCTTCTTCCTTCATGTCGTTAGATCACGGTAGAGGAGGGCAGGGGCATGGAACCGGTAGCCAAGGAAGGTGGGTTTTGGGCGCAATCTTGGAGAAGGCGGGATCTGCCGGAGATGTTGAAATGGGACTTCGACCGGAGCCGATAGGCAACGGTGCGCATACCTTCGGCCTTGTGAATGGCTTTGATCAGTCGTCAGGTGGTCGCCGGTGGAGATCGCAAGTGGCAGCCATGGGAGGAGCTTCGTTTTGGGTAGATGAAGCTTCTTTTCGGTAGTCCTCCCTAGTACAATAATTCGTGCACATGTGGGAGGTGTCCAGCAATCTGGACCATTGATTTTCATATGCTGGCAATCCAATAATTTTGCAATAATCCTCAAGTATAAACATGTCCTAATGATATACCTTTAATTGCAGATTAATCCAAACTATCTATATAATTTCAAATATCGCCGTTTTATATAATGGCCCAAATTTAATTAATGTGGCCCAAAAATGGCTCAAAAATGGAGTGTCAACAATGAGGCTTTTTACAATTATATTAATATTATAGATTATAAAAAACATTTAATCAAGTTGATTTTTTGTGTTTATGCTAAGCAAATCTTTCTAAACACAATACTTGGCTTGGATTGGAAAAAAATATTAAAAAAAAAGTAAAACTCAGAAAAGATACAAGTTGCACCCAACAGCATGTACAGTAGCAACCCTCGTCATTTTGTACAACACAACATATGAATAACTTCGACTAGAGTAATTTTAGGTACTATAATTCAAAAATTAGAAATAAGTAGTACTTGAAAATATTACATAACATTCTTAATATTAATTATAATTTTTAAAATTTGATAAAGTAATAGAGAGTCAAGCTCTGTCGAACTTAGGGTATATTTGTTAAAAGATAAAACTTTTATATACAACTTTTCAATTTAAAACTTTTCACTCTCAACAATTATCTTATTTTTTTAATTATTTATTCAAATATTCCTATACAAACTACATTACTTTTCAATTATTTCTACATAACTACTCATACAGCTAACATATCTGTTTTAACGTTATTCTTGATTATTATCTCTATCATATCACATTATTTTTTACATTTTCAAAAACTTTTACAATAAAAAATTTTCAACAAAAATTTTATCACTTTCTAAATACACCTTTAATATAATCATTGCGGTCCAATAAAGCATCAAGGGCCCCAAGCTCGAGAACCTTGACAAGATACATCATATCTTATTTGTTAATTATTTCTTCACATATTCCTATACAAACTACCTTACTTTTCAATCATTTCTGCACAACTACTTATACAACTAATATATCTGTTTTAACTTTATTCTCTTTATTCTTCATTATTACTTATATCATATCACATTATTTTTTGTCATTTCAAAAACTTTTACAATAAATTTTTTATCACTTTTGAAATACACCTTTAATATAATCCTTGCGGTCCAATAAAGCATCAAGGGCTTAAGGCCCGAGATCCTTGACAAGATATATCAATAAATCAACTACCAAAACTATTTCATATGCGACTAGGAAGAACTCGTCAATAAATAATTAATTACAAATAAGCAACGATCTTGTCTATTAAGTTCAGCCAAATGGAGATACAATCACACCAAAATTCGATAATTATCTAACATTGCCCATTAATAATTAATTAATTACGGTCAAAGCTCATCAAAACTCCTCAATTGCGTTAACATTTTCACTTATCCACAACAACAACTGGAGCATCTGCTAGCAACATAAAAATTTAGACTTACGCCCTAAGCAAAGGGTGTGTCTCTTAGAGGAGAATGGTAATTATTTAGTGGAGAATGAGAATGAGAATGGAAATGGGAATGACAAAAGTAAATATACTAATTATCCAAAACTATTGTATTTTTAAAATTTTTTACTTCTATATTCAAATCATTTTCTCATATTTTTATGCAACTATCCTATGTATTTTTATTTTACCCATGTCATATTCATTTCATTCCATTCCTAATTTTTCATACATTATTCTCCTCTGACAATCAGACCCAAATGATTAAAAGGCCTAACATTGTTATTTCAATAGAATCAAGATGTGAAATTCGAATGAAAATGTTGTATGATCAACAACCCCATATCTTAAAGTCAAATATATGGTTAGGATTCCATTGTTTTTACCAACCATGGTCTAAGGGCCCTTATTTTAAATATACAAGCCAATAATGGGCATAAAATTAGCTAATGAATGGATTTAATTTGAGGATGCAACTTGTAGGCTCCACAAAGAAAATGTTGGTATACTTTCTAATTTGGGAGGGGCCAGGCCCACATTTGCAAATTGCAAAGAGATCCCATAAATGGCGTATACGTCGTGCATTCATCTCACCCACGGCGTCTATTGCCTTCGTTTCCCAACCCTTCTCCCACGTGCCTCACCCCTTGCATGTTCCTTCCTTTTACACTTTTTTCTTGTCTCCCTCGACTTTGCTTGCACAGCCTCGGGCAAGGCACCACTAGCAAAGGTACATCCGTATTTATTATTATTATTATAGTATGTGGGCTTTTTATTGATTAAATGATTTAAGTTCTTGGTATGTGTGATGTTGTGCCATCCATTTTTTATTTGTTAGATGGTTTAAGAGCTCGTTTTGTAATATAATCATAATGGGAATTCCATTAGCCCTCTCCTCGGATTTTTTTAAAAAAAAAATAAGAGGGGAGAAATTAGGGTTTGGTTGCTAATGAGGAGCAGGGAAGATGCTATTTTACTCCCTTTTCTCAATTCGCCAACAATATTTATCCTTCTCCTTGTTATTATTTATACTTTCAGTCATCAATTGTTGGTACCCCCAATTTTTTTTTTCTTTCGTTTGAAAAAAACTTTTGTTTTAATTTTAAAATTCACACTGTATTGTAGTAGTTAGTATTTTATATCTGCTGTTGTTCATTCTAATTCCTATATATATGAAATATATTCTTGCGTGTAGAAAAATATACATTTTTATGAAAGCAACAGAATTTTGAACTCCATTAGAGATATTTTCTGTCGAAATTATTTCTTCAAAAGTTTATAAACATGTTGACGGCTAGCCAAGATTTCGAAGAAAAAAATTAACGCTCAAAATCAAAAAATTTCAGCAATATTCAAGTTTCTTTTGCATAGTTACTGAAATACAATGATTAAAAAGTAAAGATTTATGCAGTAATAAATTATTTTTAAAAAGTTAAGGAAGCCAATGTAATGGAATCGATTCTTTGGCGGTTTACTGTTTTAAAGATATATCTTTAACTAAAGGAGTAATTATTATTATACAAAGTCATTAAAGTAGGCAATTTCTTCTGAATGAATTCCCTATAGTCGTTGACGGAAGGTGAAATTACTTAGGATATGGGGATAATAATTGAAAAAACGGTGTGCATTGATAATCGTCTTTCGATGGCAATTCTCCTGTTCTCTCCTATCGTTTAAATCCATGTTTCAAAAGCACACCATCTATTGTTTTTGCAATTGATTTTCTCCCCCCTCGTGGCATACAGCAAATCTCCTATAAATTATAACCCCAATTCCAAAGTATTCAAGAACTCGCAAATTCAACCAATTCAAGAAGTAAGTATTCTGATTTTGAGTGACCCATTCCTTGCAGCGCACAATTGATCTGGAAAACCCAAAAGAAATTTCCAGGTATGAAATCAAAGGCCGAGGATTCATTGATAAAGCCATGGCAGAAGCTTCTCAAAGTCAATAGCCGCTTATGGCGAGGGAAGAATTCCCACAAGAAAAAGAGGTGCAAATGTTCTTCTGGGAAAGTGAAGATGCGGGAAGAGATGGAGGTGGAAACTGAAGTCGGCAACACAAGATGGTCTGATCTTCATGAGCCGCTGCTCGAACTGATCTTGAAACACACACCCATCAAGGATCGCGGAAGGTTCAGCTCTGTCTGCCACACATGGCGTGCTGCGGAGATGAAAAATCCTGTGACTCCTCAGCTACCATGGCTCATGCTCCACACAGACTGCAAAACAGAGACCAGGTTGTTCTTCAGCCTCACCGAGCAGAGGGTTCGCAGCATAAATATTTCCGGGGCATTTGGCAAGTGGTGCTTGGGATCGTGTGGAGGTTGGATTTTGATGGAAGACGTTTCCTCGGCTGATCGGGTTCTAATCAATCTAATCACCAAAGAACAATTCACTCTCCCTCCCATCAAAAGGTACTACTTTGATTGCTTCTTAGTCCTAGCTCCAAGTGATCCAGAGCTTGTAGTCTTGCTATGGGGGTCTAATTCCAGTGCACAGATTTTCCAACCGGGAAATTCTTGGAAATGGATCAGGCGTCAACGGCGAAATCCAATTTGCTTTAATGTCATCTCCTGCAATGGGAAGCTATACGGTTTGAACCATAAACAATCGCTTGTCGTCATTGATTTCAGTCGTAACCCACAACCACAAGAGAGTTTGATTGAATTAGATGTAAGCCAGCTACCGCATCCGCAGTATTACAGCTCTATTTTAGTGGAATCATGCCAAGAGGTGTTACTAGTAACAGTCATTAAACATGGTGATTGGGATTATTCATTTGGGGTTTACAGAGTTGATACGGAATCAATGGGATGGGTTAGGGTTCATAACTTGGGTGATCAGATGTTGTTTTTGGCCCCTGGCTTTTCAGTTTCAGTCTCAGGTGCTGATGTGGGGGATCGAGGGAATCGAGTCTACTACATCCCCATGGAAGCGATCTGCAAAGGGTGTTGGATCGAGTTCGACTTGGAAACCGGAAAATCAGAAGAACATTCAATCCCTGGCTCAGGATATGGGATTGAGAGGACTTGGGTGACACCAAATCTCCAACAGTTAGCTACCTGTTGAAGAGAAATGGTATGGCATCATTTTGTAGAGAACACCAAAATGGAGATTTTAAAAATAAATTAAAAAAACAGAGCAAGAATATGAGATGGGTCCAGGAGAAGGTTTATTGTTATTCTTCTTCTTCTTCTTTTTTTTTTTTTCTACACTCTTCTCTATCTACTACTAGCCTTGGAGTGTACTTATATCTTTAAGATGAGCACCTCTGGTCTTGTTTATGATGTCTTGTACCGTATATAAATTATTAGTTTTGAACACGTAGATGTTGCTTCAACTTTTCATTGTTTTCAATTGGTAGCAGCAAAAGCATCTTTTCGTTTCGTGAGTGATTACTTGCAATATGCTACTACATATCTCATTCTCGTTGTGTATAGCTTATTTATCAGAATTTTAACTACAATAGTCTTTCTGAGATTTAAGTTTCTTCCAGCCGTCTGTTTGTGGGTTGCTGGTGATTTCTTATTGGTGCTCTCATGCAATGCACAACGATACCCTTGTAAAACTCATTAAACCTACCCTTCAAAATCATTGCTTTTCCAAATTATTTAAACAGCATGTGAAGCCTTGTAGAAATATGGAAGAATAGGGTAAATGGGATGAAACCTATGGAAGATGGAATAGTGGATCCTTGTAGAAACATGGAAGAATAGGGCAAATAGATATTGACACTAAAAATTCCATTTTTTCTGTGCGAATATCTATTCAGGCTAATGTCTTTCAGACGTTCTGGAGTCTGATGTAAACCTTTAGTTTCTTTCAGTTTCGGCTAAAGAAAGGCCAATAGCTGTTGTGAGGCAGAGGCTTGCGCATGGAGACATCAACAAATCATGCACATGATTTGTCTGTCACACAGGAATGGGGAGAATGACCTCACAATCTACATAAGAAATACAGTTTCCTCCACATATAATAAGCCTTCCCTTGAAAATAATCGTGGCGAAAAACCTTAATCTTTGCGCACATTGCTGATAAATGGCCTCAGCCGTCCATTCCTTTGCAGATCATCTCTCATTCACCCTCTAAGGTTTCAGGGTATGTTCTAGAGCATTGTCTTGAGAAACTCAACTGGTTCCTAGGGTTTGTCTGAATGTCAGTCAGGATGGATTCCTTTTGTGAAATAGGTTTGGACGTTGATCTCACAGCGATGTGAATCCTTTGCTAGAAACCATCGAAATAACAGTTTCATATTCCATGCCCACAAGATCATATTCCAAACTCCAGCCTTCTGTTTGTGGATTCTTAATGATTTGAGTTGCAGTTCTGCTGACACAGATTTTCTAATGATGCACTAGTGGGATTCACAAAGCTTACCTTTCAAATCATTGCTTTGTCTGTTGACAAAAAGCAGAATGTAAAATTCTGAGGAAATATAGGAGAATAGAGGAAATGGGAGGCGCAACCGGGTGCAATATATTTGTCCTATGCAAGCGGCTGCAATATGCGGTCCCCCTTGGGTTCTTATTTTTCAATGGAAAGCAAAGGCCTGTACATGGAGGCTTAAATAAATCAACACCTTATCTGACTCTGACAAACATCAGTAATCCATTTCCCTTCACATATTGTAGGGCTGCCTTTGAAAACTCCTCACCATTGCTTTCCAGTCCATCTCTATCTCTGATCAAAGGGTCCAGAGCTTCGTTGTAAAGTTTTGTTGCGGAGACAAAAGAAAAGAAAAGAAAAGAAATCAAATTCATATGTTCTGAAACGTAAACGAATTTCAATCTTATTAAGCATCTCACTGTAATAAGCTCATAAGATTACATGTTCATATCCCCGGTGAAAATGACTATAATTACATCCTCATAGTGGAAGAAAATGCTTGATTAAATGGAAAAACACAATGTATAACAGAGATCTAAAATTGCAATGCACTCGCTCAAACTAGGATTGTGCTTCTTTGTCATCACCGAGCATGTTGCATGACATAACATTTTGAGAACATCTAAAGTCACTAGGCAAAGTGGATTAACTCGGCTTTTATATAACTGTAAGAAGCCTAGGAAAGATGGGTACCAGGAATGGCTCAATGAGCCAAGTCAATGTCTAGGTTAGGTAACTCAGTTCCCTTGATTATCCATGAAAACCTTAGAAGGTGCATGATCAGGTTGACTGAGTTTGACTCAGTGAGTTGATTAGTAGTTTAGACTTACCTAGTTGGGTTGATGTGGTAAGTTGATTATTTGGCATGACTACATGCACCCAACGAGATATATTATTAGGCGGGTTCAAGTGATTTAGATGGCAGGATATTGCCATAAGCCGGATTCAATTAATGGACGGACGGTCGCCAAGGAAGTGTGTGTACGATGGTTGCCATGGTTGGATGGCTGAGGAAGATGAACTATTTGTTCTGGTGCTCTGGTTATGAAATTATGTTCATAAACATACAGCCCCATGTATTGGTGATCCACACCGTTGATTAAAAGCGTATCTTGCTTTGATAATTTGAATGGTCCAGCAGGTCTCAGAAGTCATGTATCTAAAAACTTGAGAATATCAGAATGACGTGTTTGAACTTTGAATGAATGTGAATTTCGGTGACAAAAACATAAGCGGCAATTTTCTCGACGAAAGGAAAAGTTTGTTGCAGATAATCGATTGATGGTATAAAGAAAGTAAAAGCGGACCCCGATTGCATGCGCCGGGAAGCATGCGTGTTGCATGCTCCTGGGTACATACACCTATTTAAGAAAAAAAAAATTTTTTTTTTACAATATTGTTAATCTATATCTATTTAATATTTGTATAAATTTTTACCATTTTTTGGAATATTTTTACCATTTTCAGGTGCAACGCACTACACCGTAATTACGGTGCAGTGGCACTAAAATGGGTCTCACATCATGATCAAATTATAATATATTCTACCAATTGTATTTAGAATAATATATTCTATTATTATATCAATTTCTATCCTAATTGGATATGTGTATGGACCTTATCTGAATATGGTACAAATTTGACCTAATAAAATAGTTTGATGTAAATAACAACTTTAAAATGATTTTTTCAACATCTAAACCATCTATATTATGATTTATATATGGATAAATGATTGTATAAAGTTTCATTGGATTTAATATGTGTGAGATCCATTTTTTGGGCAACTACACCACTGTTTCGGTGCAGTAGCGCTACACCGGAACGACTCTCTCTCTATATATAAGGTGCCTACTCAAGTGCACCCGAGTGCATTTAGTTTCGTTGCATGTAGGTATAAAAACATATTTTTCAAAATTTTTGAAATTTTTATAAAACAGTTACTTTAAGTGTACATGTATTAAATTTTACTATATTTTTTTAAGATTTGTACATTTTTTATTTTCTTTTAAAACATAAGTAATTTATTCACTTTTAAACAGCTAAAATACTCCTATTTTTTAAAAATTAAAATTATATATCTAAAAATGATAAAACTTATCTTATATTTTTTATAGTTAAACTTATCTTATATCTTAAATACACTAAGATTGATAGTTTTATAAAAAAAATTTAAAAATAAAAAATAAATTTTTTTTGCACCTAAATGCATCGGCCAGACGTAAGTATGTGTCATAATTCTAGCTCTAAATCTAACAATAATGCTAATAAAATAGTTGCAGAAATTTTGCTCTAGAAAATAAAAAATAATTTTTTCCTACCAGAACTCGAAAAAGCCCAAGCCTATTGTATTCTAAGCGGGACTCTTTGTCAGATGTGCTAGTTGCAGGACTCTTTGTCAGATGTGCTAGTTGCATACTAAATTAGTGTAGACATTCTTTATCCTTATAGTAACTGGTCCATTGACATCATCATTACAATTAAATAACACTGTTCAGATTTTTTTTTTAAAAAGAAAAAATCTCATAGAAGATTGCTAATTTCAGGGGCATGTAGGTCTGCATATACATTCGAAAGACCAGCTTGGTTAGCCGGTCATGTACCCATTTCTTTAGTATTGTTGACTTCGGAAGAAGACTTGAGTTTCGGATTTTTGCAAAACAGAACCTATGAAGATTTCAAAACCTTTTCAACATAAATCTATCGTCGACCGAAACAGCTTTAAAAATCTTTTGTTGCCTTCTCATTTATCAAAAGAGAAATGATTCTATTAGCCCGGACGAAATAATCCTTAACCTACTTTAAAAAGCTTAATTAAATTTTTTTCTTTTTTCTTTATACACTTGTTAATCTAAGTTTATTTAATATATAAACCAAGTCTTACCCTTTTTTAATATGTGTATATATTTTTTAAAGAATTTTAAACACAGAGGCATTTTAGTCATTTTTAACCATTGTATGAAAAATGATCTCGTTATCAAAAACTCATTTTACAAAATTTTTTCGTTTTTTTCAAACACTTGTTTATGTAAGTATATTTAATATATAAACTAGGTTTTACCATTTTTAAATATGTGTATATATTTTTTAAAAAATTAAACAGAAGGGTATTTTAACCATTTGTAGTGGTTAAAACTGGCTAAAATATTGCATATTTAAAAATCTAAAAATATATACATATTCAAAAATAATGAAACTTAATTTATATATTATATTACTAAGCCCGAGCTAATAGGATAATCTCTTTAGATACAGGATGTTTTTAGGAAATGATAAAACTTTTGATGTAAAAGTTTTTGAATTGGTAGAAAATAATATGATATGATAAAGGTAATTATGAGAAGTAAAAAGAATAAAGTTAAAATAGATAAGTTATTTATATATATAGTTGAGTAAAAATGATTGAAAGATGGTAGTAATATGAGAAGATGAAAAAAATAATTAAAAAATATGATAATGGTAGATATTAAAAAGTTTAGATTGAAAAGTTTTAATTGGAAAAGTTTTTTTTTTGTTTGTCAAACACCCCCATAAAATAAAACCAAGCCTTACTTTGTTCCATAATTAGACTACACAGTTCGGTTGAGCGGTTGAGCTGCTGTTAATTTCTCGACATGATATTTAATATTGGGGCGTGCAAATTTACAAACACCGTCTACTTTACACTGTTTTGAAATTTAGAAAGTCCATAATGCAAATACCCAAAACGCGCATGCTAATTTGCAATGGCATAAAGTTACTGGGTTATTAGATGCTATTTCCCTAAACACCATCTAAGTATGATGATCTAATTCGAAAATCAAGTAACAATTATTAGATAAACAGCGTGCATCCATAGGTGTGGGATTCTTATAAATTTAGAAGGAAAATCCTACTCCGCTTTCTTCAATTGCTCTTCTGATTTCTCATCATCATCATGATCGCGATCACTCCAGTGTCCACCCAGCATCTCCACCACTTGCCTCATGGTGGGCCTTGCATCTCTCTCCTCCTCCACACACTGCAGAGCCACCCTCACAAGCACCTCCATCTTACCCACATCCCAAGCACCATCCACCATTGGATCCATGATTTCTTCAATCTTGGCCTCCATGGAAGACGTGTTTCCCACACCCATCACCTCCCTCACCCATGGCACCAACCTCCCATCTCCTTCTCCCTCATCCTCACCTTGCAATATTCCCACCTGCATTCTCCCCGTCACCATCTCCAGCACAACAATCCCATAGCTGTAGACATCCACTTTGGATGTGATGGGCAGATTCAGAATCCATTCGGGGGCCATATACCCCCTCGTTCCTCTTACTGTCGAGAAGCTCAATCCGTCAAGCCCGTTTCGATCCAACAGCTTGGCCAACCCAAAATCAGCAACCTTGGGTACGTAGTCGGCATCCAGAAGTATGTTCTGTGGCTTGATGTCGCAGTGCAAGACCCATTCCAGGCATTCCTCATGCAGATAGGCCAGGCCTCTGGCAGTCCCCGCAGCAATCTCGAATCTCCGCTCCCAATCCAGAGCATTGGAAGCGAGATTATCAGCCAGCGATCCTTTCTCCATGTACTCATATACTAGAAGTCTGTGCTTCCCTTCGGCGCAGAACCCGAACATCCGAATCAAATTCATGTGGTTGATCCTTCCAATTGTACTCACTTCCGCCAGGAACTCTGCCTCCCCTTGGTTGAATCCTTCAAGCTTCTTCACGGCTGCAGCACCTTGCTCTGCTATCATCCCTTTGAACACCACACCTGTTGCCCCTCTCCCGATCTCTTCGCTGAAATTCTTTGTGGCCTTCTTCAGCTCCCTGTAGCTGAATTTCTTGAATAAATTTGCAGCATGGAGGTAGCCTCTCTTGATTATTTCATTAACATCTCTATCGTCGTTCGCGAAGATGAAGCACCAGCCAATGAGAATCAGGACTAGCTCCACCCCCCCGAGTGCCGAGGCGAACCAGAGAATGGACTTGACAGAGCCGTTTTCTGGCTTTCTTTTGTACGTTCGAGGAAGCTCCGAGGCGATGGCTTTCGATGACGAGCAATCCAATTCCGTTGGCTGTCCAAAGCTTGTTTCGGAGATGCCGGTGTGGTTTTTGGGCACTTTGATATACATCACTCCCCCTGGATGCATCTCTCTATAGCCATCCAGCAGCGACGTCTTGACATAGCATTGGCCCCTGACTAACATGAACCCCTTGCAAGAGCAAGACTGCAAGCACTTGTCTCTGCAGGCCTTGAGCGATAAGTTTTCCGTGTAGCTGCTATCATACCCGTAGAAATCCACTTTGGGGAGAACGATGAATGTCGAAGCTTGAGGGTCACAGGAGTGTTGAGAGTTGGATGCTCTTAAAATAAAATATTGGATATAAAAAAATACAACAACAAATAATACACCCAAAATAATTTGGGCACTTTATAGGCTCCTACTCTTAATAGTAGCACTACCCGTACAAATATTCCCTTCCTTACAATCACTCCAACTCACATAAAAAACACCCACAAATCTACACACACCCTTCACTCCTTCGTCGCTCACCTGCTGCTCATCTTCTCTTCCTTCGTTTTGAAACATTAGCCCCTTATATAGGCGAACGGGTGCGGCGGGCGACGATTCTGGCGCTTCGGCGTGAGCGGGTGCGGCGGGCGACGATTCTGGCGCTTCGGCGCATTTGTTTTATACGGCGCAGTATTCGGCACGGTTTCGGCGCCGTTTGATTTTGTTTTATTAGGCACCGTTTGTCTTTTATAAAATATTTTATTGGATGCCCTTTTTTATACGGCACGGCATCGGTGCTGACTTTTTAATTCTCCCCCTCAGCACCGACTTTCTTCTTTGCCTCTATTCTGTTTGTCACACCAATCTGACCTCTGAATTTTTCAAACTTTACTCTAGTTAGCCCCTTGGTAAATATATCTGCAACTTGATCTTCTGTGTTGGTGTGCTTCATTCTGATTTCTCTATCTAGCACTTTTTCTCGTATAAAGTGATAATGTACTTCGACATGCTTAGTTCTGGCATGGAATACTGGATTCTCTGCTAAGCGTATAGCAGATTCATTATCGCAGTATAGGGGCACTGAATAATCAGTAGGCTGGTGTAGATCTTTCATGAGCTGCATCAGCCACTTGGTTTCTTGTGCTGCCATAGCTGCTGCTCTATACTCTGCTTCTGTAGTTGATAGAGACACAGTCGGCTGTCGCTTGCTACACCACGAGACTACCGCTGATCCGAGAGCAAATATATATCCAGTGGTTGATCTCCTCGTATCATGGTCTCCAGCATAATCAGCATCACAATACCCTGCTAATTCGCATATTGTATTCTTCTTATATAAGAGACCAAGATTAACAGTTCCTTTTACATACCTTAGTATGCGTCGAACTGCATCTAGATGCGGCTTTCTTGGTTTCTCCATATAGCGACTTGCTATGCTGACAGCAAATGCTATATCTGGTCGTGTAAGAGTTAGGTAGATTAAACTACCCACTAGCTGCCGATACATCGTCGAGTCTGCTAACTCTTGACCTTCGAGTGAGCATAGCTTGGTATTAGGCTCCATGGGTGTAGATATGGGCTTACAATTAAGTAGCCCATACTTCTTTAATAAGTCTTGAGCATATTTCTGCTGACATAGGAATAGTCCTTCTTTTGTACGCTCAACTTCTAGCCCAAGAAAATATTTCAATTCTCCAAGGTCTTTCATCAGAAAACGAACTGAGAGATCGGCCTTGGTTTGATTGATTTCTCTTTCATCATCACCAGTAATTATTAGATCATCCACATATACTAGCACTATTGCTAGCTTTCCATTTTTATTTTTCACAAATAGACTTGAGTCAGCTGGTGCAACAGAATACCCACTTTGTAGTAAGAATTCAGCAATCTTACCATACCAGGCTCTCGGCGCCTGCTTTAGTCCATATAAAGCCTTTTTCAGCTTGCAAACGTATTCTGGATGGGTTGTGCTCTCGAACCCTTTGGGCTGCATCATATATATTTCTCGATCTAGTTCGCCATGCAGAAATGCATTATTGACATCCATTTGCCAGAGCTTCCATGACTTGCTAGCTGCAAGTGCCAGTAATACTCGAACTGTTGTAATCTTTGCCACTGGGCTAAATGTTTCATCATAATCTAGCCCATACTTCTGAGAAAACCCACGTGCTACCAGCCGAGCTTTATATCTTTCAACTGACCCATCGAGCCGTAACTTTAATTTGTACACCCATTTGCATGATATGGGTTGCACATCTCTCGGTTTTGGTACCAGGTCCCATGTCTCGTTTTGCTTTAAGGCTTGAATTTCTTCTTCCATAGCCTTCCTCCAGTATAGACTCTGGGATGCTTCCTCGTACGTAACCGGTTCCGCTTCTTCAGTTGCTTCGAGCACTGCTGCATTAGCATATTTTGGATTCGGCTTCCATTGTCTGCTGGATCGCCGTGGAATAGGTCTTGCTATTTCTTGCTCATCGAACTCTTCGATCTGGCTCGGTCTTTCTTCTTCTATACTCCTGTGATGCACCCCTGTTTGCCATGGGCTATCTGATTCAGGTGATTTGGACTCCTCTCTACTTGGTGAGAGTTCGTCCTCCTCAATTTGCCCTTCTGTTGACTGGGTTTGACTTGGCTCGATTTGCTCCTGCAGTCTTTCTTTTAATTGTTCTTCCATTTCATTAGAGTCAGGTAATAAGACTGCCTGTGGTGACCACCAAGATGATGCCTCATCGAAAATTACATTTCGTGAGACATGGCATCGGCCTGTGGTTGGATCACAACATTTCCAACCTTTTCTTTGGCTATCATAGCCAACAAATATACAACGAATGACCTTTTTATCGAACTTACTACGGAGATGGTCAGGAACAAACACATAGCAAATGCATCCAAACACACGGAAATGACTTACCGTTGGTTTGATGCTCCACAATTTCTCAAAAGGAGAAATATACCCAAGTCTAGGTTGAGGAAGCCTATTTATGACATGGGCAGCAGTCTTCATGCATTCAGCCCAAAATTTAGGTGACACATTCTTGGCATGTAGCATACTTTTGCATATCTCTGCCAAGTGTCGATTTTTTCTTTCTGCCACTCCATTCTGTTGTGGCGTGTTTGGGCAAGTCAGCTGTCGGCGTATCTTACACTTTTGTAGATACTCTGAAAATTCAGCTGACGTATACTCTCCCCCATTGTCTGTGCGCAGGCATCGTATTTTTCGGCCTACTTCACTTTCCACTTTTTGCTTAAATTCTTTGAATTTAGTGAATGCCTCAGATTTTTCTTTCATAAAATCAACCCAGACGTACCTTGAATAGTCATCGATGAAGGTTATCATGTACTGGTAGCCGCTAATGGATGGCTGCTTCACTCGTCCAAATACATCTGAGTGTACTATCTCGAGAGGCACCTTGGTCCGAAATTTTGACTCCTCATACGGTAGTTGATGTGCCTTTCCGAACTGACATCCGGCACATACCGTATCTTCTTGAACTTCGAGTTGGGGAAGACCTCTGAGCATAGACTTTTTCATCATCTGCTTCAGCTTATGATAGCTTACATGTCCCAGCCGCGCGTGCCATAAATCTGCAGTTTCATTTCTCCTTGTCTTGTCTACGTATGCTGTCTGTGCAGACATCACATAGACAGACTCAAGCTGACGCCCCTTCATGATCGGCTCATTTGTTATTTTTAATTTAGGATATACTCTTACATCACTTGGACCAAACACCACATAATTTCCAGAGGCGGTGAGTTGTGAGACAGATAATAAATTTTTCTTCATACCTGGTACATGGAACACATTTTCCAATTGTACCTTCTGTGAGCTGAACCGAGGAGTAAACATAGTTTTGCCGATATGGGTGATGGGCAGCTTCGAGTTGTTAGCTGTTACGACCACTCGTCCTCCTTTGTACTCAGACGTGCTAGTCAGCTTCTCATAGTCTCCTGTCATATGATTGGAACATCCAGAATCGACAATCCAATCATTATTATAGTTTATTAAATTTTTACTTACTGATATGAGAGCCGTCTCCTCTTCTGTCTTGATAATGCAAGGTGCCGCCATCTCTTGGAGCTCTTCCATTGCAAGGGATGCTTGAAGATCCCATTCTTCTTCATTATGGATAGAGGTCGCAGTATTTCCCTCTATTCGCTTGAACCAGCAATCTCTAGCAAAGTGGCCTCTTTTGCCGCAGTTGTAACACTGGTCCTTCTGCCGTCGGAATTTGGTTTCTCTTTTGTCACCATTTTGACGAGCTCCCCCTTGCTGTGAGCTTTGTCCTTGCTGCCTCCTTTGCCAGCTGCCTTCT
This sequence comes from Annona cherimola, assembly GCA_030490835.1. Taxonomy (NCBI): domain Eukaryota; kingdom Viridiplantae; phylum Streptophyta; class Magnoliopsida; order Magnoliales; family Annonaceae; genus Annona; species Annona cherimola. The sequence continues at coordinate 120,121,323 of CM059972.1, read as the reverse complement.
TGCTTTCTTGTGTTGCCTCCATTTGGCCTCGCAGCTAATCGATCTCTGTTTTGGAATTCTCTCTTTTTGCTAAAGAGAGCATTCTCCTCATCTTTTAACGAAACTTTAGACATTTGCTTGTCTAAAGCTTCTTGGTTGGCCAATATATTTTCTAACTCAGTTAGAGTTGGTTCTTTGGCCCATCCACGGGTAGCAATGATAATCCTGTGGTATTCTGGTTTTAAGCCATGGATGATAATCCTCCTCATCCTAGTCTCAGAGATCGAATTTTCTGGGTCTAATTTTGAAATTTCTCCACAAAGAAATTTAACTTTGGAGAAATATTCACTTACCGTCATATTCTGCTGCGAAATGGATAACAACTCATTTTCCAACTGCTGGAGCTTTGCATCATTTTTCCTTGTGTAGAGTGTTGCGAGGGTGTCCCATGCCTCCTTGGGTGTTTTAGCATCCTTAATCTTCTGCAGTAACTCATCTTCAATAGTTACTGTTAGCACGTACATGGCTTTGCCAGCTTTTATCTTCCACTTCTTTGATTCCTCGTCATCTATGGGTGGCGCAGTATTATTGCCGCCAACTATATCCCACAGATCTTGACCGAGCAGATAAAACTGCATACGCAAACACCAAGTATTATAGTTATTATAGTTTAGCTTCTCAATGGTGCTTACCGAGGTAGAAATATCTGCCATCGTGACTTGGTATGCCCAGCACTTTGCCAAGTAAGCTGATTTTAGCTCCACAGTCCTAGACTGCGCACGTGCAGAATCTCTTCGTACTTTGTCTTGCTAGCGTAGCCTTCACGAACCACGGTCCCCGAACCTTGGCTTTGATACCACTTGTTGAGAGTTGGATGCTCTTAAAATAAAATATTGGATATAAAAAATACAACAACAAATAATACACCCAAAATAATTTGGGCACTTTATAGGCTCCTACTCTTAATAGTAGCACTACCCGTACAAATATTCCCTTCCTTACAATCACTCCAACTCACATAAAAAACACTCACAAATCTACACACACCCTTCACTCCTTCGTCGCTCACCTGCTGCTCATCTTCTCTTCCTTCGTTTTGAAACATTAGCCCCTTATATAGGCGAACGGGTGCGGCGGGCGACGATTCTGGCGCTTCGGCGCATTTGTTTTATACGGCGCAGTATTCGGCACGGTTTCGGCGCCGTTTGATTTTGTTTTATTAGACATCGTTTGTCTTTTATAAAATATTTTATTGGATGCCCTTTTTTATACGGCACGGCATCGGTGCTGACTTTTTAAGGAGGACAGATTGAAGGTTGGCTGGCAGCCCTGAGACAAATCCCTTGGGTCTTTCGTCTTGAAGCCTGGCAGGCATGAGCATTTTCTCTCAGGGGTATGAACACAGACAGAGTTAGGGCCGCAGAGGCCATGAATCGTGCAAGTTCTCGGGATGGCCTGCCAAGACAGGCCCCAGCTCCCCGTCTCCTCATCCAAACTGTAAAGCCGAAGATTCCCATCGAAATCCAGAGTCAGCCTTCGCTTGGGGCCCGACCCATGATCGGAACCCTTCAGAAGCAGGCCGTCCGAAGAGCTGAATTCGCCCGAGGGATCCAGAACGGCGATCCTACTGCTGTTGTAGGTGCTTCTACCGGCTTCCCAACTGATCATCCAAGGGGGAGGCCAGTAGACGCTGGAGGTGTCGGGGCCGTCAAAGAGCATGCGGAGCACGTTGTCATTGTCGAAGTAAAGGGAGTAAAAGCCAGATGAGTGGTTGGTTTCGCTCCTGGAAGAAACGAGCTTAGAGCTTCGGGTGAGCTGTTGGCCCGGAAGCAGTGTGTTTGTCGGGGAATCAAAGCTCTGCCAGAGGATGTTGTTCGCCGGTTGGGTTTGGAGGAGGACGAGATTGCAGGTCTTCTCGAGGCGGAGCATGGAGGAGGAATTGGAGGTGGTGTTCGTGGTCCAAATCACGGAGCGGGCTCCATCTTTCAAGACCAGGTTGCCGTTGGTCTGGAGGGAGAGAACAGATCGTCTGCCGTTTACAGGGTAGCCGCGGTTCGCCATCCAAACAGGCGTGAATTCTTTGGCTCGGGTGAACCAGATTGTAAAGGAGTACGCATTGATGCCGACGCTGTGGAAGCCGGCGGAGAACGTGCCGTCCTCTGAGCGGAGGACATCATCAGGTCTCTCAACGGAGAGAGATGAACCGCTGCTGATGATGCTGTTGATGGAGGAAAAGGAAGGGAAAACAGAGCACATGGTAAGGAAGACGAGGAGGACGGGGGAGAAGCTTTGCTGAGAGCAGAGCTTATGCATCGGTACTGGCGAAGGAGGACGGCTTTGGAGCGAGTAAGAGCATGTTTTAAGATAGGTGAAATAGAACAGAGTATTCATTCTTCGAAAGATCTTGACTCTTGAGAGGAGTCTTCACGACACGACTTGGAAGTCTTAACCCCTCCGCAGGGGTGTAAACAGGGTCAACTTCACTGACAATACGTTAGGTTAGGCATTTTACAAAAATTAAATTTTGTAACTCAATTTCAAAAGTACGTTGATTTGGGTTGGATGATTTTCTACCAGACTCAATTTCATATATTAATATATAATATAATAAATTATTAAGAAATAGTTTTAAATTTTTTTTATAAATATAAATAGTCTTACATTAGTATATAATACATAGAAATTAACTAGACATTATTAATTTAAAATATATTATTTAGCAATTATCATTGTACAAGTCATAAATTAGAAAGTATTTATATAGAAATAATTAAGTTTTATTTTTTCATATAAATTTATATTTTAAAATATATTTAATTAAGCAAAATATTTTTAAATATTATATATTTATTAACTCGATTTTTAATCCGAACCGAACCAATTTCTATATAACTAAAATAGAGTTGAGTTAAAATATAAAAACTAAAATTAAAAGTAGTATTAAATTAAAATTTTATAAAATAAGTTAGAGTTGTACTCATCCACACCCCCAGCTCCTCGAGCCAAGCCATCATGATTCTATAATCATGAGTCAAGATACCCTTGTAGTACGCCTGTTGCAATGACTTTTCCAACGCATGAATAGCATTTCCGCTGGTCCCATGTTGAAAAGTTTTCACGATGAAGGGGTGTCGAGGTAAAAAACATCCCGTCATCTCTGCGCCTTCCGTTAAACAATCGTCGTCCGCAAAATGGGGAAAGCTTCGAGGGTGAGGATAAAACATGAATTTCGAAAATGGACAGTTTCCGCAACCACTGTTCTGCGTTTTACGCCAACCCAACCAACGCCAGCACTTGCATTTACACGTGTCTGCAGAGGCACGCATTTATGATAATGGGCAGTTAGTGGGTTCTCATCCAGATACTTAACGGCAACCGATTGACCTGTTGTCATCCTGTGAACACGTCGAAAACTTTTACAGAATGCCAAACAGCCATTTTGGCGCCTCGTCGACGAGTGTTCCACTTTCGTGTCCTCGTCGTGGTATGTGGTGTGGGAGCAACATTTTCTTATATTAATAGCTTTACTTTTCTTCTCGATAATATGAGAAAATTTATAGATTTAATTTATAATAATTAGATGAAAAATAAGATATTTGATTTTAGAATTGATAATAAAAAAGGACACTCTTTTTTATCTGTGTAATGATTTATTTTCTCAATGAATAATTACGTAAGAAACATGATTATCTTGAACAGCACCAGCGGCAGAGAAATTCTGATAAAAGAAAAAACAGGAGATGGAGGGAGAGCACGCCCCTGCATGATTATTCCCAGATATGGCTGTAAACTGCGTGTCACTCAACATGCGTATCGTACATTTAAATTTTGAAGCATTGTCACCTGCGGCTAGCGCAGGTGGCAGGGGCGTTGTACCCTTAGCGCGCAGGTCGTGGGTTCGAATCTCACGTTGGGATTTCGGCCCGGAAAAAATGATGTGGGAGCTGTGGTCTCCCTTTGAGGTAGGGTGGGAGCTGTTGTCTCTCTTGGGCTGGATGGAAGCTGTTCTTCCTAATTCTTTGGTGGAGCTGTGTCTCCAGATTTCTTTGGAGGAGTTATGTATCTCCTTATTTGTAAGAATGTCTCAGAATTACAATGTAATATGTGTTGAGATGTATGTAAATATAAACCATAAAAAAAATAATAATTTTGAAGCATTCTTTAATATCTAAAACTTTTCAACACAATTATCTTATTTTAAATTATTTTTCAATTATTTATATACAATTACTTTATTTTTTAATCATTTCTGCACACTTACTCATAAATCTAATCTATCTATTTTAATTTTATTCTTTTTATTTTTCATCATTATCCCGATCATATCACATCATTTTTACACATTTTAAAATCTTTTACAATAAAATTTTTATCACTCTCCAAATACACCTTTTATATCATTTATTGATGGAAACTGATAGGGTGCAGCTAAACTATAAATGGGCTAACACTGATTATAAAATTAAAATCCAACCACGTATTGTATTTGAAATTATTTATGTCAGAGAAATACATTCTCTAAGGCATATTTGGTAAAACTAATAAATTTTTCAATCTAAAACTTTTATTCTCTATAAATATCTTATTTTTAATTATTTCTTTACATATTCCTACGTAATTATCTTAATTTTAATAATTTTTATACATTATCTATGCAATTAATCTATCTATTTTAACTTTATTCTCTTTACTCTTCATTATTATCTCTATCATATCACATTATTTTCTTTAATTTCAAAACTTTTTATACCAAACTTTTTATCCAAAAGTTTTATTAGATATGAATTAGCCTTCATTTGAAAATGGTGCAAAATAAATATAATAAAATTATTTGATTTCAATATTAATTTTAAAGATGTATTTTTAACTTCTAAACCCGTCTAAATCATTTTCCCTGCAGGAATAGATTATCAAAAAACACTATTACATTCTAACATATTCGAGAAAGGATCTAAGATATTTTTAAAATTTACATACGAAATATATATAAACATTTTTAGGCAAAGATGAATGTGAACCCTATTTACAACCGGAAGCGGGGGATCGAGGGAATTGAGTCTACTACAATGTTGTTAGAACCGAACCGGTGATTGAACCGGTAAAAGAACTGGTCTGGTTCGAACCAGTGACGTCAGCATGATATATTTATGACGTCATAAATATTAAATTATTTTTAAATTTTCAATAAATACATTGATAAAATTATATTTTTATAAATCCTAAATATATATGTTAGATTTTAAAAACAACAATATAAATATAAAACATGTAGGAGGGACAGGAACAGGCTGCAGTAGGGATGGGGGTAGGCCGCAGCAATCACACATACATATATATTATTTGTGCTTTCTGATAATTCTAAAAATCTTCATATAATTTCATGTTAAATTCACACTTTTTGAGTATAAAAATGTTAATTAAATATAGATTTTATGTGAAATATAGTGAAAATTATATTTTTCATAAAATCTTTAATTTTGCTATAAAACGGGTCATTTTTCAATTTTTTTTGAAAATATAAAATTATGAATTAATAGGCTAGAAAATTTTAATGTTGAAATGTTTATTAGATTATTAATATAATTTGGGCAAATTTATAAAATTATTTAATTGGAAAAATCATACATATATGACTAATTATCTTTTAAAATACGGGGAACAAAGGATATTATTGTATTTAGACAAATTAAATAAAAGAATAAAGTGAATTAAACTACAATGATATATGATATTATTGAAATTATTTATCAAATAATTAATATTTAAATTCGGATTTAAATGCACCGCAGGAACACCGAACGACCGTGCACCACCAGAGCACCATTTCTGGTACTCCATCGCCCCCAAATCCAACTGCCGGCCATCTGCGATAAAATTCGAAACCCAAATTCAAGCGGATGAGGATCCATTCATTTTAGGACCCATTTGCCTTTGTTTGATATAACAAAAGTAGAGAACTTGTGGATCTTTTTGATTCTGAAGATCGAGTGGCTGATCGACGATGAGAGCTGCAGCAGCTTCTCCCGCCGCCGCTCGGATCAGATTAAGGTCGGCAATCGCTGATTTTGCTTTTCTCGGCACCTTGGCAGCACGGCTCCGATCGGCGGTTGCCCGTCACCCTTTGCGCTCACGTCCGGAGTTCTGCCCCTGTCATCGACGGCAGATGTCTACGTTGGTGCGGACTGCGGAAGATAACGGGATTGCCGAGCCCCTTTTTTTATTCACGGAACTGCTGAACCGGTTGTATACGGTCGAACCGCGATGTGCGGTTCGACCGCCGGTTCGACGGTTCTTACGGTTTAATGTAATTAAACCGGACCGCATATAAACGAACCGGACACAGGACCGGTTCCCGGTTGAACCGGTCGGACCGGCCGGTCCGGTCCGGTTCTGACAATACTGGTCTACTACATCCCCATGGAAGCGATTTGCAAAGGGTGTTGGATTTAGTTCGACTAGGAAACCGGAAAATCAGAAGAACATTCAATCCCTGGCTCAGGATATGGGATTGATAGGACTTGGGTGATACCAAATCTCCAACAGTTAGCTACCTGTTGAAGAGAAATGGTATGGCATCATTTTGTACAGAACACCAAAATGGAGATTTTAAAAATAAATTAAAAAAACAGAGCAAGAATATGAAATGGGATCCAGGAGAAGGTTTATTGTTATTCTTCTTCTTCTTGTTTTTTTTTTTATGCACTCTTCTCTATCTACTACTAGCCTTGGAGCGTACTTATATCTTTAAGATGAGCACCTCTGGTCTTGTTTATGATGTCTTGTACCGTATATAAATTATTAGTTTTGAACACGTAGATGTTGCTTCAACTTTTCATTGTTTTCAATTGGTAGCAGCAAAAGCATCTTTTCGTTTCGTGAGTGATTACTTGCAATATGCTACTACATATCTCATTCTCGTTGTGTATGGCTTATTTATCAGAATTTTAACTACAATAGTCTTTCTGAGATTTAAGTTTCTTCCAGCCGTCTGTTTGCGGGTTGCTGGTGATTTCTTATTGGCGCTCTCATAAAATGCACAACGATACCCTTGTAAGACTCATTAAACCTACCCTTCAAAATCATTGCTTTTCCAAATTATTTAAACAGTATGTGAAGCCTTGTAGAAATATGGAAGAATAGGGTAAATGGGATGAAACCTATGGAAGACGGAATAGTAGATCCTTGTAGAAACATGGAAGAATAGGGTAAATAGATATTGACACTAAAGATTCCATTTTTCTGTGCGAATATCTATTCAGGCTAATGTCTTTCAGACGTTCTAGAGTCTGATGTAAATCTTTAGTTTCTTTCAGTTTCGGCTAAAGAAAGGCCAATAGCTGTTGTGAGGCAGAGGCTTGCGCATGGAGACATCAATAAATCATGCACATGATTTGTCTGTAACACCGGAATGTTGGGATTTTAGGCTATCCCCTTTTGTGTAGATTAAACGGGAATAATTAATCTCAGACAATAAATATCACAAATAATAAACAATCAAACCCACTGAAAAAACACACCACAATTTTACGTGGAAAACCCCTCTTTAATAAAGGGGAAAAACCACGAGACCCAGTCTAGGTAAAACTTCCACTATAGAATAATGGGATTACAATGCAATGTCTTCTCTAGTCAAAACTAGAGGATTTCATCATCACAATAAGGATGGATTTCAACATAGAAATTAACTAAGGATGGATCTCACCAAATCTGAGATAACGGCAGAATTTTCTCTCTTAATGGCCGGAAGAGATGACTGCCGTAGAAGCCCTGAGCATGTGAGGATAGAATCCTCCTCCGTCGGAGCTGCTGCGTTTCTATGAAAACTGAGACTGAAGAGAAAGACCGACGACGACGGATATCTATCCTCACATGCTCAGGGCTTCTACGGCAGTCATCTCTTCTGGCCATTAAGAGAGAAAATTCTGCCGTTATCTCAGATTTGGTGAGATCCATCCTTAGTTAATTTCTATGTTGAAATCCATCCTTAGTTAATTTCTATGTTGAAATCCATCCTTATTGTGATGTTGAAATCCTCTAGTTTTGACTAGAGAAGACATTGCATTGTAATCCCATTATTCTATAGCGGAAGTTTTACCTGGACTGGGTCCCGTGGTTTTTCCCCTTTATTAAAGAGGGGTTTTCCACGTAAAATTGTGGTGTGTTTTTTCAGTGGGTTTGATTGTTTATTATTTGTGATATTTATTGTCTGAGATTAATTATTCCTGTTTAATCTACACAAAAGGGGATAGCCTAAAATCCCAACAAGTGGTATCAGAGCTGATTTGCGTTCATATAGGCTTTCTAATGTTTTCCATAATTTGAATGCATTAGTTTCCTTAGCAACATGGTGAAAAACACTCTGATCAACCCATTGTCGGATATGCCCAACCACTTTTCTATTTAACACATCTCAATCATCTTGAGTTTTATCCACGGGCTTCACTCCTTTCACTTTAATAGACAGGTAAAGTTCTTTGCAATACAAAATATCTTCCATCTTTGTTTTCCATATTGAGTAATTTGATGATGTGAGTTTGACCATTGTGAATGAAGTTTCTTCCATCTAATCCACACAAGAAATTATGCAAAAACAGACCAGGCTCTGATACCACTTTTTGGGATTTTAGGCTATCCCCTTTTGTGTAGATTAAACAGGAATAATTAATCTCAGACAATAAATATCACAAATAATAAGCAATCAAACCCATTGAAAAACACACCACAATTTTACGTGGAAAACCCCTCTTTTATAAAGGGGAAAAACCACGGGACCCAGTCCAGGTAAAACTTCCACTATAGAATAATGAGATTACAATGCAATGTCTTCTCTAGTCAAAACTAGAGGATTTCATCATCACAATAAGGATGGATTTCAACATAGAAATTAACTAAGGATGGATCTCACCAAATCTGAGATAACGGCAGAATTTTCTCTCTTAATAGTTGGAAGAGATGACTGCCGTAGAAGCCCTGAGCATGTGAGGATAGAATCCTCCTCCGTCCGTCGGAGCTGTTGTTGCTTCTCTGAAAACTGAGACTGAAGAGAAAGACCGACGACGGATTTTTCTGCCGAGAGGAGAAGAGCCGTTGTGATGTATAACTCTCTCTCTCTCACCTTTTTCTTCTTCCGCACCGAAAGCAAAGAAAACAAACAAACAAAAGGGCAGGTGAGCATTTTTCAAAGATGCCAAAATGGGTGGTCCCTACCTACTTTGACTTCACAGACGGAGGAAACCACCTAACACGGAATGGGGAGAATGACCTCACAATCTACATAAGAAATACAGTTTCCTCCACATATAATAAGCCTTCCCTTGAAAATAATCGTGGCGAAAAATCTTAATCTTTGCGAACAGTGCTGATAAATGGCCTCAGCCGTCCATTCCTTTGCAGATCATCTCTCATTCACCCGTTAAGGTTTCAGGGTATGTTCTAGAGCCATGTCTTGAGAAACTCAACTGGTTCCTAGGGTTTGTCTGAATGTCAGTCAGGATGGATTCCTTATGTGAAATAGGTTTGGACGTTGATCTCACAGCGATGTGAATCCTTTGCTAGAAACCATCGAAATAACAGTTTCATATTCCATTCCCACAAGATCATATTCCAAACTCCAGCCTTCTATTTGTGGATTCTTAATGATTTGAGTTGCAGTTCTGCTGACACAGATTTTCTAATGATGCACTAGTGGGATTCACAAAGCTTACTTTTCAAATCATTGCTTTGTCTGTTGACAAAAAGCAGAATGTAAAATTTTGAGGAAATATAGGAGAATAGAGGAAATGGGAGGCGCAACCGGGTGCAATATATTTGTCCTATGCAAGCGGCTGCAATATGCGGTCCCCCTTGGGTTCTTATTTTTCAATGGAAAGCAAAGGCCTGTACATGGAGGCTTAAATAAATCAACACCTTATCTGACTCTGACAAACATCAGTAATCCATTTCCCTTCACATATTGTAGGGCTGCCCTTGAAAATGTGTGTCGAGTCAACAGACTCATCCTTTTAAAACTCCTTACCAGTGCTTTCCAGGCCATCTCTATCTCTGATCAAAGGGTCCAGAGCTTCGTTGTAAAGTTTTGTTGCAGAGACAAAACAAAACAAAAGAAAAGAAATTAAATTCATATGTTCTGAAACGTAAACGAATTTCAATCTTATTGAGCATCTCACTGTAATAAGCTCATAAAATTACATGTTCATATCCCCGGTGAAAATGACTATAATTACATCCTCATAGTGGAAGAAAATGCTTGATTAAATGGAAAAACACAATGTATAACAGAGATCTAAAATTGCAATGCACTCGCTCAAACTAGGATTGTGCTTCTTTGTCATCACCGAGCATGTTGCATGACATAACATTTTGAGAACATCTAAAGTCACTAGGCAAAGTGGATTAACTCGGCTTTTATATAACTGTAAGAAGCCTAGGAAAGATGGGTACCAGGAATGGCTCAATGAGCCAAGTCAATGTCTAGGTTAGGTAACTCAGTTCCCTTGATTATCCATGAAAACCTTAGAAAGTGCATGATCAGGTTGACTGAGTTTGACTCAGTGAGTTGATTAGTAGTTTAGACTTACCTAGTTGGGTTGATGTAGTAAGTTGATTATTTGGCATGACTACATGCACCCAACGAGATATATTATTAGGCGGGTTCAAGTGATTTAGATGGCAGGATATTGCCATAAGCCGGATTCAATTAATGGACGGACAGTCGCCAAGGAAGTGTGTGTACGATGGTTGCCATGGTTGGATCGCTGAGGAAGATGAACTATTTGTTCTGGTGCTCTGGTTATGCACTTATGTTCATAAACATACGGCCCCATGTATTGGTGATCCACACCGTTGATTAAAAGCGTATCTTTCTTTGATAATTTTAATGGTCCAGCAGGTCTCAGAAGTCGTGTATCTAAAAACTTGAGAATATCAGAATGACGTGTTTGAACTTTGAATGAATGTGAATTTCGGTGACAAAAACATAAGCGGCAATTGTCTCGACGAAAGGAAAAGTTTGTTGCAGATAATCGATTGATGGTATAAAGAAAGTAAAAGCCACCCTCTGTGGAATGCGATGGTAACGAAGAAATTCAGAGAGGATGTTTTCAAAATCAACCTTGCAAGTACAGGTAATTGTAAATAAACTTCATAAGTTTCAATTTTTTGCAAAACGAAACCTTATGTGATTGTGATCTACAACTAATCCGGAAAGGGAAAATCACTTATAGCTATTTTAGAATATTTTTGTTCTTGTAATTTTTAATAATTAATTCGGGCTAAGAAATGATTTACTTAGCTCAAGTGCACTTGTTAACTATTTTTCAGGCAACTTAGCTATATATATGTATGATTTATTCTAGTGTAGCATCAGTGCACACCAACTACGGTGCAGGTGTGCAATCTCGCCATTCAAGAATGCGGGTGGAATCCTAGCCATTCAAACTGCACATGCGTGCAGGAGAGAGAAGCTGCATGTAGTAATTGGCTGCATGGAATTTTGCCATCCCACAAATTTGCGCTCTATCACATGCCCTTTCTCTCTCTCTCTCACCCTCTACCATATTTTGTCAGCAGTTAAGAAAAATTTCAAATTCCGCCCCGAAAAATCACAACTCTCAAAATTAGAGTGATTTACCTCTAAAAATTGGGCACAGATGAGTGGAAGAATTTCAAGTTACATGGTAAGTTTTTCTTGCAACTTGCAATCATTCTTCCCCTCCAAAAAAAAAAATCACCTATTTCTTACACCAAAAAATTTTCTCAAAAAATTTCAAGTGCATAAAAGGTGGTTTTTTCTCGTTCAAATCACCCTGCCAAAAAATTGATAAGTGATAAATCCACACTCGAAAATTGCAAATGATGGATTTTTGTTGTTTTTTTCAAAAAACTCACAACCCCTTTTTCTACAGCTTTAGGCGAAAAAAATTCATCAACTTGTCACTCTTAGGAGTACATCATTTAATGCTATCCCAAGGTGAGGATTTTGTAGCCGTTAACGCATTTATTCCCTATCCTTTTCCACGCTTTGCTTTTCTTTTCCATCTGCATATTTTGCCCATTATACTTTTTTTAAGAAAATGAGATTTTTGTAGCATTAGCATTTCCCTCTACATTACTTTTATAATGCAAGACCATAAATACGGTTGATTTCCTTTAACAGATCAAGAGGGTGTGAATTTCTATACTTTCAATTGGAAAGTGTTGCAATGTGGATGCATAAATTATATGAGAATTGCAAACCTTTGCTTAGACTATTCGTATTATAATTATTACATGCATTTTGCAAAATGTGAGTGATTTTACATGATTTGGATTTTGTATGTTGCATTCAACTTGCAGTGTTGAAAATAAATCCATCTAAGGAAATTGCGATATGTGGGCAGGTCAATGTAACATGATGTATATAACAATTAGCGTACCATGTATAGCAATCAGCATGTTATGTTGTAATAATTAGCATGCTACTATGTTGAATTAGAAATCCATCCAAGGTGTTGATAGAAATGTGAAAATATGACGATTAGTCTATTAATATAGCAATTAACATGCTATACTCAAAAAAATGTGTCCTGGGATTTTTTTTTATTTTTTATTTTCCTCTCGTACATCAACATGATATATATTAAATAAGCATACCGTGTTAAAGGATAAATGCATCCGGGGATTCCAGGACTTCTGTATGAATTTTAAAATATTAATTTCTGAAATAGAATATTGATTTCATAATCTCAAAAGCACAACATCCTAATTTAAATAAATTTGCATAATTAACATACTAGTTCTACCCAAACATCATCTCTAATGGTATGCTAATTTCTACTATATGCATGCCAATTTCTAAATCGAAATGCTAATTTTAAAAATCCTAAATGTTATTTTAATTCAATCAACTTTCATTACAAATTAACATGCTATTTTATCCTCTAACATCTTTAAAATTCAAGTCCCTACAAATAATTGAACCTGTAAAAGCATGCTAATATGGTTAGGAAAGATTATTTAAAATTTTTATGCCTTTGTATATAAATGTATCATATGTTGAATTAACATGTTGTGCTAAGCCAAAAAATTGTGTAAGGACTCTACAACTTTTGTGCATTTAAATATCAACATACTATTTGTTGAATGAGCATGTTGTATTAAATGACAAATGTTACAAAAATTTTATACTTTTTGTGCATGTGAATATCAGCATACTATATATTGAATAAACATATTTGGTTCATTCACAATTTTATCTAGGAACTTTATATCTTTTGTGCATGTTAGTGTCAATATACTATATGTTGAATGAGCATATTATGTTGAATAATAAATGTGTTTAATGAATTTACAACTTGTATGCATGTGAATATCAGTTTGCTACATGTAGAGTGAATATGCGATGTTAAATTAACAAATGTGAATATCACGCTATTCATTTAAATACATTACAATACCCAATTACATAAATTGAAAGATGTCAACTAATTTGTTCTAATGACCAAATGGTATTTAAATAACTATCTTTCAATATGTATTTTGAATACAATATCTTTTTTTATGTTTGACTGATTTTCCTTACGTAGATTAGCCCACATCTATGCAAAAGAAAGAAAGATAAAGGCAATCTCAGCAAATGCAGATACTCATGACCAAAGCTTGGGGAATCCATTTGACTAGTCCAAGATAATAACGGACTGCAATCGTATGCACCCGGGTTTAATCTAGGTGTATTTAACATATGTATCAATTTTTACCATTTTTGAAGACGTTTAGATTTTTTTTAGATTTTTAACAATCAGTGGCATTTTTTAGTAATTTAAAATTACTAAAATGCCACTGATTTTTTAAAAATCTAAAAAAAATCTAAAAATCTACAAAATTGGTAAAAATTGATACATATGTTAAATACACTTATATTAACCGTTTTGTAAAAAAAATTTCAAAAAAATAAAAAAATGGTTGTATACACCCGCGTGCATTGAGGCTCAATGCACGCGGGTGCATACAGCTGCAGCCTGATAATTACTTATTTGATTTTCATGTTTTGTGCAATTATTATTGCTTTTGTTTGTAAAATAATGTAATAGTATAGACTTTACGTAAAGCATGTGTTCATGATGTAATCCTCTCGTGATGTTGTATTAAAAGAATTATAAATAGCTATGTCTATATCAATATGATATTTTTGAATGAACAAACTATATTAAATGGCAATGTTATGTTAAAAGGCAATTATGTTCAAGGAACTTTTAAGCTCTCTGACTATGAATATCAGCATGTAGACTATTCAATGAGCATGCTCTATTAAAAAACTAAGTGTGTCAAGGGAACTTTTAGACTCTTTGCTTATGAATATTAACATGCTAACTATTGAATTAGCATGTTGTGTCGAAAGATTAGTGTATTTGGAGAACTTTCAAACTCTTTGCTTGTGAATTCAGCATGCTAAGTGATAAATGAGAATGCTATATGGAAAATCTAAGTGTGTCCAAGGAATTTTAGACTCTTTTGCTTATGCATTAACATGATGATTGTTGAATGAGTATGTTATGTTGAAAGACAAGTGTTTCTAGGAAGATTTCAAGTTCTCTTCTTGTGAATATGAGCATGCTAAATGAGCATGCTATGTTGAAAAACTAGATTTGTCAAAGAAACTTTAGACTTCATGATTACGAATACCAATATGCTAACTATTGAGTAAGCATACTATTTTGGAAGATAATGATGTGTCCTAGGAACTTTTCTTATATAGCAATTAACATGCTATAGTCGGAAACATGGATTCAAAGATTTTTTTTTTATTTTGTACATGTCAACATCAGCACACTATATTGAATAAGTATGCTATGTTGAAAGATAAAAGTGTCCAGGGATTGCAGGATTTTTATATGAATTTTAAAATGACTGATTTCATAACCTTAAAAGCATATCAACATCTTAAAAAATGAAATTGCATAATTAGTATACTAGTCTACTATCACACCATCCCTAATAGCATGCTAATTTTTACTATTAGCATACTAATTTTCTATCATAACAATAGACATTAAAATTCTAAAATTATTTATCTAAAAAACAACGAATAAGGTAATCAATGGCATGGTAATAAATAGACATACAAGTGGAATCATAATAGTAGATTAAATTAAATAATATGCTAATTTCAAAATCAGCATGCCAATTTAAAGAATCCTTAATTTTATCTGAACTTAAATAACTTCATTACAAATTGGAATGCTATTTTATCCTTGTGCATCTTTAAAATTCATGTCATCACATATATGATGCTAATATAGTTAGGAAATATTATTCAAATTTTTAAGCATCCTCATAATTATGGCTAAAATTTATCGATAAATTTTGCAAGACCATTTTAACATTTTATAAAATTTGAAATTTCTAAATTTTTTTTCAAATTGTAGGTTAGTACAAACACTACTTTCCTTCTTTTACACTCTGTAAATTTGCCTTAAATATACAACGTAGCTTTTTTTTGGTGAATAATTAATCAGAATTGTCTCCTTTTAGCCATGATTTTTTTGCTCCTATTCAATTTCTAGACACCAATATACAGCTGTGTTTGCCTTTTCTTCTTTAAAATTTTTTAGCAATGATTTTTCTAGTGCCGTGCAATTTCTAGGCATCAATAAGAAGTGAGGTTTCTCCTGCTGAAATTTTTCTGTCCCACCAGAATTTTCAGCGTCAAACGATGGGCGAGATTAGCTGCAGGTTTTTCGCTGAAATGCTTAGATGTGCACGCATCTCTCACGCTACGTGCACCTAAGCGATTTGAACGACCTGGATTGCACCCGCACAAATTAACGGCCAGATGGAGTAACTGCACCGTAGCTAGCGTGCAGCACAACTTCACCATAACAACAGTACATTTGATCAAAAGTGGGCCTCATATATATTAGAATGTAATGAAATTTTATACAATCATTTATCCATATATAAATTTTATAGCAAATAGTTTACATGTTAAAAAAACCATTTTAAAGTTGTTATTTACATCAAACTATTTTATTGGGTTAAATTTGTACCATTTTCAGATGGGGCCCATATACATCTCTGATTGGAATGAAAATTGGTATGGTAATAGAATATATTATTCTAAATACAATGGGTAAAGTAAATTATGATTTGATGATCATGTGGGACCCATTCTGATATATATGAGATATTTTCAAGTGCAGTGGCGCTGAAAGGGGCCCCACGTGATAATCAAATTATAATATACTCTACCCATTATATTTAGAATAATATATTCTATTACTATATCAATCTTTATCCCAATCGGATATGTTTATGGACCTCATCTGAATGTGGTACAAATTCAACTTAATAAAATAGTTTGATGTAAATAATAACTTTAAAGTGATTTCTTCAACATCTAATCCGTCTAAATTATGATTTATATATGAATAAATGATTGTATAAAGTTTCATTATATTTTAATATATGTGGGATCCATTTTTTAGGTATAAAAACCTATTTTTTAAAATTTTTGAAATTTTTATAAAACAGTTACTTTAAGTGTATATGTATTAAATTTTACTATTTTTTTATATTTGTACATTTTTTATTTTTTAAAAACATAAGTAATTTATTCACTTTTAAATAGCTAAAATACTGCTATGTTTTAAAAATTAAAATTATATATCTAAAAAAAATAAAACTTATCTTATATTTTTATAGTTAAACTTATCTTATATCTTAAATACACTTAGATTAATAGTTTTATAAAAAAAAATTAAAAATAAAAAATAATTTTTTTTGCACCTAAATGCATCGGCCAGACTTAAGTACGTGTCATAATTCTAGCTCTAAATGTAACAATAATGCTAATAAAATAGTTGCAGAAATTTTGCTCTAGAAAATAAAAAATAATTTTTTCCTACCAGAACTCGAAAAAGCCCGAGCCTATTGTATTCTAAGCGGGACTGTTGGTCAGATGTGTTAGTTGCAGGACTCTTTATCAGCTGTGCTAGTTGCATACCAAATTAGTGTAGACATGCTTTGGGTGTGTTTGAGAGTGGATAAAACTTTTGTTGAAAAGTTATAGAGAGTAGAAGTTATCAAATAATGTGATATAATAGGGGTAATGATGATGAATAAATAGGATAAAGTTGAAATAAATAGTTAATTGTGTTAGTAGTTGTGTAACAATGATTGAAAAGTAGGGTAGTTGTATATAAAAATATGAAGAAATTATTAAAAATTAGGGCAGTTGTGAAGAATGAAAAGTTTTAGATTGAAAAGTTTTAACTTGACAACTTTCAGTTATTACCAAACACATCCTTTATGCTTATAGTAACTGGTCCATTGACATCATCATTACAATTAAATAACACTGTCCAGATTTCTTTTTTAAAAAAAAAAAAAAATTCTCATAGAAGATTGCTAATTTCACGGGCATGTAGGTCTGCATATACATTCGAAAAACCAGCTTGGTTAGCCGGTCATGTACCCATTTCTTTAGTATTGTTGACTTCGGAAGAAGACTTGAGTTTCGGATTTTTGCAAAACAGAACCTATGAAGATTTCAAAACCTTTTCAACATAAATCCATCGTCGACTGAAACAGCTTTAAAAATCTTTTGTTTCCTTCCCATTTATGAAAAGAGAAATGATTATATTAGCCCGGACGAAATAATCCTTAACCTACTTTAAAAAGCTTAATTAAATTTTTTTCTTTTTTCTTTATACATTTGTTAATCTAAGTTTATTTAATATATAAACCAAGTCTTACCCTTTTTGAATATGTGTATATATTTTTTAAAGAATTTTAAACACAGAGGCATTTTAGTCATTTTTAACCATTGTATGAAAAATGATCTCGTTATCAAAAACTCATTTTAAAAAAAAAATTCGTTTTTTTCAAACACTTGTTTATGTAAGTATATTTAATATATAAACTAGGTTTTGCCATTTTTAAATATGTGTATATATTTTTTAAAAAATTAAACAGAAGGGTATTTTAACCATTTGAAACAATGTTATCAGAACCAGACCGGACTGGCCGGTTCGACCGGTCCTGTTACCGGTTCAATTATATACGGTTCGGTTTGATAAGTAAAAACCGAGCGAACCGTCGAGCCGCCGGTCGGACCGGATTCGCCCGGTTCACATGGTTTTCTCTTAAATAATATAAATATTTTTTAAAAATAAACTGAAAACGGAAAACCCTAACCCGCATGCCGCTGCGCCGCACCCCTCTGCGTCTTCCCCAATCTGACGCCCGGCGTCTGGTTTCCCGTTCCTCGCTGGCCCGCCTCGATCTCCTTTGCCGCCGTCGCCGCCTCACCTCACAGCGGCAGCACGGTCTCAGCCGTCTCCCGCTCGTCCTTTAGTGGCCGCATCACCTCACAGCGGCTTCCGTCTCCTCCTTCGCGGCCGACGTCTCCCGTTGTCCTTCTTCGCACCACGTCGCGCCGGCCGTCCCTCCTCCTCCTCAGCTCCTCCGCTCCACGTCGCGCCCACCATCCCTCTCCTCTCGTCGCGCCCGTTGCGCTGTCCAGCCTCCTCCTCGGTGCGCCTGTCTCCTCTCTCGCCGTCGCCGTCTCGCCATCGCCGACTCGTCGTCGCCGCCTCACCTCACAGCGGCAGCACGCGCTCAGCAGTCGGCGACGGCACCTCGTTGCGGCTGCCTGTCTCAGCATCTCCTCCTCTCATCGCGTGCGTCGCGCCGTCCCCGTGGCTTCCGTCTCCTCCTTCGTAGCCGTCGTCTCCCGCTCGTCCTCCTCCTTAGTGCGCCTGCCTCGCCGTCTGTCTCCTCTCTTGTCGTCGCCGGCTCGCCGAACAGCAGCAATTTTGTGCGTAATTAATAATTATAATATCAAATTTTTTTGGTGGATTTTGTGCATGTGTCTCTTATAAATTATAATATCAAGTTATCAATGATTCAATTTTATTACCAGTTAATGTAATTTTTATTATCAATTATTGTTATTGCAAAACATACTAAAATTCATTGCATGATTAATCATTTAATTGTTAATTGTTTATATGCTAATATTGTGAACATTATTTTAATTGTCTGTTTGAGAAAATTTTATTTTATTTTATTTTTTGATGGAAAGAAATTTTTTTTAAATGCATGTTAAATGAATTTTTCCTGCATGTTTTGTTCCTATATTGTGGTCATTAAAATCTAACATATATATTTAGAATTTATAAAAATATAATTTTATCAATATATTTATTTAAAATTTTAAAAAATTTAATATTTATGACATCAAAAATATGTCATGTTGACATCACAGGTTCGAACCGGTTTGATTAACCGGTCGAACCGGTTCGAACCAGACCAGTTCCTTTACCGGTTCAATCACCGGTTCGGTTCTGACAACATTGATTTGAAATGGCTAAAAATGGCTAAAATACTGCATATTTAAAAATCTAAAAATATATATATTCACACATATTCAAAAATAGTGAAACTTAATTTATATATTATATTACTAAGCCTGAACTAATAGGATAATCTCTCTATATATAAGATGTTTTTAAGAAATGGTAAAACTTTCAATGTAAATGATACGATATGACGAGGGTAATTATAAGAAGTAAAAAGAATAATATTAAAATAGATAAGTTATTTGCATGAGTAGTTTCGTAAAAATAATTGAAAGATGGTAGTAATATGAGAAGATGAAAAAAAAACAATTAAAAATATGGTAATGATAGATATTAAAAAAATTTAGATTGAAAAATTTTAATTGAAAAAGTCTTTTTGTTTGTCAAACACCCCATGAAATAAAACCAAGCCTTACTTTGTGAACAAGCTTCCATAATTAGACTACACGGTTGGGTTGAGCGGTTGAGCTGCTGTTAATTTCTCGACATGATATATAAAGCTCTTTCCATATTTAATATTGGGGCGTGCAAATTGCAAGCACCGTCTATTTTACACTGTTTTGAAATTTAGAAAGTCCATAATGCAAATACCCAAAACGCGCATGCTAATTTACAATGCCATAAAGTTACTGGGTTATTAGATGCTAGTTTCCTTAAGCACCATCTAAGTATGATGATCTAATTACCAACCGAGTCGTGCTCGGTTGGTTAGCGTAGCTGCCGAAGAATTGGGGCTGCGCTGTGGGTCGTGGGTTCGAATCCCATTTCGGCCAGAAATGTGTGTGGGAGCTGTGGTCTCCCGTCTAGATGGTTGTGGGAGCAGTGGTCTCCCGTTTGGTTGTTGGAAGCTATGTCTTCCAGATTATTTAGTGGAGCAGTGTCTCCAGATTTATAAAAATGTCTCAAAAGCCTTCAATGTAATATGTGTTGAAATGTATGTAAATATATTCCGATAAAAAAAAAAAGTATGATGATCTAATTCGAACATCAAGTAACAATTATTAGATAAACAGCGTGCATCCATACGTGTCGGATTCTTATATTTTTATAAGGAAAATCCTACTCCTCTTTCGCCAATTGCTCTTCTGATTTATCATCATCATGATCGCGATCACTCCAGTGTCCAACCAGCATCTCCACCACTTGCCTCATGGTGGGCCTTGCATCTCTCTCCTCCTCCACACACTGCAGAGCCACCCTCACAAGCACCTCCATCTTAACCACATCCCAAGGACCATCCACCATTGGATCCATGATTTCTTCAATCTTGGCCTCCATGGAAGACATGTATTCCACACCCATGGCACCAACCTCCCGTCTCCTTCTCCCTCATCCCCACCATGCAATATTCCCACATGCCTTCTCCCCGTCACCATCTCCAGCACAACAATCCCATAGCTGTAGACATCCACTTTGGATGTGATGGGCAGATTCAGAATCCATTCGGGGGCCATATACCCCCTTGTTCCTCTCACTGTCGGGAAGCTCAATCCGTCAAGCCCATTTCGATCCAACAGCTTGGCCAACCCAAAATCAGCAACCTTGGGTTTGTAGTCGGCGTCCAGAAGTATGTTCTGTGGCTTGATGTCGCAGTGCAAGACCCATTCGAGGCATTCCTCATGCAGATAGGCCAGGCCTCTGGCAGTCCCCGCAACAATCTCGAATCTCTGCTCCCAATCCAGAGCATAGGAAGCGAGATTATCAGCCAGCGATCCTTTCTCCATGTACTCATATACTAGAAGCCTGTGCTTCCCTTCGGCGCAGAACCCGAACATCCGAATCAAATTCATGTGGTTGATCCTTCCAATTGTACTCACTTCCGCCAGGAACTCTGCCTCCCCTTGGTTGAATCCTTCAAGCTTCTTCACGGCTGCCGCACCTTGCTCTGCTATCATCCCTTTGAACACCACACCTGTTGCCCCTCTCCCGATCTCTTCGCTGAAATTCTTTGTGGCCTTCTTCAGCTCCCTGTAGCTGAATTTCTGGAATACATTTGCAGCATGGAGGTAGCCTCTCTTGATTATTTCATTAACATCTCTATCATCGTTCGCGAAGATGAAGCACCAGCCAATGAGAATCAGGACTAGCTCAATCCCCCCGAGTGCCGAGGCGAACCAGAGAATGGACTTGACAGAGCCGTTTTCTGGCTTTCTTTTGTACGTTCGAGGAAGCTCCGAGGCGATGGCGTTCGATGACGAGCAATCCAATTCCGTTGGCTGTCCAAAGCTTGTTTCGGAGATGCTGGTGTGGTTTTTGGGCACTCTGATATACATCACTCCCCCTGGATGCGTCGCTCTATAGCCATCCAGCAGCGACGTCTTGACTTAGCATCGGCGCTTGACGAACATGAACCCCTTGCAAGAGCAAGACTGCAAGTACTTGTCTCTGCAGGCCTTGAGCGATAAGTTTTCCATGTAGCTGCTATCATACCCGTAGAAATCCACTTTGGGGAGAACGATGAATGCCGAGGCTTGAGGGTCACAGGAGGACAGATTGAAGGTTGGCTGGCAGCCCTGAGACAAATCCCTTGGGTCTTTCGTCTTGAAGCCTGGCAGGCATGAGCATTTTCTCTCAGGGGTATGAACACAGACAGAGTTAGGGCCGCAGAGGCCGTGAATCGTGCAAGTTCCCGGGATGGCCTGCCAAGACAGGTCCCAGCTCCCCTTCTCCTCATCCAAACTGTAAACCCGAACATTCCCATCGAAATCCAGAGTCAGCCTTCGCTTGGGGCCCTACCCATGATCGGAACCCTTCAGAAGCAGGCCGTCCGAAGAGCTGAATTCGCCCGAGGGATCCAGAACGGCTATCCTACTGCTGTTGTAGGTGCTTCTACCGGCTTCCCAGCTGATCATCCAAGGGGGAGGCCAGTAGACGCTGGAGGTGTCGGGGCCGTCAAAGAGCATGCGGAGCACGTTGTCATTGTCGAAGTAAAGGGAGTAAAAGCCAGATGAGTGGTTGGTTTCGCTCCTGGAAGAAACGAGCTTAGAGCTTCGGGTGAGCTGTTGGCCCGGAAGCAGTGTGTTTGTCGGGGAATCAAAGCTCTGCCAGAGAATGTTGTTCGCCTGTTGGGTTTGGAGGAGGACGAGATTGCCGGTCTTCTCGAGGCGGAGCATGGCAGAGGAATTGGAGGTGGTGTTCGTGGTCCAAATCACGGAGCGGGCTCCATCTTTCAAGATCAGGTTGCCGTTGGTCTGGAGGGAGAGAACAGATCGTCTGCCGTTGACAGGGTAGCCGCGGTTCGCCATCCAAACAGGCGTGAATTCTTTGGCTTGGGTGAACCAGATTGCAAAAGAGTACGCATTGATACCGACGCTGTGGAAGCCGGCGGAGAACGTGCCGTCCTCTGAGCGGAGGACAGCATCAGGTCTCTCAACGGAGAGAGATGAACCGCTGCTGATGATGCTGTTGATGGAGGAAAAGGAAGGGAAAACAGAGCACATGGTAAGGAAGAAGAGGAGGGGGAAGAAGCTTTGCTGAGAGCAGAGCTTATGCATGGGTACTGGAGAAGGAGGACGGCTTTGGAGCGAGTAAGAGAATGTTTTAAGATAGGTGAAATAGAACAGACTATATATTCTTCGAAAGATCTTGACTCTTGAGAGGAGTCTTCACGACACCCCTTGGAAGTCTAACCCGCTCCGCAAGGGTCAAAAACTCAATTTCATATATTAATATACAATATAATAAATTATTAATAAATAGTCTTAAATTTTTTAATAAACATAAATAATCTTATATTAATACATAATATATAAAAATTAACTAAACAATATATCATTGTATAAGTTATAATGGTGTATTTGGGATTAAGTAAAATTTTTGATGAAAAGTTGTAGAGAGTAGAAGCTATCAAATAATGTGATATGATGAGGGTAATGATGAAAAGTAAATAGGATAAAGTTAAAATAGATAGGTTAATTGTGTGGGTAGTTGTGTAGAAATGACTAAAGAGTAAGATAGTCGTATAGAAAAATATGAATAAGTGATTAAAAAATAGAGTGGTTATGGAGAGTGAAAAGTTTTAGATTGAAAAGTTTTAACTTGACAATTTTTACTCATTAACAAACACACTCTAAGGGTGTATTTGAGAATGGATAAAACTTTTGATGAAAAGTTGTAGAGAGTAAAAGTTGTCAAATAATGTGATTTGATAGGGATAATGATGAGAAATAAATAGGATAAAGTTGAAATAGATAGGTTAGTTGTATAGAAATGTTTGAAAAGTAGAGTAATTGTATAGAAAAATGTGAAAAAATGATTAAAAAATAGAATAGTTGTGGAGAGTGAAAAGTTTTAGATTGAAAAGTTTTAATTTGGCAACTTTTACTTATTACCAAACACACCCTAAATTAGAAAGTATCCATATAGAAATGATTAATTTTTATTTAATTAAGCAAAATATTTTTAAATATTTTATATTTATTAACTCAACCGAACTGATTTTTATATGGCTAAAATAGAATTGAGTTAAAATATAAAAAATTAAAATTAAAAGTAGTATTAAATTAAATTTTTATAAAATAAGTTAGAGTTGTAATTATCCCCGCAACCAACCAGACCCGTTTACACCCCAACTCCTCGAGCCGAACCATATGATTCCGTAATCATGAAGTACGCCTGTTGCAATGACTTTTCCCACGCATGAATAGCATCTCCGTTGGTCCCATGTTTGAAATTCTAAACTATAATCCTGTTACCAAATGAGCCTT
This sequence comes from Annona cherimola, assembly GCA_030490835.1. NCBI lineage: Eukaryota > Viridiplantae > Streptophyta > Magnoliopsida > Magnoliales > Annonaceae > Annona > Annona cherimola. The sequence continues at coordinate 120,097,301 of CM059972.1, read as the reverse complement.
AAGGTGTGTTTGGCCATGGTTAAAAACTATAAAGTTAAAACTTTTCAATTCAAAACTTTTTACTCTCTACAACTGTCATATTTTTAATTATTTTTTCATATTTTCATATACAACTATCCTATTTTTTAATCACGTCTACACACATAACTAATTTATCTATTTTCACTTTATCATTTTTACTTTTCATCATTACTCTTATTATATCACATCATTTGACAACTTTTACTCTCCAGAACTATTCACCAAAAGTTTTATTCATTCCTAAACATATCCTTAATTGGCTTTCCATGTTAACGCCTCGTCGACGAGTCGTGGTGTGTGGCGTGGGAGCAACATTTTCTTATATTAATAGCTTTACTTTTCTTCTCGATAATATGAGAAAATTTATAGATTTAATTTATAATAATTAGATGAAAAATAAGATATTTGATTTTAGAATTGATAATAAAAAAGGACACTCTTTTTTGTCTGTGTAATGATTTAATTTCTCAATGAATAATTAAGAAACATGATTATCTTGAACAGCACCAGCGGCAGAGAAATTCTGTTAAAAAAATATGAGAGGGAGGGAGAGCGCGCCCCTGCATGATTATTCCCAAATATGGCTGAGTGGGGTAAACTACGTGTCACTCAACCCGCGTATAGTACATTTAAATTATGAAGTGTTTGAATTTAAAACTTTTCAACACAACTATCTTATTTTAAATTATTTTTCATTTATTTCTATAGAATTATTTTATTTTTTAATCATTTTTGCACAATTAATCATAAATCTAGTCTATCTATTTTAATTTTATTCTTTTTATTCTTCATCATTATCCCCGATCATATCACATCATTGTTTCACATTTTAAAAAATTTTACATTAAAAATTTTTCATTTAAAAAATTTTCATTTAAAAATTTTATCACTTTCTAAACACACCTTTTATCTCATTTATTGATGGAAAATGATAAGGTGCAGCTAACTATAAATGGGCTAACACTGATTATAAAATTAAAATCCAACCAAGTATTGTATTTGAAATTATTTATGTTAGAGAAATAATTTCTCTGTGGCATATTTGCTAAAACTAATAAATTTTTCCATCTAAAACATTTATTCTCTATAAATATCTTATTTTTAATTATTTCTTTACATATTCTTACGTAATTATAAAATTTTAATAATTTTTATACAATTATCTAGCTTTACTCCTCATTATTATCTCTATCATATCACATTGTTTTCTTTAATTTTAAAAATTTTTACACCAAACTTTTTATCCAAAAGTTTTATTAGATATAATTATAGCCTCCATTTGAAAATGGTGCAAAATAAATATAATAAAATTATTTGATTTCAATATTAATTTTAAAGATGTATTTTTAACTTCTAAACCCGTCTAAATCATTTTCCCTGCATGTTAGATAATCAAAAAACACTATTACTTTCAACATATTGGAGAAATGATCTAAGATATTTTTAAAATTTACGTATGAAATATATATATACATTTTTAGGCAAAGATGAATGTGAACCCTATTTGCAACCGGAAGCACCAGATTAGCGTGCAGCGGATTATACCCTAGCATTTTATTTATCAATATAATAATTTTTATACATTAATATATGAAGAGGCATATTTTATTAGAAGGTGCATACCCAAAATTTCCACCCATGTTTTTCTGCGTCCGTCCGTGTGGACCTGTCTGTGCTGCCGGCTGCGGAGCTAGTCGTTTGGACTTCGTCAAGGCACTTCCCAAATCACCTGTCATCCCCGGGCCCTTGAGCATGACCATCATGTACTGTTCAAGGACTATTTGCATACAGACGCATCTTTGGATTTTGCAGTTTTGGTCCACAACTTTTTTTTTTTTTTTTATGAAAGGTCCACAACTGTTAATTTTATAAAACCACTCGCATATAAATATGAGTTGCAAATGTTTGTGCAAGTTGTGTATTTTAAAATAGGGCTTTTCCCAAACATACCCCTTACGTTTGACTATAATTCTAAATATACCCATCACATTTCAAAAATGACAGATATAACCATTATGTTTGCACATAATCCCAAATATGCACACTCGGTTGTGAATGTGAAAAAACGAAGTTAAAAAACGTGCAAAATTACTAAAATGCCCATAATAAAAGTGCTGTAACGTCCAAAAAATGCAGCACCTCTCTTCCCTGAAACATTCAACCACACAACACCTATTTCTCCATGGATTCCGGCAAGCCTCCATTAAACGACATAACTCTTCATCCATTGACGAGCATTAAATGCTTGACCCAATAATCCAGTGATGGAAAATTTTTCCAACAAGTAGTAAATCTCTATCATGGCTCAAGCTTGCCCATTGCAGGATCCAAATCGTGTGCAACCATGAGAGCAGAAAATGGGCAAAAACAAATGAGACCCTCCATCCTATCAAGAAACATGTTACCCACATCAGTACTTCTTCATCTGCAGTTGCATCAATAATGTGGATTGGCTGGATGGTTTCACATTTTCCTTGCTTAGATAAACAAGAATATGCATCACTGCAGGCACTCGATCTAAGATGGCTACTTTCTTCCCCTCGTCCAATTGCCAAAGCAAAATAAGGTGTTTGAAAATGGTGGGTGCGACTTAATCAGAGTTTCCTACTTAATAGGAGGATTAAAAATTCAGTTTTCCGACCAAACATATGAGAGAGAGAGAGAGACAGAGCATGAAAAGCGGTTTCAAATGGAAGTAGAATTCGGCCACACCAATAGCATACATAGAAAACCAGCAACCAAACACCCCACGAATCCATATAATCTCTGCTCAGAAAAACCACGATCAGAACAGAGGCGTCAAAAAAATCAAGCAGACAAATAGAATCAAGATCTCTTATCATGTAAGCAATGCAAAATCTAGAGGCAAAACCAACTGCAAGGACCAGCAACGGAGACAATGAATATGAAAGACTTGATTCATCCAGAAAAGGATCTGGGTCATCTCCGCTAGCTCCCAGTAGAGATTCTTGGAAACGATCCGTTGCAAAAGACATGTTGTTTGTGCTTTAGGACGGCTTAGATTGCAGAGATTCCGCTCCGTGTGGGAAGCATGCAAGTGCGGAGATGTACATTCGAAAGCCTGTGTTCTCCAAATCCAGCTCCAACTCTTCCGAGTCGAGCTACAGTGGTGGCTTTGGTTTCTCATCCTCTTTCGAAGCCGAGTATGTCCAATCCCAGTGATCGAAACCGATCCGAACCGGATTCGGGCATGAAAAAGCCTCTCTAATTCCCCAAAATGCATATCAGTGCTTCTTTAAGAGAGAAGACTTCCAGCCAAGATGATTCTTCCATGCCAAGGCGTCGACGACTTCCAAGATCTACAGCGACATGAAGAAGGCAGGGCAGCCCGTATTTCCAAGTGGTCGCATTGCCAGCTTTCTCAATTCTCTCTTCTCACCGTTGAATTCTAAGAAGGGAAAGATGGATTAATCCCATTCCAGACTCACGGAGACGACCCATCAGGTGGCCAGCAACAAATCTAGGCACCGAACCACCTGCCGGGCACCAAAAAATTATAGCAGCAATGTGGCATGGGCAGCAATGATGCATTTTCACGAGAGAAGGGTGGATGCCGAATCTGCGGTGGGATTGGCAATGGCAACCATAACTTAACTGGTACACTATGCATATATATATTTATACACTAGGGACATTTTTGGTATTTAAAAAAATTAAACCAGGAATACAGTAGATAGTCCGTAAGTTAATTGACGAACATTGACGGAGTGGGCGTATTTGGGAATATGCGCAAACATAGTGGGTATATTTAGAATTTTTGAAATATAGTAAGTATATTTGGGATTATGGTCAAATGTAGTAGGTATATTTTGGAACAAACCTTAAATCTTTTAATTTTTTTTTGCACGAATACTTGAAGAGGATAAATTAGGGGACCTCGATTCTTGTTGCCTTTGACAGTCTAGCATCTCATTGGGTCCATTGGATCTATTACTGTTCATATCTTATGATGGGATGAGAATAGAAAGGAATCTCCTATTTTCTAATAACATTATTTTCATTTCTGAAAAAAATAAACTAATTTTTTCATTTTCAATATAATTTTTTCCAATCTATCTATACCTTTTCTCATTTCCAACACATAAAAATACAATTTCCTTCCCACATCCTCATCTCATTCAAGCTCGGCTATGTTAACAGATACTTTGAATGGTGTGAGATGGAGATACATGCAGAGGGATTATTTTGTCGAGAGAGATAAGAAATTATATTGGAAATAAAAATGTAGCATGGAAATTGAAAAAAAAAAAATTGTGGAATGAAAAATAAGATATTATATTGAAAATAAAAAGCTTTTTGATGAAAATTTGTATCACATTCCAATCTCATTCTATCCTTTAAATTGGACATGTCAAGTGAATTGGGCAGTGTGATATTCTGTTTCTTAGACTGACAATCAACGGTACTGATAATTCTATGAATTAAAGTTTTCATAATATCAATTTCTTGTAAAAAGCACACTTTTTATTGATATGTTTACATACATCTAAGATATCTATTACAAGAAGCCCTTGAGACATTCTTACAAATTTAAGGAGACAATCTGCTCCTGTTTAGAAATCTAAAGATACAACTCCACTAAAGAAACTTGGAGACATGGCTCCACGAAGAACCAAAGAGACAACTCCCAAATAAATTGAGGGACAAAATGCTCCTAGCACCATTCAAACCTTTATATACTGCTTTGGGGACAATAATGCTACCAACTGAGAAAAGGCGGTTGGCAAAAAAACACACTTAACTATGAGATTTGCTTGCAAAAAACTCCAATTGTTGCCATTAATGAAAATTTTCTAATCCACATAGAAGGCAACATGATAAAAGATATTCATGATCTCTTACAATTAATCATATTTATGAGTTGATTATTAGAGTAGGATTTGACCTATATAAGTTAACCTCATATAAAAAATCCCAATGTAAATAGAGGGTAACTATGTTAGGGTCAACTTCTAATATACAAGTGTATTAAGGTTTAAAATTTCCCAATCTACCAACTCATATATATCACCCATTTAGCCTATGTAAATAAATGGGTCGAGATTGTATTAATCCTCAACTTAACAATCCAACTCATTTAACTTACCAACTCATATATTCTATTTACAACCGTTAACATTTTTTATTGATATTTATTTTACAATGAACTCATAATAATCCTGATGAGTCTTTAACATTTTATTGATATTTATTTTACAATGAACTCATAATAATCCTACTGAGTATTTAATATTTTTATTGATATTTATTTTATAATGAACTCATAATAATCTTGATAAGTATGAAAAGCAATCTTGAAAAATATCACACGCATGGACTCTAATTTGATAAAGAACTCAATTTAGGTGCAACTTCGAGAAGTCATTATCACTATATAACTCGTCAAGTAATTCATCAATGATTGGTACAAAAAAATGATCCTTAATGGTCATCTAAAATAATTCAAAAACTATCCAACTCAATCCCATGCTTTTGAGCATGAGTGTAATGAAAAGGGTGGACATTGACAAGAGTCCATGCTAAAATAATTCATGAACTATCAACTCAATCCCATGCTTTTGAGCATGAGGGTAATGAAAAGGGTGGACATTGACAAGAGTTAGTGAGTAATATAATGTGATTATTAATAAAGAGAGAAGAAAGCCTCATGATTTGGAGAAGACGTCATAATATTCATCTAATAATGTATCTAATTGAGAAGACTAATTAAACTTAGAAGATGGTTATCCACTTATAACACAAGAAAAAATTGTCATTAGAATCTACTCGAATTAGTTGATTCAAAGCACGTCTCTTGTAGTAACTTTACTAGAGAAATTCACTTCCCCCCTTTGTACTGAAGTTCATGTATATATCCTCGATTACACCTTACATTGCCTAAACTCTTTAGTCAAAGATATCTAAACTTGACATCATTGTTAATTGTGTCCAAAGGATACATGTCTCCTTCATACTTATGACTCTGTAAAGCCTTATAGATAGCACTATAGCTAAGATTCAAATTGTTGATTAAATTTAAGTGTACATGTATTAAATTTTACTATCTTTGGAGATTTGTACATTTTTAAAAAAATTTAAAAATAGGTGTATTTTAGTCCTTTTTAAATAACTAAAATATCTATAAAAAATTAAAAAATACATATAAATCTCTAAAAATGGTAAAATAATTTTTTGCACCCAGGACACCGACCAAACCTAAGTATGTATTGTAATTCTAGGATTATTTTGCATTTTAAACTCTTTAACTTCGCCTTTTTGCGTTTTAAACCCCAAAGTTTGGCCATTTGCATTTTAAATTTTAAAAAATTTGTTCCTTTGCATTTTAAACCCTGACCCACAAAAGAGTTAAAAACTATCGTTAATTTCTGCAAAATAAAATAAATGCCCTCCGATATTTTTTTAAAAATACCCAAATCTGTATTAGAGATGAAGATGTCGTTGGAGCATCTAATAATAAAATAGTGAAAGTCTAATAGTCAAGTTTAAAATATGAAAAAAAATTAGTATTAGAGGGTATTTACATCATTTTGCATAGATTACCGGTAGTTTTTAGCGTCATTATGGATCGGATTTAAAATACAAAGGAACTAAAGTTTTCAAGATTTAAAATGTAAATGGCCAAACTTCAGCGTTTAAAATGCAAATAAGCAAAATTAGAAGGTTTAAAATGCAAAAAAAACCCTAATTCTAACTCTAAATGCGTAAATCTCACCATATTACTAATAAAATAGTTACAGAAATTTTCACTAGGAAAGTGTAAATCTTTGCCAGTTGCGCTGGTTGCGTGTTGACTTAGCGTAAACATTCTTTATCCTTATAGTAAGCAGCCCATTGACATCATCATTACAATTAAATAACACTGTCCAGATATCATTTTTCTGGAAAAAAAAAAAAAATCTTATAGAAGATTGCAAATTTCACGGGCATGTAGGTCTGTACATGCATTCGAAAGACCAACTTGGTTAGCTGGCCTTGTTGTAATTCTTTATTATTGTTGACTTCGGAAGAAGACTCTGAGTTTGGGTTTTTGCAAAACAGAACCTATAAAGATTTCAAAACCTGTACAACATAAATCTATTGTCGATTAAAACAGCTTTAAAAATCTTTTATTTCTTTACCATTGATTAAAAAAGAAATGATTTTATTAGTCCAAGCTAAGTAATCGCTTACTTAGTCCATTTTAAAAAGTCTATTTAAATTTTTGTTGTTTTTTCTTTATATACATGTTAATAGAAGTGTATTTAATATATAAACTAAGTTTTGTCATTTTTGGATATGTATATATTTTTTAAAGATTTTTAAACACAAGGGCATTTTAGCCATTTTTTACTGTTGCATGAAAATTTATCTTATTAACTTGGGCTGAGTAATGACTTACTTAGCCCACATTAAAGACTTATTTAAAAATGATTAAAATACCACATGTTTAATACATATATGCCAAAAATGGTAAAACTTGATTTATAGGTTATATTACCTTATCTGGGCTAACAAGATAATCTCTCTCTATACGGTGCGTTTTGGGGAAATGGCAAACTTTTAATAAAAAATTTTGACGTAAAAGTTTTTAAATTGGTAAAAAATGATGTGATGTGATAGAAATAATTATGAAAAGTAAAAAGAATAAAGTAAAAATAGATAAGTTAATTGTATGAGTAATTATGTAAAAATAATTAAAAAGTAGGGTTGTCGTATGGAAAGATGTAAAAAATAATTAAAAAATAGGGTAATTATAGGTATTAAAAAGTTTCAATTGAAATAGTTTTTTTATTTGCCAATCACCCCCTTAAAATAAAACCAAGCATTACTTTGTGAGCAAACTTCCATACAAGACCACAGTTGGGCTGAGCGGTTGAGCTGCAGTTAATTTCTCAACATTCTATATAAAGCTCTTTCAATATTTAATATTGGGGCGTTCAAATTTGCAAACACTGTCTATTTGACACCGTTTTGAAATTTAGAAAGTCCATAATGAAAATACCCAAAACACACGTGCTAATTTGCAATAGCATAAAGTTACTGGGTTATTAGATGCTAATTTCCCTAAGCACCATCGAAGTGTGATGATCCAATTCGAACATCAAGCTGTAACAATTATTTGATAAACAGCATGCATCCATACGTGTAGGATTCTTATATATTTATAACGAAAATCCTACTCCGCTTTCTTCAGTTGCTGTTCTGATTTCTCATCATCATGATCGCGATCACTGCAATCTCCAACCAGCATCTCCACCACTTGCCTCATGGTGGGCCTTGCATCTCTCTCCTCCTCCACACACTGCAGTGCCACCCTCACAAGCACCTCCATCTTACCCACATCCCAAGTACCATCCACCATTGGATCCGTGATTGCTTCAATCTTGGCCTCCATGGAAGACGTGTTTCCCACACCCATCACCTCCCTCACCCATGGCACCAACCTCCCATCTCCTTCTCCCTCATCCCCACCATGCAATATTCCCACCTGCCTTCTCCCCGTCACCATCTCCAGCACAACAATCCCATAGCTGAAGACATCCACTTTGGATGTGATGGGCAGATTCAGAATCCATTCGGGGGCCATATACCCCCTTGTTCCTCTTACTGTCGAGAAGCTCAATCCGTCAAGCGCATTTCGATCCAACAGCTTGGCCAACCCAAAATCAGCAACCTTGGGTACGTAGTCGGCATCCAGAAGTATGTTTTGTGGCTTGATGTCGCAGTGCAAGACCCATTCGAGGCATTCCTCATGCAGATAGGCCAGGCCTCTGGCAGTCCCCGCAGCAATCTCGAATCTCTGCTCCCAATCCAGAGCATTGGAAGCGAGATTATCAGCGAGTGACCCTTTCTCCATGTACTCATATACTAGAAGCCTGTGCTTCCCTTCGGCGCAGAACCCGAACATCCGAATCAAATTCATGTGGTTGATCCTTCCAATTGTACTCACTTCCGCCAGGAACTCTGCCTCCCCTTGGTTGAATCCTTCAAGCTTCTTCACGGCTGCAGCACCTTGCTCTGCTATCATCCCTTTGAACACCACACCTGTTGCCCCTCTCCCGATCTCTTCGCTGAAATTCTTTGTGGCTCTCTTCAGTTCCTTGTAGCTGAATTTCTTGAATACATTTGCAGCATGAATGTAACCTTTCTTGATTATTTCATTAACATCGTCGTGGTCGTTGAAGAAAATGAAGCACCAGCCAGTGAAAATCAGGAATAGCTCGAACCCCCCGAGTGCCGCTGTGAACCAGAGGATGGACTTGACGGAGCTGTTCTCCAGATTTCTTTGGTATGTTCGAGGAAGCTCGGAGGCGGTGACCTTCGACGACGAGCAATCCGAATCCATTGCTTGTCCAAAGCTTGTTTTGGAGATGCTGCTGTGATTTATGGGCACTCTCATATACATCACTCCCCCTCGAGAGATGTCTCTATAGCCATTCAGCAGCGAGTTCTTCGCATAGCACTTGCGCCGAAGGAACACGAACCCCTTGCAAGAGCAGGACTTCAAGCAGTTGGCTCTGCACGCCTCAAACGATAAGTTGTCCGCGTAGCTGAGATCATACCCGTAGAAATCCACTTCGGGTAGAGAGATGAATGCCGAAGCTTGAGGGTTGCAAGAGACAAGATTGAAGCTGGGCTCGCAGCCCAGCGACCAATCCCTTGGGTCTTTTGTCTTGAAGCCGGGCAGGCATGAGCATTTTCTGTCAGGGGTATGAACACAAACAGAGTTAGGGCCGCAGAGGCCATGAATTGTGCAAGTTCTCGGGATGGCCTGCCAAGACATGCCCCAGTTCCCGTTCTCATTCAAGCTGTAAACCCGAAGGTTCCCATCGACATCTATGGTCAGCCTTCGCTTGGGGCCCGACCCATAATCGGAAACTATGACATGCAGGCCGTCCGAAGATTTGAATACGCCCGAGGAATCCAGAACGGCGATCCTGCTGCTGTTGTAAGTGCTTCTTGTGTTGTCCCAGACGCTCAGCCAAGGGGGAGGCCAATAGATGCTGGAGACCTCAGGGCCGTTGAAAAGCATGCGGAGCACGTTGTCGTTGTCGAAGTAAAGGGAATAAAAGCCAGGTGAGTGGTTGGTTTCGCTCCTGGAAGAAACAAGCTTGGAGCTTCGGGTTAGCTGTTGGCCCGGAAGCAGAGTGTTTGTCGGGGAGTCGAAACTCTGCCAGAGGATTTTGTTCGCCAGTTGGGCTTGGAGGAGGACGAGATTACCAGTCTTCTCGAGGCGGAGCTGCGTGGAGGAATTGGAGGTGGTGTTCGTGGTCCAAATCACGGAGCGGTCTCCATCTTTCAATACCAGTTTGCCATCGGTCTGGAGGGAGAGAACAGATCGTCTGCCGTTGACAGGGTAGTCGCGGTTCGCCATCCAAACGGGCGTGAATTCTTTGGCTTGGGTAAACCAGATTGCGAAGGAGTACGCATTGATGCCGACGCTGTGGAAGCCGGCGGAGAACGTGCCGTCCTCTGAGCGGAGGACATCATCAGGTATCTCAACGGAGAGAGATAAGCCGCTACTGATGAAGCTGTTGATGGAGGAGGAAATGGAAGGGAAAACAGAGCACACGGTAACGAAGAAGAGGAGGAGAAGGGAGAAGCTTCGCTGGGAGAAGAGCTTATGCATGGCTATTGGCGAAGGAGGACGGCTTCGGAGTGTGTAAGAGCGTGTTTTAAAGCAGGAGAAATAGAAGAGAGGTTCTATTCTTCAAAAGATCTTGCAACGAATCTTCACGACTTGGAAGTCTGACCTAGGAGGCTAGGATGGGGAATTTGGGTGGGTCAACCGTTACCTGGTATTAACTTGATCCATTTTTAGCAGATAAAGTTAATGTGTTTTTGACTTGTTACATGGATGAGTCGAAAATTTTGATCTAAATTTGAAAATATGGTCAGGATGAGTCAACTATATCTTGACTAAGGGTGCAACTGGAGTTGATTCGGTTTAGATAGTAGTCTACCTTACTCATATCCTATTTCCAAAAAGTTTATTCTACCCAACCATGTTATTCGGTAAGTTTCATCTTTCAAATTCTAAAAATACATTCCATTTAAGCGTAGTACACACGTGGATGAGTATGGGATTCTATTAAAGTAGTTCACACGTGGGGTGAGCATTGAATATAATAAAATATTATATTTTCCAATAAACCTTTACTCATTCTCATATTCACTAGTTCTCACTACATTGTCATCCCAAATTCTTTTTCTATCTTTGTACCATTCCATCTCTAACCGAGCTTAGGTGGCGTTCTCTGTTAACGCCTCTCACTAGTGCTCCACTTTCGTAATTTGTAATAATTAAATAGAAAAAAATTATTATAAAGTATGGTTTCAAAATTAAATAATAGAAAAAAACATTCCTTTTTATCTGTGTAATGATTTATATGATTTATTTTCTCATAGAATAATTGTGTAAGAAATATCGTTATCTTATTCTCCAAAAAAAAGAAACATAATTATCTTGAACAGCAACTGCGGTAGGGAAATTGTGTGTTAAAAAAAAAAAAAAAAAAAAAAAAAAGCAAAAAGAGAGAGAGACCGCTGCATGAGAATTCCTAAATGTGGCTGAGTTGGGTAAACAGTGTCCCACTCAAACCGCGTATCATATATTCAAATTTTATAACATTTGTTGACGGAAAAGGCTAGGGTGCAGCTAAGTATAAATGTGGCTAATATTGATTACAAAATTAAAATACAACCCATCTGTTATATTTGAAATTATTTATGTCAGGGAAATACATCCATTACGCATGTTTGGTAAAACTAAAATCTTTTTATATTAAAATTTTTCATTCTCTATAACTATCCTATTTTTAAATTATTTTTCACATATTCCTATACAGCTATCCTAATTTTTAATAATTTCTATATAATTACTTATACAACTAACCTATTTATTTTGACTTTATTCTCTTTACTTCCCATCATTATTTCTATTATATTATATCATTTTCTTCCATTTCAAAAACTTTTACACCAAAAACTTTCCTTCGAAACACACCTTAAGTTTCATCAGGATCAAATATGTAGGGGTGCAACTCGGGCTCATGAAACTCGGGTACACCTCAACCCTAACCCTAACCCTATTTGTAAAACTTCAACCCTAACCCTAACCCTAACCCTATTTGTAAACCTCAACCCTAACCCTATTTTTGAAATTCGGGCTCGGGTTGAGTTTCGGGTTGAGTTTCGGGTTAACATCTTCTATTAATATGTCTTTATTACTCATCTTATATATAATTTTTTATCACAAATCTATTATATAAAAAAGTTTAAAAAACAATTTATTGTATGAAATTAAGAAAAATTCAAATACCGCTTAAGAGTAGAAAGAAAGAAACTTGTTTTGAGCATTCTCTTTGTATCAAGTAGAATATGGATTATGTGTAAACGTTGTCAATAAAATTGTATTATTAATCATTAATTGTATTTTTTTACTCCTCTATTGTTTTAAGCTTATTTTACAATTATAATTTTAAAGTTCTCATAAATTTTCCCGTTGGAAAAAAAGATCTCAAAAAAATTTAATATTTAGTATCACAGGATTTCGTTGGTCAAAAGGCTTCAGTAGAAAAGGCATGAAGAGTAATTTTTAAAAAAAAAACTGTTGGACCTGTATCGTAATGTAAATTGGGAATAGGTATTTTGTTGAAATTACTTAAGATGTTAGATTGTCTCGGCGATGAGTTGTCCATGCCTGCCATGTCGTACTCTTGTTGTCCATCATCCATCCATGAGTAATATATTATTATTATAATATAAATAATATATTTTATATAAATGCAAATTCGGGTTCGGGTTTACAGGGTTCGGGCTTGCCTGAACCCGAAACCGAGCCCTATTTGAATTCGGGTTTGGGCTCGGGCTCAAAAATCGGGTTCGGGTTGAAAAGTTCAGAGTTTCAACACTGTAATTTTTCGGGTTCGACGGGCTAAACCCGACCCAAGTTGCACCCCTACAAATATGAATATGGCCCTGTTTGCAAATGGTGCAAAATAAGTATAATAAAACTGTCTGATTTAAATATTGATTTTAAATATATATGTTTAACTTCTAAATCATCCTTCCTTTGTGAATAGATAATTATAAAAAATTATTACATCCTAACGTATTTGATAAGAGATCTAAGATATTTTTTTTATAATTTACATACGAATATATACATTATCAACCAAGATGAGTGTGAACCCCATCTGCAACCGGAAGCACCAGATTATACCCTAGCATTTTCTTTACCGATATAATAATTTTTATAAATCAATATAATATTATATGAAGAGGCATATTTTATTAGAAGGTGCACGGTTTTTTCCTCATTCCTTTGATGGATCAGCAGGGGTGCAACTTGGACCGGGCTCAACCCGGCCCGCCGAATCCAAATTAAAACAGTGTTAAAACTGACCACTATAGTACCCGAGCTTGATTTTCTGAGTTCAACCCGAACCCGAATTGCAAAGAACTTGAACCCGGGTTGAGCTAAACCCGAACCCGAATTATATATAACACATATTTTTTATATTTATTTTATACTCCATATAAATATAATTCCATTCCCCTCATATATATTATATTTATTTTATACCATATATAAACATTATTCCTCCTTAAGTTCAATTATATAATATAATATTTTTATATTTTCTTTTAGGAAAAAGAGTTTGGTTTAATGGTAGTTTCAAAACAAAAAAAAATGAAAACTATTTTTAAAACTTAAGATGTTTTATTTGGTGTTTTAACTTAACTATTTATGTAGGATGTTATCATTTAGTATGATATTAGTAGTTAGATGTTTATTGTGGCGCCCCGAACCGAGGTGCCTAGAAGCTTTACTCCGGGATCGTTTTGATTGGTAAACGTGATTCAGGATTGTTGCCCTGATCACACGGCAGGATTTTTTTTTTTATTATCATCAATACATGGAAAATTCTCATCATTCATCCAATTTGAAATATATTTCACATAACACCGTTATGATAAAAAACTGTTCCATAAACATTTTCATAAAAATATTCCTTTCCATCTCAAAATTATCATCGTTGTCTTTACATAAAGTTTACATATACATCATTTATATCAAAAACTACATAACACTTGGCATGTTGCCTTCATCATCATTTCCTGTCTGTTGTTGGAAAAGTATGGGTGAGTAATAATACTCAGTAAGCAAACCATACATAATTTTTCAATTATTTTCATGCATTTCATAAAATGCAAATGCAATGCATACATAACATTTATGACATTCCTTTGGATGCGACGCTTGCTAGGTACCCATCTCATACATGCTCCTATTTCAGGGAAGTCGCCGCCGGCCTGGGCCTATTAAGCGACTTGGTAATAGCGAGGGGGACATCCGGTCCGCTTACTACCTCGACTAAGGCCTATTCCTCATGCACATGCTCATTCTCATACACATGTCGGCATGATATTTGCAAATCATAAACACTTTCATAAAAACATTTAATAAATAATTTAACAAAACAAACTTCAGTTCATGTAAAGCAGTTATAGGTATGGCCAACCTTAAATAATTTTCATAAAGCAATTCACAAACAATTTCAAGCATTTTACAAATAATTTGCAAAACATATAACTTGCTTACCTCCTTCGTAGGTGTCTTCGACCTTCTCTTTCCCTTTTCTTATTCAAGGAGAAATGATATTTTTATTTCTTCTATTAAAGCTACTTCCCATGCATGCTCTATAATATTTGGGCATTATTTTTATATGAATATTTTTATCCATAGGTTCTTCAAAATTTTCATCCTTATATTTAAATATTAATCTCAAATTTTCTTCAAAATCACGCTGTTACTGTAGCAAAATCACTGTAGCATATTACTGTAGTAGTTACTGTTCATCCGAGTTACTGTTCTCATAGACGTGTTACTGTTCATGGGTTTCAAAAATTGATATTTTTTCCAAAAATAAAAAATAACATGACATACCTTATGCCTAGTATATCATAGGATATTTCATATATTTTGAATTTATCATCATTTACTTGGCCAAAAAAATCATTTTCTCCATGTACTAAAAATCAACATACATTCACTTAAGCATAATCCTTAATTCCAAAAATTATGAAATTAATATATAATCATTATAACATCATATTTATCATAATAATACATCCCAAATCATCATTTATCAATTTTGGAGCATTATTTTCATATATCATATGCTATCTTCCCGAATATCCTATCTTCGCTCCAAATTTTTGATGTTTTGGCATAATTCCATTTAAACATTATATCTATACTTATTTTCTCTTGCTTAGGCATTATCTAAGCATGGTTTTACCCTACTTAACATCCAAAAAAATTTAGGTAGAAATCACTTATCCAAAGTGGAGATACGTCTTTTTTCTCACACTTTCTCTCTCCAACCTTCTATTCTTCAAGGCTAAAACGTGTGGGGATGGAAAATGAAGTTGCTCAAGTGACGTTTGAGCTTGGGATGGCTGTGAATTCGTCCAAGGCATGCTCCCCTATTTATAGTGCTTCAACTTTTATGAATTTGCATTTTACCCCCTCTAGCTCAAGGTGTAAAATTGCAAATGTATTTTTTTCTAATTTCTAAAGATTCCTTGAGCCAAGAGCAGCCACCCTAAGCCTTCTCCAGCCCCCCTATAGCATCCCTAATTTTCTACCTATTTTTTTATTTTTAAAATTAATTAAATTAAGCTAAATTAATCCTAGCCATTGATCTTTGATTAGGATGAATTTTGACCATTGATTTTGGTCAAGATACCCCCTGCACGACCTGACATGTAGCTTCTTTTCTTTTAATTATTTTATTTTTATTTTTATTTATTTATTTTAATTAAAAGTCAAATGCTTAATTAATGTAAAGTTGATTCACTTTTTCACTTTGTATTTGATGCTTCATCTTGACCTTTGATTTGTGATTTTTATCACATCTGAATCCATTCATCATGTCCATCATGTATTTTTAACCATCCATAAAAAATTTCATCAAATTCCGACGCCCGGATTGTAATTTATGAATTTTTTTCTATTTTTCCACAAAAATCCAAATTTGGATTAAAATATCCAAAAGAATTGCTATTTTTTCCTGTAGTGATTAAATCTCTATTTTGTCTTTTTGTGATTAAGTTAATCCAAGTGATTAACTCTTAATCACGCGTCTTAGTCCCCGATTACTATTCACGTTCACTGTTCACGTGCACTATTCACAAGGTTAAATTTCTAATTGCATTATTTCAATTTCCAATACACATATCCATCAATATAATTCATGAATTTTTATTTATTCATAAAATAATTACAAATATCGAAATGACGTGTATATGGTCGGGGTTTCACATTTATTCTACTTGAAATAAATTTATTGTAATTTATTTGACTTAATACTATGATTGTTGAATATTTTTTATTATGATTGACATTATAAGGTTTTTCTTATAATTAGACATTAATGTTTATGCATATAGTTATGATATTAATATTAAATTGCATAATAGGAAAATAATGTACTTTTTCATTTTCTAAAACAGGATACTAGTCTACTCTTTTTTTTGAGAAATGACTACTAGTCTACTTAATATAAAGAAAATGTTTAAATGAGGTTTTTCTTCTTTACATTCTTAAACACTCTTGAATTTTTGCTTGAAAATAGAAAAATATCATTTTTGATTTTTTTAATGATAGATTTAAAGTTGAATAAGTATAAAATAGATAACAAATATATAAAATCATTTCAACCCAAAATTCTAGCCCGAAACTTAATCCAAGCCCGAATTTCAAAAATAAAGTTAGAGTTTAGGTTTATAAATAGAATTAAGATTAGAATTAAAGTTTTAGAAATAAAATTAAAATTAAAATTAAGACAAACTCGAATTTCATGAGCCGACTTTGTCTATGGCACTTCCCAAATCACGCCTCCTCGAGACCTTAAGCATGACTATTTTTAAGAGTAAAGGTGGGGATTGGGGCAGAGCAACCTATGACCAATTCTTCAACCAACTCGTTTACCAATTAAAACTAATGTTTTTTAACTCAGTATAGAAATAAGTCAGAAATTTTGACCTGAATTCAAAAATGAAGATTGGAATGGGTCGATCATGTCCCGACCTGAAGAGTTCTAACCTACCCCACATATATTGATTTATTAAAAATTATAACCTTATTTAAATATTATTATTATTTTCTTTCAAAATTCTCATATTTTTCATAATTAACTATATTAACAATATAAGAATCAATTTATCCGAAAAATAATATAAAAATCAATAAAAAGAATCCGCACATATACATATAGTTCATAATTATATATTAACCCATTTTAATAATTAGTAAAATATCGAAGCATATAATATTTAAATTTAACATAGATGTATCTTTATATTTAATAGATATATAAATTCTTAAAATCATCTTATTTGACCAACATTTTTTACCCGATCTGTTGTTCTGTAATCATGATCGTTGTCCTGTAATCGGTTCTCTATCAACCTAAAGTTTGACCCAAAACCTATTAAAAACAAGCGAGAGTCAAACAGACATTTTCCAAACCTAGTCTAAAAATAGTGTCAAATAAAAATTTTAAAAAGTATATTTAGAGTTGGACAATCCTGCCCAGTATGACCCGTCGCAATTCCCACCTACCATGATGTGCTATTCAAGGACTATTTCCATATAGGACCGTCTTTTGATTTTGTAGTTTTGGTCCACAACTGTTAATTTTACAAAAACACTCACATATAAATATGAGTTGCTAATGGTTGTGCAAGTTGTGTATTCTTTAATCTTTTATTTTTACTTACATGAATACATGAAGAGGATAAATGACAGGACCTCGGCTCTTATTGTCTTCGATAGTCTAGCATCTTATTGGATCCATTGGATCTATTATTGTTCATATCTTATGATGGGATGAGAATAGAATGGTTCTCCTATTTTCTAAAAATATTATTTTCATTTCTAAAAAATAATAAATTATTTTTTCATTTTCAATGTAATTTTTCTCAATCCATCTACACAATTTCCTTCCCACATCCTCATCCCATTCAAGCTATGCTATGTTAATGGGTACTTTAAATGGTACGAGATGGAGATACATAGAGCAGGATTATTTTGTAGAGAAAGATAAAAAATGTAGCATGGAAATTGAAAAAAATAAGATTGTTAAGGATTGAAAAATAAGATATTATATTGAAAATAAAAAGTTTTTTAATAGAAAATTGCATCACTTTCCAATCTTGTTCCATCTTTTAAATTGGTTAATTCGATAACGTGGTATTCTGTCGCTTAGACCGGCAATCAATGGTACTGGTAGCCAGTTAATTAATTAAATTTTACAAATTAAAGTTTTCACCAAAAAATTCGGAGGTATCGATTATCTCTAAGGATAATTAATATGTCATTAGCAAATAGAGACAAGATTTAAATAGGTTTTGCATTCGTAAATATTTTATTTTTAATCATACGCGTACGTCATGCGACTCCTACTTTTAAAAATTTTGCAAATTTCACCCATAATATCAATTTCCTGCAAAAAAATCCACACTTAACTATAAAATTTACTTGCAAAAAACTCCAATTGTTGCCATTAGTGAAAATTTTCTAACCCGCTTAGGCATGATCAAGGAAAACATAATAAAAAATGTTTTGATATTCATCAAGATGTTTTAAAATTAATCATGTTTATGAACTGATTATCAGACTAGGATTTCACCGATACAAGTTAACCTCATGTGAAAAATCCCGATGTAGATAAGGAGGTAACTGTGGTTCAACTTATAATCCGCGAGTGTATTAAGGTTTAAATTTTTCAATCCACCAACTCATGTATATCACCCACTTAGCCTATTTAAATAAATGGATCAAGTTTGCATCACTCTTAATCTTAATAATCCAACTCATTTAACCCATTAACTCGTATCTTTCGTTTACAACCATTAATATTTATTTTACAACAAACTCATAATAATCCTGATGAGTATGAAAAGCAGTCTTGAAAAATATCACATCCATGGACGCTAATTTGAAAATAACTCAATTTAAGCCCTACTTGGAGAAGACATTAGAACCGTCTAACTCATCAAGTTGTTCATCAATGATGGGTACAGAAAAATTATCCTTAACGATCATCTTGTTCAAGGCCCTATAATCTATACAAACATATCACAAATTATCTTTCTTTTTTACAAGTAACACAAGAGAAGAAAAAAATACTAGTATTAGGCCAAATATATCCAAGCTAAAATAATTCAGAAACTATCAATTTAATCCCATGTTTCTGGGCATAAGGAAAACAAAAATGGTGGACATTGACAAGAGTAAAATTAGGGACCAATATAATATGATGATTAATAAAGAGAGGGAAGAAGGCCTCATGATTTAGAGAAGACATCATAATATTTACCTAATAATGTGCCTAATAGAGAAGATTGATTAGACCCAGAAGAAGGTTATCCACTCCCAACACTAGAAAAAAATTGTCATAAGAATCTACTCGAATTAGTTGATTCAAAACACCTAACTGCTAGTAATCTTGCTAGAGAAATTTACTTCATTGTTGTGCCTGAAGACAATGTGTGTCTTCTCAATTACACCTTACAATCTCTAAACTCAAAGATATCCAAACATGACTTCAATTTTAATTGTGTCTAAGAGATACATGTCCACCTCATACTCATGGCTCTATAAGTCTAAAGTCACACCCTTATAGATAGCACTATAGCCGAGATTCAAATTGTTAACCACTTCTAACTTTAAACTTAAGGATCTTTCAATAGAATAGTTAATTCACTAAACTAGATGTTAATTGATGAAATTCTTGGTACTGTTACTCTCAATCAAGATTGCTTCTCATCTATACATAATGGTACCATTCAACTTCATAGTACACTTCGAACCACCACTAACAATTTTTTTAATCATATCCACTCACTTGGATGAGCACCACAAATGACTTGAAGAGAAATAGAAATGAGTTTCAAATCATCATCATTAAAAGAATCGAAACCATTATCCATGTCATGTTTAGATGGGATGGAACCACCCTCACAGTCAATCAGGTCAAAATATTGTTTGGAATAACAATGATGAACAGTCTCTTTTCTTTACACGGAAAATATGCCCTTTAACTCTTGGTGTAAAGTGTCAGCTAATTATTGAATATTTAAGGATGACCTTGGAAACATTAACCTTGAAGTTTGATACACGTTGGGGCTAGTTCTATCATTCTTGATGGGGGGATAAGAATTTCTTCTCGACTATCTTAACAAGTTTTGTGGTACGCAAAATAAAGTATGAGGTTGATGCATTTTAACTTTACTTAACTTCAATTCATAGAATACCATCAATTTTTTTCACCTTAATAAATGATCATAAATTCATTTCATTCATTGCATTTAGCATTATTTTTTAAACAAGGAGACTAAGTTTCATTTAATCAAAAATGCAGGTGGATTACATTTGCTTAAAAATATATATTCGTATATAAATTATGAAAAATGATTAGATGCATTCACATTTGCAATGTAGCAAAATTACTTTGTGGAATTATTTATTCACATAGTAGTAATATTTTAAACAATTTTGAAATTAAAATTTAATACCAAATCATTTTATTATATTAATTCTATACATTTATAGATAAGACTTATGCATAATAATATATATTAAACAAATACCCAAAACACACATGCTAA
Organism: Annona cherimola; assembly: GCA_030490835.1. NCBI lineage: Eukaryota > Viridiplantae > Streptophyta > Magnoliopsida > Magnoliales > Annonaceae > Annona > Annona cherimola. Next base: position 120,076,595 of record CM059972.1, on the reverse strand, counting down.
TTTGCAATAGCATAAAGTTACTGGGTTATTAGATGCTAATTTCCCTAAGCACCATCTAAGTGTGATGATCTAATTTGAACATCAAGTAACAATTATTAGATAAGTTAAAAAAAAGTAACAATTATTAGATAAACAGCATGCATCCATGCTTGTGGTATTCTTATATATTTAAGGAAAATCCGACTCCGCTTTCTCCAGTTGCTCTTCTGATTTCTAGTCATCATGATCGCGATCACGCCAATGTACGACCAGCATCTCCACCACTTGCATCATGGTGGGCCTTGCATCTCTTTCCTCCTCCACACACTGCAGAGCCACCCTCACAAGCACCTCCATCTTACCCACATCCCAAGCACCATCCACCATTGGATCCATGATTTCTTCAATCTTGGCCTCCATGGAAGACGTGTTTCCCACACCCATCACCTCCCTCACCCATGGCACCAACCTCCCATGTCCTTCTCCCTCATCCCCACCATGCAATATTCCCACATGCCTTCTCCCCGTCACCATCTCCAGCACAACAATCCCATAGCTGTAGACATCCACTTTGGATGTGATGGGCAGATTCAGAATCCATTCGGGGGCCATATACCCCCTTGTTCCTCTCACTGTCGAGAAGCTCAATCCGTCAAGCCCATTTCGATCCAACAGCTTGGCCAACCCAAAATCAGCAACCTTGGGTTTGTAGTCGGCGTCCAGAAGTATGTTCTGTGGCTTGATGTCGCAGTGCAAGACCCATTCGAGGCATTCCTCATGCAGATAGGCCAGGCCTCTGGCAGTCCCCGCTGCAATCTCGAATCTCTGCTCCCAATCCAGAGCATTGGAAGCAAGATTATCAGCCAGCGATCCTTTCTCCATGTACTCATATACTAGAAGCCTGTGCTTCCCTTCGGCGCAGAACCCGAACATCCGAATCAAATTCATGTGGTTGATCCTTCCAATTGTACTCACTTCCGCCAGGAACTCTGCCTCCCCTTGGTTGAATCCTTCAAGCTTCTTCACGGCTGCCGCACCTTGCTCTGCTATCATCCCTTTGAACACCACACCTGTTGCCCCTCTCCCGATCTCTTCGCTGAAATTCTTTGTGGCCTTCTTCAGCTCCCTGTAGCTGAATTTCTTGAATGCATTTGCAGCATGGAGGTAGCCTCTCTTGATTATTTCATTAACATCTTTATCGTCGTTCGCGAAGATGTAGCACCAGCCAATGAGAATCAGGACTAGCTCAACGCCCCCGAGTGCTGCTGTGAACCAGAGGATGGACTTGACAGCGCTGTTCTCCAGATTTCTTTGGTATGTTCGAGGAAGCTCGGAGGCGGTGACCTTCGACGACGAGCAATCCGATTCCATTGCTTGTCTGAAGCCTGTTTCGGAGATGCTGCTGTGATTAATGGGCACTCTAATATACATCACTCCCCCTCGAGAGACGTCTCTATAGCCATTCAGCAGCGAGTTCTTCGCATAGCACTTGCGCCAAAGGAATACAAACCCCTTGCAAGAGCAGGACTTCAAGCAGTTAGCTCTGCACTCCTCAAACGATAAGTTGTCCGCGTAACTGAGATCATACCCGTAGAAATCCACTTCGGGGAGAGAGATGAATGCCGAAGCTTGAGGGTCGCAAGAGACAAGATTGAAGCTGGGCTCGCAGCCCTGCGACCAATCCCTTGGGTCTTTTGTCTTGAAGCCGGGCAGGCATGAGCATTTTCTGTCAGGTGTATGAACACAAACAGAGTTAGGGCCGCAGAGGCCATGAATCATGCAAGTTCTCGGGATGGCCTGCCAAGACACGCCCCAGTTCCCGTTCTCATTCAAGCTGTAAACCCGAAGGTTCCCATCGACATCTACGGTCAGCCTTCGCTTGGGGCCCGACCCATGATCGGAAACTATGACGTGCAGGCCGTCCGAAGAGTTGAATACGCCCGAGGAATCCAGAACGGCGATCCTGCTGCTGTTGTAAGTGCTTCTTTTGTTTTCCCAGACGCTCAGCCAAGGGGGAGGCCAATAGATGCTGGAGACCTCAGGGCCGTTGAAGAGCATGCGGAGCACGTTGTCGTTGTCGAAGTAAAGGGAGTAAAAGCCAGATGAGTGGTTGGTTTCGCTCCTGGAAGAAACGAGCTTGGAGCTTCGGGTTAGCTGTTGGCTCGGAAGCAGAGTGTTTGTCGGGGAGTCGAAACTCTGCCAGAGGATGTTGTTCGCCGGTTGGGTTTGGAGGAGGACGAGATTGCCAGTCTTCTCGAGGCGGAGCTGGGCGGAGGAATTGGAGGTGGTGTTTGTGGTCCAAATCACGGAGCGGGCTCCATCTTTCAATACCAGGTTGCCGTCGGTCTGGAGGGAGAGAACAGATCGTCTGCCGTTGACAGGGTAGTCGCGGTTCGCCATCCAAACAGGCGTTAATTCTCTGGCTTGGGTGAACCAGATCGCGAAGGAGTACGCATTGACGCCGATGCTGTGGAAGCCGGCGGAGAACGTGCCGTCCTCTGAGCGGAGGACATTATCGGATCTCTCAACGGAGAGCGATGAGCCGCTACTGATGAAGCTGTTGATGGAGGAGGAAATGGAAGGGAAAACAGAGCACACGGTAAGGAAGAAGAGGAGGAGAAGGGAGAAGGTTCGCTGGGAGCAGAGCTGATGCATGGCTACTGGCGAAGGAGAACAGCCTGAGAAGGAAATATGGCTGTTTGGCATGAACAATTCCGGCTGGAATGGGGCAGTGTTTGGTGTGCGCATTAATGCATAAACGGTTGGAGTTCGTTGGTTTGAATGCAGAGCTTTTTTTTTTTTTTTTTTTTTTTTTCCTCCCTAAGGACGGTTTGCAGGCACAGCCGACAGCCGATTGGTGGTTTTTCGGAAAGGCTTCTCACACAAGTACGGACAATAGCGGAATGACGATTATGACGTGAAATGACAAGATTTTGCTGCAGCGTGTAAAAAGTTCTGCAGGTGTATTTGGGACGAGTAAAACTTTTATGAAAAATTTTGAAAAAAAAAGTTATTAAATGATGTAATTTGATAAGAGTAATGATAGTAGTAAATATGATAAAGTTAAAATAGATATGTTAGTTGTGTGAGTAGTTGTGTAGAAATGATTGAAAAGTAGGGTAATTATATAGGAAAATGTAAAAAAATAATTAAAAAATATGATAGTTGTAGAGAGTGAAAAGTTTTAGATTGAGAATATGTTTGGTAATGAATAAAACTTTTAGTGAAAAGTTTTGGAGAGTAAAAGTTATTATATGATGTGATATAATAGGGGTAATAATGAGTAGTAAAGATGATAAAGTTAAAATAGATAGGTTAGTTGTGTGGATAGTTGTGTAAAAATGATTGAAAAGTAGGATAGTTGTATAGAAAAATGTGAAAAAATGATTAAAAATACAATAGTTGTAGATAATGAAAAGTTTTAGATTGAAAAATTTTAACTTTACATGTTTTATTAATTATCAAATGCACCTTGAAAAGTTTTAACTTTGACATTTTTTAACCATTGTCAAACATATCCTTAATAAAAAAAAACTTGAGTTTTGTATATTATCAAATACCAAACGGACCTAATTATCTGTCAAAATAGAAACAAAACAGCTTTCTAAATCCGAGTACAACTTTACCCATTCACGGCGTTACCTTTATCTGGTTCTGCATTTCTATCTCACAATAAAGAATTGCGTTCGTAGTTCGTACAGGCAAGTTGCATAAGGCTATACTCGGAACCCAATCGTATGCACCCGGGTGCATTCAGCCTCAGTGCACCCGGGTGCACTGCACCTATTTTTTTTATTTTTTTTTGAATTTTTTTTCATGAAGCTGTTAATATAAGTTTATTTAATATATGGATCAATTTTTACTATTTTTGGAGATTTTTAGATTTTTTTTTAGATTTTTAAAAATCAGTGGCATTTTCCGTAATTTTAAATTACCGAAAATACCACTGATTTTTAAAAATCTTAAAAAAATATCTAAAAGTCTCAAAAAATAATAAAAATTGATGCATATGTTAAATAAACATAGATTAACCATTGTATGAAAAAATAAAAAATAAATAAAAAAAAATAGATGCAGTGCACCCGGGTGCACTGAGGCTGAATGCACCCGGGTGCATACGATTGGGTTCCGCTATACTCACCCCATAAAGGATGGGCCCCGGTTTAACATTGAGATATACACTGTTGGGTTGTCTTTTCCGCGAACTCACACGGGATTCCGTAGTTTTTGGCCCGTTTGTTAACACGAGTGTGTGGAAATTATAGTTTTTCCGTTAGATTTGGTTTTCCAACGTTAATCATTACTTCATCTATTATATTATTTTTTTCACTTTTATTTTTATATTCCAATATTTTTCCTATTAACTACATATATTAAACTTATTTATTCAAATTATACTCTTATCATTTTCTATCAATCACACATTTTTCAAAATATTTTCTTATCTATTTTCCATCATTTCTCACAATCCCACAATTTTCTATCACGAGTTTATTGAAAAAACGCCTATCCATATTTTTCCACTCCGGCGGGTATATCGTATCATTGCAAAAGAGAAGGAGTAATTTTGTTAGCCAGGCTAAGCAAATGGTCTGCTTAGTGTACTTTAGAAAATTTATTTATAATAATTTTTTTGCTTTTTTATATACTTATTTGTCTAAGTATATTTAACATTTAACTAAGTTTTACCATTTTTTAACATTTGCATTTTTTGAGATTTTGAAAGATAAGGTTATTTAAAAATTGATCAAAAAATATATACACATATCTGAAAATGGTAAAACTTGATTATTTGTTAAATACACTTAAATAAATAAATGTATAAAGAAAAAAAAAAAAGTTATTGTAAATAGGTTATTTGAGGTAGGCTAAGTGGAGAATTTGCTTAGTCCGAGGTAACAGGATCATTCCTTATAGAGAGAAATCTATTCTTCAAAGATGAGTGATCTTGTTAGCCTACGCTAAGCAAATCTCGAAAAACTCATTTACAATATTTTTTATCTTTTTCTTTATATACTCGTTTATTTAAGCATATTTAACATATAAATCAATAATTACCATTTTTAGATACGTGCATATATTATTTTGAGATTTTTAAAAATAAGAGTATCTTCAAATTCTTAAATACATGTATACACACAGATGTTTAAAATTATCAAATATATATATATATGTATCTAAAAATGGTAAAAATTGATTTATATATTAAATATACTTAAATAAACAATCATATGAAGAAAAAATTAAAAAAAAAAATTATAAATAAGCTCTTTAAGGTGGGCTAAGCAGAACATTTGCTTAGCGTAGGCTAATAGGATCATTCCTCATCTTCAAAAGATCTTGTGATAAGTCTGGAGCGTAATCTTATGCACCCGGGTGCATTGAGCGTCAATGCACCCGAGTGCACTGCACCTATTTTTTTTATTTTTTTTTGAAATTTTTCTTACAAAACAGTTAATCTAAGCATATTTAACATACCTGTCAATTTTTAATATTTTTGGATATTTTTAGATATTTTTTTTAGATTTTTAAAAATCATTACTGAAAATGCCACTGAGTTTTAAAAATCTAAAAAAAATATCTAAAAATATCCAAAAATTGTAAAAATTGATGCATATGTTAAATAACTATAGATTAACAACTTCATAAAAAAAATTAAAACAAAAAACAAAAAAAAATAGGTGCACTGCACCCGGGTACATTGAGGCTCAATGCACCCTGGTGCATAGGATTACGCTCCCATAAGTCTTCACGAATTAGAATTCTGACCCACCGAGCCATCCGTGCTCATGAGTCTACATACCCCTGTCGTACACCTGTCGCTGAACCACAATTTGGTAGGTTTCATGTTCGAAATTCTAAAAATACACTCCGTTAATACGGTAGTTCACACGTGAGATGAATATGGGATGCGATGGGATGTTAGGTCTCCCAATGCACCTTTACTCCTTCCGAGTGCACTTCCACTTCTTTTCGATACATTTTCATCCCACATTCTTGTTGCATCTTCGTCTCGTTTCATCTCTAACCAAGCTTAGGTGGCATTCTGTTTTAACGCCTCCACTAGTGCTCCACTTTCGTGTCGAAAATTTGTAAATATTTATAGACTTAGTTTGTAATGATTAAATAATAAAAAAGACATTTCTTTTTATCTATGTATTGATTTATATGATTTATTTTCTCGTAGAGTAATTATGTAAGAACATGATTATCTTGAACAGCACCGCGCGGTAGGGGAATTGTGCATTAAAAAAAATGCAAAAAGAGAGAGAAAGAGAGACCGCTGCATGAGAATTCCCAAATATGGCTGAGTTGGATCAACTGTGTCCCACTCAAACAGCGTATCATTCATTCAAATTTTATATCATTTGTTGATGGAAAATGCTAGGGTGCAGCTAACTATAAATATGGCTAATATTGATTACAAAATTAAAATTCAACCCGTCTATTGTTTTCGAAATTATTTATGTTTGGGAAATACATCCCATAGGCATGTTTGGTAAAATTATAAACTTTATGTATTGAAAACTTTTCATTTTCTATAATTATCCTATTTTTAAATTATTTTTTCACATTTTCCTATACAATTATTTTGATTTTTAATAATTTCTATACAATTACTTATATAACTAACCATTCTACTTTAACTTTAGGGTGTGTTTGACTTTCGATAAAATTTTTATTACAAAATTTTTAAAACTAAAACTTTTCACTATCCATAATTGTCCAATTTTTTTAATTACTTTTTCACATCTTCTAATACAAACTACCATACTTTTTAATCATTTCTACATTAATATTTATACAACTAATCTATCTATTTTAACTTTATTTTTTTATTCTTCGTTGTGACTCGTATTGTATTATATCATTTTCTTTCATTTTGACAACTTTTATACCAAAAACTTTTCGTCCAAAAAACTTGTTATTTTTCAAATACACCCTAAGTTTCATCCAGATCAAATATAGTTATGGCCTTGTTTGCAAATGGAGTAAAACAAATATAGTAAAACTATTTAATTTAAATATTGATTTTTAAATATGGGTTTCGCATCTACATAACCAGGTTATATAGAAGCAGACCCATGTAACATCTTCAAAATCTAAGATTTTAGATTTTTGATAAAAAAATCTAATCGATTCATTGTATTTAACATTATTTGTTTATGTAGGGGATCAAGTTTCATCCCAATTAAGTATGTTTATGGGCCACATTTATTAGAAACATATATATATTCATGTGTAAATTATAAAAAATGCTAAAATATCAATTTTAAAGTAGTATTTTCGACATCTAAACAGTACAAAATATCATTCCTATGTGAATAAATGACTTTATAAAATATTATTACATTCTAATATATGTGTAAATAGATTTAAGTATTTTTCATAATTTATACATGAATATACATATTTCTGAACAAATGTAGCCCATAAACATACTTGATTGAAATGAAACTTGGTCTCCTAAATAAACAAATGGTGTTAAATACAATGAATTGATTGGATTTTTCATTAAGGATCAAAATCTTAGATATTACGAGGATTACATGGGTCCGCTCTACATCTTTAACTTCTAAATCATCCTTCCTCTATGAATAAATAATTATGTAAAAAATTATCACATTCTAACATATTCAAGAAAATATCTAAGATATTTTTTATAATTTACATATGAATATATACATTTTTAGCAAAGTGTGAAACCTACCTGCAACCGGAAGCACCAGATTAGCGTGCAGCGGATTATACCCTAGCATTTTCTTTACCAATATAATAATTTTTGTACATTAATATAATATTACATGAAGAGGCATATTTTATTAGAAAGTGTACGGTTTTTTCCCTCATTCCGTTGATGGTCCAGCGATCGGCCCGAATCAGTGCGTTTTCTGCATGAACAGTCAACCGGAGGTTACCAAACTAGCTATCTGAGGCATCACGTAGCTTCTAAGAAAATCCAACAGATCTAAAATTTCCACCCATTTTTTGTGCGTCCGTCCGTGTGTACCTGTCTGTGCTGCGGTGCTAGTTGTTTGGACTTCGTCAAGATGGCACTTCCCAAATCACAAGGACTATTTGCATATAGGTGCATCTTTTGATTTTGCAGTTTTGGTCCACAACTGTTTTTTTTTTTTTTATGAAAGGTCCACAGCTGTTAATTTTACAAAAACACTCACATATAGATACGAGTTGCGAATGTTTGTGCAAGTTGTGTATTTTTAAATTTTTTTTTTTAAAAAAAAAATCACGAATACCTGAAGAGGATAAATAAGAGGACCTGGGCTCTTATTGCCTGCGACAGTCTAGCATCTCATCGGCTCCACTGGATCTATTATTGTTTGTATCTTATGAGGGGATGAGAATAGAATGGAATCTCTTATTTTCTAAAAATACTATTTTCATTTCTAAAAGATAATAAACTATTTTTTTCATTTTCAGTGTAATTTTTCTCAATCTATCTACGCAATTTCCTTCCCATATCCTCACCCCATTCAAGCTGGCTATGTTAATGGATACTTTGAATGGTGTGAGATGGAGATACGTGGGGAAGGATTATTTTGTGGAGAGACAGAAAAAATTATATTGGAAATAAAAAATGTATCATGGAAATTGAAAAAAAATAGGATTGTTGTGGAATAAAAAATAAGATATTATATTGAAAATAAAAAAAAATTAATAGAAAATTGTATCACATTCCAATCTCATAAAATTTTCACCAAAAAATTCGGGGGTATCGTTTATCTCTAAGGATAATTAATATGTCATTAGCATGTGGAGACAAGATTTAAATAGGTTTTGCGTTCATAAATATTTTATTTTTAATCATATTCGTACGTCAGTCATCATGTGTCTCCCACGTTTTTAAAAATTTTGCAATTTTCACCCATAATATCAATTTCTTGCAAAAAAAAAACACTTAACCATAAAATTTACTTGCAAAAAACTCCAATTGTTGCCATTAGTGAAATTTTTCTAACCCAATTAGGTCTGATCAAGGAAAACATAATAAAAAGAAGTATTATGATATTCATCATGATGTTTTAAAATTAATCATGTTTATGAACTGATTATCAGACTAGGATTTCACCGATACAAGTTAACCTCATATGAAAAATCCTGATGTAGATAAGGAGGTAACGATGTTAGGTTCAACTTATAATCCACGAGTGTATTAAGGTTTAAATTTTCCAATCCACTAAGACCCACTTAGCCTATTTAAATAAATGGATCAAGTTTGTATCTCTCGCCATCTTAATAATTCAACTCATTTAACCCAGTAACTCATATATTTTGTTTACCACCATTAATATTTTTATTAATATTTATTTTACAGTAACTCATAATAATCCTGATGAGCACGAAAAGCAGTCTTGGAAAATATCACACCCATGGAATCTAATTTGATAATAACTCAATTTAAACCCTACTTGGAGAAGACATTGGAACCGTATAACTCATCAAGTGGTTCATCAATGATTGGTGCAAAAAAATTATCCTTAACGATCATCTTGTTCAAGGCTAGATAATCTACACAAAAATATTACACATTATCTTTCTTTTTGATGAGTAACACAAAAGAAGAAAAAATTACTAGTATTAGGCCAAATATACCCAAGCTAAAATAATTCAGAAACTATCAATTCAATCCCATGATTCTGAGCATAAGGGTAACAAAAATGGTGGACATTGACAAGAGTAAAATTAGTGAGCAATGTAATCTGATGATTTATAGAGAGATGGAAGAAGGTCTCATGATTTAGAGAAGGCATCATAATATTTGTCTAATAATGTGCTTAATAAAGAAGACTGATTAGACCCAGACGAAGGTTATTCACTCTTAACAATAGAAAAAGATTGTCATGAGAATCTACTTGAATTAGTTGATTCAAAACACCTCACTACTTGTAACCTTACTAGAGAAATGTACTTCCCCTATTGTGCCTAAAGACCACATGCCTCCTCAATTAAACCTTACAATCTCTAAACTCAAAGATATCCAAACATGAAATCAATTTTAATCATGTCCAAAAGATACATGCCCACCTCATACTCATGACTCTATAAATCTAAAGTCGCACCCTTATAGATAGCAATATAGCTGAGATTCAAATTGTTAACCACTTTTAACTTTAACTTAGGGATCTTTCAATAGAATAGTTAATGCACTAAACTAAATGTTAACTGATGAATTTCTTGGTACTATTACTCTCAATCAAGATTGCTTCTCATCTATTTACAATGGTACCATTCAACTTCATACTACACTTTGAACCACCACAAATGATTTTTTTTATCATATCCATTCACCTTAGATAAGCACCACAAAAGACTTGAAGAGAAATAGAAATGAGTTTCAAATCATTATCATTAAAAGAATCAAAACCATTATCCATGTCATGTTTGGATGGGATAGAACCACCCTCATAGTCAATCAAGTCAAAATATTGTTCGGAATAACAATGATCAACAATCACTTTTCTTTACACCAAAAAATATGCCCTAAACTCTTGGTGTAGAGTGTCAACTAGCTATTGGATATTTAAGGATGACCTTGGGAATATTAACCTTGAGGTTTTATCCACATTGGGACTAGTTCTATCATTCTTGATGGTAGAATAACAATTTCTTCTCGGCTATCTTAACAAGTTCTATGGTATGCAATAAAGTATAAGGTTGATGCATTTTAACTTTACTCAGCTTCAATTCATAAAATATCATTCAATTTTTTTCACCTTAATAAGTAATTAGAAATTCATTCCATTCATTGCATTTAGCATAATTTTTTTAACAAGGAGACCAAGTTTCATTCAATCAAAAATGTAGGTAGATTACATTTGCTTAAAAATATATATTCATATATAAATTACGAGAAATGATTAGATCCATTCGCATCTATAATGTAGCAAAATTACTTTGTGGAATCATTTATTCATGTATAATAATATTTTAGATAATATAGATATTAAAAATACAATTTTGAAATTAAAATTTAATACCAAATCATTTTATTATATTAGTTCTACACATTTATAGATAAGACTTATATATAATAATATATACTAAACAAACTGTGGAGTTTTCTTAGTCAAATAAATAAATCTACATATAATGAATAAAGTGACTTTCTCAGCAATCATCAACATGAGTTAAAATGGGTGGAGTTTCAATAAAGTAGATTTAGTAGAAGTGAAATTCTTTGACTTCAAACTTTAGTCCATTGATGAAACAGTAAAGCGGGGCTTGAGCCTAGGGTAGTTGGGACCTGGTCGTATGCTCCTGGGAGCATTGAGCTCTCAATGCTCTCGGGTGCATACATCCATTTTTTTTATTATTTTTTGAAATTTTTTTATAAAATTATTAATCTAAGTGTATTTAATATATGTATTAATTTTTACCATTTTTGAAGTATTTTATATATTTATTTTTTATGTTTGAAAATTAGTGGCATTTTAGGTAATTTTAAAATGTCACTGATTTTCAAAAATAAAAAATAAATATCTAAAATACTCCAAAAATAGTAAAAATTTATACACATATTAAATATACCTAGATTAATAATTTTGTAAAAAAAAATTTTAAAAATGGGTGTATCTCAATGCTCTTGGGTGCATACGATCAGTTCCGTGGGTAGTTCATGTCAAATGAAACGTCCTCAAACTCTGTAATGTGTTTATCCAATGACCCTTCCTACGTCAAGGATAGAAGCTTCTCCCCGTAGCCCGGTTAGCATTTGTAGATAATGGGACAAGAGGGAACTGCCTTTTTTGATTCCTTGCATGACGCATGACGCATGACGCACGACGGTATGGCAGGACGTTTGGACGATAAGGTTAGAATAGTCAATTGACTCTCTTAGGCATGTTCTAAGGGTGTAAACGGGACGAGGTGTCTTACTAAAAATTTTTAATATTAAGGTCACTAAAATTAAAGTGCCTACTTTTCACATGAAACTTACTGTGTGGCTAACGCTGCAATTTCAATCAAGCCTTTCTGTTTGGACCGATCATATGACCGATCTAACAGACTTGCATTGACTCCATTAATGATCCAACTGGGGGATTCGGGGTCAGCAGGTTTGCTCGGATAACCCGATATTGAAGTTTTTTTTAATTTCTCCCTCACTCTAACCCTTTTTTTTTTTTTTTTTTTACAATTTTTTCTATTGAACTGGAAAAATTAAATCGCGAGTAGGTTGATCTAGTCGCAATCAATTTTGTTACAAATAAAATAAAAGTCGATAGCTGATCCAGTTATAATATATGAACATAAATTTTTTCATTTCAACAACAATTTTTTTTTAATAACTACAAAATTTTATAGTAACTATATCCTTGTTTTAAATTTTTAATTAAAGAAAGTCACGATGTCACATTGTCATCCGTGTTGGCGAGCTTGATATGCGCAGGAAAAATACATATATAGACTAAAATAGGTTTCATTCAATTTACGATCTATATCATTTCAGTCTCAATTGCAACAGCTTGTCACGGAATAAACCCTGTAAGTATGTATAGTTTCGTTTTATTTCATTTTCTTTCTGTATTTTACAAAATAGAAAACCTATGAGTTTCAATATCTTTGGAAACAAACCATATGGTTGACGTAAAACAGACTAAAAGTAATTTGTTCTTCTTTCTGTAGTTGAAAATGGATATTTTTCATTAAAAATACCAGTACACAGGATGGATTTTTGTAAAATACTTGAATGTATGAGATCTATTTTGCAAAATGCCAAAACATAGTGCTAAAATACAATTATACAACTTTAAGGTCTTTCTTTCAAAAAAAAAGTATAAGGTCTATTTCGTAAAAAATCGTAATTTCATATAGTCGGGACTCTAATCTTATGCTCCCGGGAGAATGCAGCACTACATGCTCCCGGGCGCATACACTTATTTATTTTTATTTTTTTAAAATTTTTTCATAAAATTGTTAGCCCAAGTATATTTAATCTTTGTATAATTTTTTACCATTTTTGGAGTATTTTAGGTATTTATTTTTTATTTTTGAAAATCAGTGTTATTTTAGATAATTTTAAATTACTAAAATATTGGTAATTTTTAAAAATCAAAAATAAATATCTAAAAATTTTCAAAAAAATGGCAAAAATTGAGACATACATTAAATACACTTGGGCTAACAAATTTATGAAAAAAATTTCGAAAAAAAATTAAAAAAAATAAGTATATGCGTGCTGCATGCTCCCGGAGCGCATGCCGTCCTCCCCAAGCCAGCCTGTAACTAATTTCTAGTCAAATCAAATAAGGCGTCTGAAAAAGGAATTGTCTAGCGCCGTGGGCGAGCAGTTGTCTGAACTTGCTGCACACAGCCAGCACACAGCCAGATTCAGATGGCAATCCAATGGAAGAGGCGGTAGTAAACTTCTGATCCGTAATAGCTTTCTCTTTTCTTTTCTTTTCTTTTTTTTTTTCCCAAATTTTCTGCTTCTATTCTGTACCCTGTCTTAATAATCTTAACTTCATCTATGCTCTTGAAGTTAGGAAGGGAGAGTAAATCCACTTTTTCTATCAAAAATTGAAAATGTTTTTTGAATCGAGTCTAATTTTTATATACAACCTTGTTCATTTTATTAAAAATACTAAAAATCATATTAATAAGAGTTGTATGTTAGCTACATCTTTCAAAAATATATATATTTAAAAATCACTGAAGTTTATGTATTAAAATTTTAAAATGTTATGAAATAATAAAATCATCCTCTTAAGTGGAACGAATATTTTAAGGGTAAGTTTGTTTACACATAAAACTTTTTTTTCCCAAAAGTTTTATCATTTATCAACCACACCTTAAGTGTTGGTTGGGACGTCCTTACAATAAATAATAATTTTAAAACTACTCTTAATACTTAATTTTTAGAATAATGTAAGTCGTAAATCGGGGTGATTTTTTGTCGTTCTTTACCAAATGCATCGCGGTAAAACTGTTGGATGGACTGGATTAACAAAAATGTCAAAGTGGAACCTGAAATTGAACCTACTATCGATTTACTTCAACATATCAAAGTGTGCAGAAAGTCGGTGATCATCTCCATTGGGCCAGAAATTGCAGAAATTGTATCTAGTGTGAAATTTTACTTTTATTTTTTAAAATTTTTTATTCATAAGCGAGCCCCACTTATATTTTATTCTTTGTAAATTTTAATAATTTTAAAAAAAAATTAGTATTTTATTTTTGAAACTTGAAATTGATAAAACAAGAAAAGATACATATGTTTTTGAAATTATAACCATTTACTTACTAATTAATATCATACTGGATTCGATTTTTTTTTTTTTTTTTGATGAGTGCTCAACTTTTACACTTTGCAGATAGGGGGATTCGAAAACCCAAAGTTGGGCAGTCATGCCCGCATGAGCTACCAACTGCCCTGTGGCAGGTGTTTTGGATTCGATTTAGGGTGTGTTTGGGAATGAATAAAACTTTTGATGAAAAGTTTTGGAGAGTAGAAGTTGTCAAATAATGTGATATGATAGGGGTAATGATGAGGAATAAAGATGATAAAGTTAAAATAGATAGGTTAATTGTATGAATAGTTGTGTAGAAATGATTGGAAAATAGGGTAGTTGTATGGGAAAATGTGAAAAAATGATTAAAAAATATAATAATTATAGAGAGTGAAAAGTTTTAGATTGAAAAATTTTAAATTGATATTTTTTCCTGATTGCCCAACACACCCTTAATAGAAACGTTATTTTAACTTCAACAAATGAAAGGATGTGTAAACTTTTTTTTTTTATTATTATTATTATTTGTGCCAGAGCCACTGCTCGATGGCAACATGCACAACACGGGAGTCGAATCCCGGTGTCTGGGGCAACAAGCCACCATGCGAAACCAACTGCCACACGGCAGGTTCGCGAAAGGATGTGTAAACTATTATGGACGCAACGCGGCTGTCAGTAATTCTCGGTTTCTCCTCTACTGCGACGAAAATAATAATTTTTTTCTGTTTCTGTGCCTTGCAAATCTTGTGTCGACTCTCTCTCTCTCTCTCCCACCCCCAACGCATCCCAAAGCTATGGTTGCAAAGCTTCTGTCATCTTTTCTATTCTTTCTATCCTTCTCTTCAGCTCTTCTTTCCATCTCCTCCTCGACAGACAGCTTGAGCAGTGGTTCATCTCTCTCCGTCGAGAGACCCAATGACGTTCTTCACTCTCGAGACCGAACCTTCTCTGCCGGCTTCCATGCTATCGGCATCAATGCGTATTCCTTTGCAATCTGGTTCGCCCAAGCCAAGGAATTCACGCCCGTTTGGATGGCAAACCGGGACTACCCTGTCAACGGCAAACGCTCTGTTCTCTCCCTGCAGCGAGATGGGAATCTAATCTTGAGAGATGGAGATCGCTCTGTGATTTGGGCAACGAGCACCGCCTCCAATTCCTCCTCCCAGCTCCACCTGGAGAACACAGGCAATCTCATCCTCTTCCAAACCACCACCGACACCACTACGAAATTGGGAAGCAAAATCCTCTGGCGAAGCTTCGATGCCCCAACAAACACCCTCCTACCGGGCCAACGTCTCACCCGAAGCTCCAAGCTTGTTTCCTCCAGGAGCAGAACCAATTACTCATCTGGGTTCTACTCCCTCTTCTTCGACAATGACAACATTCTGCGCCTGCTCTTCAGCGGCCCCGACATTTCCAGCGCTTACTTGCCTTACCCTTGGCTGCTCAGCTGGGATGCTGGAAGAACCACATTCAACAGCAGCAGGATTGCAGTTTTCGATGCCCAGGGGATGTTCGCCTCTTCCGACCACTGGGAACTCATGGCTTCCGATTTTGGGCTGGGACCCAAAAGAAGGTTGACCCTGGATATCGATGGGAACGCTCGAATGTACAGCTTGAACGAGGTGGATGGAAGTTGGGAGGTTTCTTCAGAAGCCATCGAAGCATCCTGTAAAGTCCATGGCCTTTGCGGACCCTTCTCTGCCTGCATTCAAAACCCAGGAAGGAGATGCTCTTGCCTGCCTGGCTACAAGGCCAAAGACCCCAGCGATTGGTCTCAGGGCTGCGAGCCCACCTTCAATCTCTCCTGCCAGGCTCATGATTTCTCCTTCTTGAGCCTCCCCCACGTTGACTTCTATGGATATGAACTCAACGGCACTGCAAACGTATCTTTCGAGACCTGCAAGAACATATGCTTGGAGGCTTGTTCTTGCAAAGCCTTCAAGTACATCTTCGACGGGGAAGGCTTGTGCTACCCAAAGACCCAATTGCTGAGTGGGTTATGGCAGCTGTATTATGGGGAGATGATCACTTTTCTCAAGGTCCCCAAAAGCAGCAACTTCTCCTATGAAAGCTTCCTGCGAGGAATGGAGTTGGATTGCCCTCCAAAGACCCCCATCGAGCTTCCCCGACCATACAGGAGAAAGGGAGAGAACGCCACAATCAAAGCGCTTTTGTATTTCGCTTCGGTTCTTGGTTGGATTGAGCTGTTCTTGATCCTCGCTGGCTACTGTTACGTGCTCATAACCGAGGGCACAAATGCAAGCCATAGAGGCTACCTTGTGGCAGCGACAAGCTTCAGGAGATTCAGCTGGGGCGAGGTAAAGAAAGCCACGAAGAATTTCAGCGAAGAGGTTGGGAGAGGAGGAACAGGGGTGGTGTATAAAGGGGTAATAGCAAAGCTAGGTGTGGCGGCCATCAAGAGGCTTGAAGGATTCAACCAAGGGGAGGCAGATTTCCTGGCGGAGGTGAGCACCATAGGGAGAATCAACCACTTTAATTTGATTCAGATATTCGGGTTTTGTGCCGAAGGGAAGCACAGGCTTCTGGTGTATGAGTACATGGAAAAAGGATCACTGGCTGATAATCTCTCTTCCAATGCTCTGGATTGGGAGAAGAGGTTTGAGATTGCTGTCGGGACTGCTAAAGGCTTGGCCTATCTGCACGAGGAGTGCCTGGAGTGGGTATTGCACTGCGACATCAAGCCACAAAACATATTGCTGGATGCAGACTACAAACCCAAGGTTGCTGATTTTGGGTTGGCCAAACTATTGGATCGAAGTGAGCTTGATAGATTGAGCTTCTCGACAGTGAGAGGAACAAGGGGATACATGGCCCCGGAATGGATTCTGAATCTGCCAATCACAGCGAAGGTGGATGTTTACAGTTATGGGATTGTTGTGCTGGAGATGGTAACAGGAATTCATGCAGATGCAAGGTTGGTGCCATGGGTGAGGGATGTGATGAGGAACACTTGTTCCACGGAGGCCAAGATCGAAGAAATCAAAGATCAAAGAGTGGATGGTGCTTGTGATGTGGGTAAGATGGAGCTGCTTGTGGGAGTGGCTCTGCAGTGTGTGGAGGAGGAAAGAGATGCAAGGCCTACAATGAGAGAAGTGGTGGAGGTGCTCCTTGGCCATGAAAATTAGTTGCCATCAACAACTTCGAGGACACATGCAATAGGCGGATTAGAGAGTGCTTTTGGGATGAGAAGAATCAGAATGAGGAATAAAGAAGGAATAGATACGACAGGGGTTAAAAAAATAGATGTGGTAGTTAGCATGGAGAGAGAGGAAAACATGATTATAATAAGGGTAAAATTGAAAAATGTAAAATAGTTAGATACTGATTTTCGTATTCTCACTCTCCATTTCCATTCTCCTCTAAATAAATACGCTCTGAGAATATTACTTCACTTGTATTACAATTTTATGGTTGAACCTTAACATTGAAGTGGAAGTGTGCGATACAATTTTATTATGATAACGTTAGTAATAAAAGGGTTCCTGCATGTAAAAGACCAAAATATAATAGATAAAATGAATTTTCCGTAAATCATCGAGGTGAAGAAAAAAGAAAAGATTATATAGAAATAAGATTTCGCAAAAGAAAAACTCGTGTGATAAACGTTTTTTTCTCACTTTTGGGGCTTACTTTTCAACATGAAATGCAACAAGGGGAAGGATTTTTTTTATATAAATTTTTTCTAAAAAATTATTTGATACTTATTTCATTTAATAATTTATTTTCCTTTTATTTTATTTTATATTAATTATGTTTTTGTCCTGTCTATTTCTATGCTATGAAAAATTCTAAAAGTGGAATTAAGGTGGGTATCCACTTCCTGCTTAAGAAAACCATGAAAGATACGCCCTTTGTTTTACTTTATTTTGCATTCTTCAATTGTTATTGATAATTATGGATTTTTGAAGAAAAATCTATTTAAGAATTTTTTTTCGCAAAAACATTCTTGTCAATAAAATTATTGAAGTTTTGAATAGAGTCAATATTGTGAACTACTCAAATTCAACGGGCTAATAATCAGAAGATCAAGTGAGACAAGATTTAAGGATAATCATATCTTGTTCACAAAAAAAAGGATAATCATATCTGCGTGGGCTTTAAAAATCTAACGAAATTTAATAATATGGGAGTTTTCCAAAATAAAGTTTATAAAAGTGGGGCTCCTTACAAAGTCAGCAATTGTGGGAATAATTATAAACTATAAAATTATGGGGAGGCAAATGGAAATGGCGTTTTTTTTGCCCCGGTTATCTCGCTTCTTCCACAAAAACCGGGAGGGAAAGAGAAGCGATCTCTGGCTTCTAAGCGTTAACAAAAGGCAGGAATTTCTTCCTTTTCGCTCGGAGGAGAATTCCTCGTCGTTCTTCGGACTCTCGTAGATTTCTCCTTTCCCCCACAAGCTCTCCATCTTCCTCGATTTTGGCCTGTTTTTCGTCTCTCCACTTTCATCTTCCGCGCTCCTTACTACCTAGGTGTTCAATTATCTCTCTGCTTTCTTTGATTGGAATTTGGATCTTCTAAAACCTCGGTTTTGGATCGTTCCTATTTTTCTCTAGGATGCGTTTTGTTCGAAGTACCCGGGAATTCCTGATTATTTGGTATAAATTTCATGAGATATCGATCGAAGTACGCTGCTTGATCGTCTAATGTAATGAGTTTGATTGATATTCTCTTCGACAGCAAAAAAAGTGGAACTTGCGGGGAGATTTTTGAGTTTTCATGATTAATAAGTCTAATACTGGTGCAGAACCTCCTGAAATTTCATTGTTTTTGTTGCTACTAATCATGGCCATGATCAATTAGCCTTATTTGGGGAATTTTCGTGATCATGGTCTTGCAAGATCCTATATTTTCTCTCCAATTTGGATGAACAAGCAGCTATTTCATGGATCTTCTCGCAGAGAGTAGTCTTGTTTGAAGTTTGCTCTTGCTTTTGTGTTCTTAAGTAGACAGAGAGATTAGATCATTAGTTGTGGTTCCTGATCAGCGGTTTCTACTTGCTAGATAGACAGATGCATGAGAATGACATCCGAAAAATGCATTTGTGGGAGGATTAAACACATTTTGTACTATGTCAATCCAAGATGCTCCATCTGCCTCTAAGGTGTTTGATGGTTATTTTCGATGGCTGAATTCACCTCTAAATCTCATCATTTTTCCGAATTCTCTCATAGAATATGTGCGTGCGGAAGATGTAAGTGCGTACATGTTTGAGGTCTGTTTCAAGGATCTAAATTCTAGCACTTACAGTTTGTTATAACTTATCCTACAAAGTTTGTTGGCTCATCTAATGTGGGTTTTTTCCTCATACATTGAGTTCTAAATAATGAGGATGAACCATTTCATATCTGTTATTCATTTAAGGCTTCGTTTTGCCAGGCTGGAAATTTTCTGTTTTAGCAGTAGAGGAAAGCTTTGAGTAGAAGCGTAATACATGCATCTGCATGTCTAGTCCACTATGAACTTATGTTTTAACGGACTCCTTGCCGAATCTTGGTTCAACAGACATGCATATTTGGAGTTTTCAGTATCGAACCTAAAATAGTTAGGGGAAGGAATAAATTTTGAACATCAATTCTGAAGAAATTCTGAATGATGGATGCCTCATAACACTTAGAAACTGCTATTCATTAAGAAATGTCTTTGGATAAAGTGTATAGATAATTGATTTGTCTGAATGTTTTAGAATTCATTTGTTGTGTCAGTTTTGACTTGAAAAAAACGAAAACAAAAAAAAAAATAAAAAAGTTGATGCCTTCAAGTGTTATTTTTGTTCATGGACATTCTGATTTCTGTTTCTTTTATCTTACCTTTGAGCTAAAAGTTTAATTCTTGGGTTTTAATTTTTGATGGTATTAATGCTCCAGGTTGATTGATTCTAGGCTCAAATGTGAGCAGATGAATTGAAATCATGTCAAGATTCAGCGCAATCACATTTGATAGGCTTATAGAACCCAAGCTTTCAAAATCAAGTTCAAATTCCAACATAGACTCAAACCTGGAGAGGCAACGAAGTTCGTCAACAGATAAGAAAAACCGCCGAGCATACATATCCCCAGCACTGTATGCAACTCCAAAGGCAACTCCGCTTCCAGATTCTCCATCCTCATTTATCCCCTCTCCATATGTCATTGATCATAAGCGGCGTGGACCCGGTCTTTTGAAGAGTCTCTCTCATAATAATGTCATAAATTGTCAACAATCCAAGGAAAAAGAGAAGCCTTCCGAAGATAGGACGACAGCTGAGGATGTTGCTTATCGTTTGGCAGTTGCTAGTAGCAATCCTAGTGATGAGGCTCATGCCAGCGTTTTTCATGATAGCAAACTGAAAGTGGATGGTTCAGATGATGAGTTAGTTGGTGGCAATGAATCGTTTAAAACCTTGCCTCATGACCCCATGGAGGGTGAAGATTTCTTTGATCCTCAAGATTCGGTCAGTGTTGAGACAGAGGCAGATAATCACATTGGCATAGAACTTTCCTTGAAGCCTACTACACCTTACAGGGAGTATTTTGATGCTTCTGAAGGTATAGTCCCCTGTTTTTATGTTCAAGGAATTTTTGCTATAGCTAATGTCATTTTGCTTAGATGTAAAATGTTGTCAATTTTGCCTTCTAATCAGTTTTCTACATATAGCTTGTATTCTTTTAGAAAGATAAAACATCGGAATTGATGCATATTTGAAATTAATGCTTTGGCCATTTATGCTGCTGCACGCTATTGTAGCGCATAAAAATAGCCTCAGAATAACTATACTTTTCTTGACAGAAACTGTAAGCTTCTCCCCTTCACATGTGACAGTATGTGCCAAAATGTGTATGGAACCTCACTAACCAACTTTGTCAACCTTTCTCTGTGTTTTTCACTGAAAACGGGAAACTCGTTTGAATACCAGTTAAATATTAAGATTTCCATGATCTAAAATATTTTTGAACTATTTAGAAATAGCTTTCTGAGCTATTTGACAGAAGATTGCTGCTTTCCTTAAAGCAAACAAGTTTAAAAAGCAGTTTCCAAAATTCAATTTAGTGGGGGTTTTAGTGAGCCCAAAATCGATAATAACTATTTTGTTTATTCAAAGCAGCATTTGGTGTCAAGGTACTTTTAAGTTTCATGATGTTTACCTTAACCACTTCCAGCCTCAGAAAAATAGTAAATCTTACTTCCTGGACTCAGAATTAAGAATTAGCTGCTGTTCAAATCATAATAATAATGTCAACAGTAAGAGTAAAAAGTAAGATGCTAATATGAGCCTTAAATTGCTATTATCTCCTTCCAGATTTGATCAAGTGCTGCTTGTGAAGTTTGAAATCCGCTTAGAAACATGAGGAAAAGGAAAACCCAAATTCTCTGTTGTTCACATATGAGGAAGACAGCATGGCCCCATGCTTTAGGTTACAATTTTCAAAATTTTGGATTGTGATTGCTTGTTCCTCTATTTTTTTTCATTAAAATGGTGGATTGGAAGGATAAATTTGCTGCATTATGACTTTTTGATAAAAATATTTTGAAAAGGAACAGAATTGATTTCCTCAAAAGTCTCATGGTATGTGATTGTAACAATATATAGTATCAAGCTAGTATCTTTCCTTTCTTCGAATCCACAATGCTGCATGTGGGACCAGCTAAATACCACAAAAAAGGAACATAGGTTAGGTAAAACCCTTAGAATGATTCTGATAACCACTAATGCCTACAAAAATGTATTTAATTAATAAATGTAGTCAACACATGTTGGTTATTTTCTTCCTTCCTCCGCATTTCTTTAAAATCCTTTGCAATGCCTGAATTAGTTTATCACTACTCAATAATGAACAAAACTTAGTGAATGCATACATATGTTCTCCTATTGTAGAGCTTTCATATGATGGTACCCCCATTTCTTTTCGAAATAATGCTGAAGAAGACCTACGGGAAATGAGATTACATTTACTGATGGAGGTTGAGAAGCGCAAGCAAGCAGAGGAGGCTCTAAACAGGATCCAAGAACAATGGCAGAGAGTTGCTAGACAGCTATCACAAGTTGGTTTGACCTTTCCAGAAGCCTCTGCCATCTTAACAGAGAAGGGTGATCTACCAGATACAGACCCTGCAGGAGAGCTCTGCCAACAGGTTGTTCTTGCACGAGCTGTGGCAAATGCCATTGGGAGGGGTGTGGCGAAGGCTGAGGTTGAGCTGGAGATGGAATCCCATATTGAGTCAAAGAACTTTGAGATCACTCGCTTATCAGATCGTTTACATTATTATGAGGCAATGAATCATGAAATGTCACAGAGAAACCAAGAAGCTGTTGGTAAGTTCCTCAGCATCACCTCCCTCAATTTTCTATTTTTCATGTTATGATTATTTTTCAATTCTTCTTAATTGCTTCAAGTGAAAAAAGAAAGAAAGTCTGCATCCTTTCTTCCTGAGTTCATACATGTGGCTTCTCTCTTTCTACCTTAGGTATTATTTATGTTTAAAATGACTTGGGTGCTTTTTCATGACCGTTTCCTTTCTTTTTCTTTTTGTTGGAGAGAAGACAGTTGTGATTAAAAACCCCCCAGCATTTGCAATAAAAATTAAGACCATAAAGTATCTGCTCCTGGAGAGGAAAAACCACACAAACTGGATTGGTTATGAACTATTTACATTCATTTGATTCATGACTTATTTGAATGCCACTGGATTTGCTTTTCAAGCTAGTTTTTGTAGAAAGAAGCTGATACCAGTGTCCAACTCCTGTTTGAGCATGCAACCTGGTGTATGTTGCTGTGAGATTGTGGTCTAATCAGACATTCAAGGATTTGGAATTTCAATTGACATGTAATGTTCGAATCTCTGATGCCTCAGTTGTCAAGCATATCATGTCTTAACATGTGGTTTTGTGAGATGCAGTTATGCATACCTCCATAAGACAATAACAGCATGCTCCAGAAAAGTGGAAGACAGCAGCTTCATAAGATCTCTCTCAAATATCATCTGAAAAACCATATCTCATTTGAGTTTTATAATCCTTCTCAGTACTCCTTTCCACTTTAAGATTTAATTGAACTTCTGTGTATTTGTAGGATTTTTGGATGCATTAATATGAGAATTTAAACAAAACAAATAGAAAAAAGAAAACTCACGTGCCACGTTTTTTATTTGTATATTCCATGTCTGTTTCAGATACAGTGCAAGAAGCTCTATTACTTGCCTCTGTCTGCAGCATGCATCTTCCTTGTGTCCACTGATGTTATTCCTTGCTGCAGAAAGAGCACGGCAGCAACGACAGAGAAGGAAAAGAAGGCAGATATGGATTTGGAGTTCAATTGGCACTGCCATTACACTTGGCTCAGCAGCTATTGTGTGGTCGTACCTACCAAGTTCCAGGGGCTCATCAGTTATTGCCTCTTCACAATCCTTGGAGGTTGACAATGCCACTATGCATGGACAGACTGGCTAGGTAGCTGAAAATTATCATGTATAGTATATAATAGTCTTCAGACCTTTGAGTTCAGTCCAACACAGGTTGCTGTGAAGCCATGTGTCTATTCCCGTGGGGTTTCTTGAAAAATAAAACCACACCACATGTATTCTGAGCAAATCTCTTTCTTTTCATGAAGGAAGCTAACAAAGGTAATTTTTCCCTCTTTCTCAATCTGCTTTCATTCGTTCTCATCACAGATTTCATTTACAATTACAAAATGTGTGAACCACAACACAAAATGAGGAATGATTCCATCAAAACTGGTTTCGCCATGAACCCGCTGCTGTAGTATGTCTCCATGGAGGTTATTATCAGCAAACCATGCCACCGTTTTCCTTCTCAAAAGTTACAAGTTGAAATTCAATCTAACTGCCGTTCCTGGAGTCTTACTACTATGTATTTAATTAAGGATTTCACAAAAACATTTTCATGATCAAAACCCAGGTGCACCGAACACTATCAAATACCTATTTAGTGGACAACAGGACAAACTTCGGCTAGAATGCTCGGCAACGATCATCGTATGCCATCACCCACATATCAGAGAAAAATATATTTACTAAAAGCAGGCTTAATAACAAATGCATCGACCTCCACTTCCACCTCCAAGATCAAAATGTATGTCAGCCATCAGAGAATGTCGGGTACTACGATGCCTTCCTTTGTAGCTAGCACTATCACGCTAGCAAAGGCTGAGAGCAGCGTGCTACTAAGTCCTAATGGGAAAATTTATGGCAGACAGAAGTAAGAATGATTAGAGTTCCATGGACGAAGTGGACATTCGCAATGAGTCCAGGGTCCTTGAGTGTCCATATGCATCTGTTGCTCACCATCTTTGCTAACAGCGCTATTGGTTTCCATGTCCAGTGGAGATTATGGCATTAACCATAGAAAAATTTTCTCCGCTGGTTTCATCTCCATTATCGTACACATCCCTGGTAATTCATTCAATTATTCGTCCATTTCCATTCAATATAAGTTGCTGACTTATCAAACTAATATTGCATGCAGATCGTAGGATATGGATTTGCATATTCACAATTTTTTATCTATATTTCATTGTGCAAGTTCTCTCTAGTATTAACAGGAACAAGCAACCACAAAATCTTTATTGGTTAGGGCATTGCATGATGCTGAAGAATGAAGATGTTTGGTTGGAATGGTTTGTTCCGAAAACTCTCAGTTTGGTGGGAAGAGTTCTTGCCATCAATGTCCCAACGGGTAGGATCAGAATCTGGATGCAATCAGTTAAGTCGCAGATTCGATTTTGCCGGTAGTCATAGACCCAATTCACGACAGCACAGAAAAAATGGGAAGGGAATCGGAGGGGGCAGGCCCTCTTTCAGTCATTTGAGAGAGGATACAGTACATACAAGGAAATCAAATTGCATTCCGAAATTTAGTCCCAAATATATGTGTGTGAGAGAGAGAAATCTGATCATGTGCAGACACAGTATGCTATAAGATGGGCTCCACACATATTAGATTGTAATAAAATTTTATACAATCATTTATCCATATAAAAATCGTATTTTAGACGGTTTAGATGTTGAAAATACCACTTTAAACTTGCTATTTACATTAAACTATTTTATTACATTGATTTTGCACCATTTTAAAATGAAGACCATATACATGTTGGATTTGAATGAAAATTAGTATGCTAATAAACTGAACAATTTTAAATACAATGGATAAAGTGGATTTCCCATTCATGATCAAGTTGGGCTTACAGTGCATGGACTGCACGGTGCAGTCGCATGCATTGGAACATTTTCCTATATATATATGGGAGTTGTTTTGGTGCAGCGCCATTATGCTGGAACAACGGTACATTTGTCCAAAAATGGGCCCCACACATATTAAAATGTAATGAAACTTTATACAATCATTTATCCGTATATAGATTTCATAACAAATAGTTTACATGTTAAAAAAACACTTTAAAGTTGTTATTTATATCAACCTATTTTATTACATTGAATTTGTACCATTTTCAGATGGGGTCCATACACATATCTGATTGGGATGAAAATTGATATGGTAATAGAATATTTTATTCTAAATACAATGGGCGATATAAATTATAATTTTATCATCATGTGGGGCCCATTTCAACTCCACTGCACTGCACTTGAAAATTTCTCATATATATATAAAGTTGTTCTGGTGCAGCAGCACATTTTGCCCATTTTTGGGCTCTACATATATTAGAATGTAATGAAATTTTATACAATCATTTATCTATATATAAATTTTATAGCAAATGGTTTGCATGTTGAAAAATCACTTTAAAGTTGTTATTTACATCAAATTATTTTATTACTTTGAATTTATACTATTTTCAGATGGGGTCTATACACATATCTGATTGGGATGAAAATTGATATGGTAATAAAATACATTATTCTAAATACAATTAGTGGAATAGATTTTGATTTTATCATAACGTAAAGCCCATTTCAGTGTCACTGCACCGTAATTACTATGTAGTGGCGTTGCATTTAAAAATTATATATATATATAAGAAATATTCAAGTGCAGCTTTACTGCATTATAATTACTGTGCAGTTACCTCAAAATAGACACCACATGATCATAAAATTATAATCTACTTCACTCATTGTATTTAAAATTATATATTTTATTATCATACCAATTTTCATCTCAATTGGACATGTGTATGGACCTCATCTGAAAATAGTAAAAATTCAATATAATAAAATAGTTTGATATAAATAACAACTTTAAAATTATTTTTTCAACATATAAATCATTTGCTATAAAATTTATATATTGATAAATGATTGTATAAAGTATCAATATATTTAAGTACACATGGAGCCCATTTTAGGCCAAATGCACTGTTAATTATGGTGCAACTTCACTGCACAGGAAAGGTTTTCATATATGGTGCATTGAACCTTTCCTGTGCAATGAAGTTGCACCATAATTAATGGTGCATTTGACCTAAAATGGGCTCCACATGTACTTCCTGTACTGTGAAGCTGCACCATAATTAACGGTGTATTTTGCCTAAAATGGGCTTCACATGTACTTAAATATATTAATATTTTATATAATTATTTATCCATATATAAATTTTATAGCAAATAGTTTACATATGGTGCAGCGAAACTACACATGAATATTTTTTTCTCTCTCTAGAGGGAGAGAGAAATTTTCAAGTGTAGTTTCGCTGCACCATAATAGCGATGCAGTTATGCCAAAATGAACCTATATTATTATAAAATTATAATCTACTCTACCTATTATATTTAGAATTATGTATTCTATTATTATATCAATTTTCTTCCCAATCGGATATCTATATATATCTCATCTGAAAATAGTACAAATTCAAAATAATAAAATAGTTTGATATAAATAACAACTTTAAAGTGATTTTTTCAATATGTAAACCATTTGCTATAAAATTTATATAGATATATATACACACACACATCTGCATTGAGAAAGAAGGAAGCAAGACAACTTCCTCCTCACTTCTCGTTGGAAAACATCATAAAAAGTGATAACTTGGAAATTGACTTCATTTGGATAAAATGGAATGAAATTTAGATGAGGAGATTGTATGACTTATGTACTGGGAAATATTTAGGATGAAAAAAATAATATTAGAAATGAGAAAATAGTATTGTTTTTATTTTGTGGAAGAAAAATAGTATTGTTATATATTTAAAAAAGGAGAGATTGCATTCAAAATGAGAGGAAAAAAAAAAATTTGGGTTTCTCGTTAACATCGATCCCATCAAATTGGATGATCATGAACACCGGCCATTAAGGTGAATGTAGATTTCAAAATGCCAAAACAGACAACTAGAAACAGACTCTGTTCTCCGCGGTATCGTTCCATTGCATTCTTCCAGGCTGCGTTTAATCATCTAAATTATTTATCTCAACAGCGTCAAAGGAAAGATGTTACACAAGCCGATTCTCGCCACAATCCTCAAAAACATTGCCAGTTCTTGTCTATGCTTTCTCATTCCCTGTGCCCCAACACCCAGCAATGTCCATAGGGGCATATCCAAGTTTCCTCAATTCCCTTATAACGAGGCGACAGTAAGACCCATTAAAAGCCATCTTCACAACCGGATTAGGAACCCCAGCGACAGCCCAAGAAGTACGGCTGGATCATGAAATTATTCCACTCAATTTGAACTTCTCCCCGTTGGGAATTTTCTATATTAAAAAAGAACTAAAACGGACACAGGAATAGGTCCAGATGTAATGGGATACTAGGTATCCTCAACAATGCGTAACTTAACAATTTACACCCAGAAAGAACCAGCTACAAGTCAAAATTTTAACTTGCATCAGAAACCACAAATCAAGTTCTCCGATTGTTGAGTAGAAATGCAAGTTCTTCATTTGTAGGAGAGGCACCGATCACTTGCTACTGACCTTGACATCAGATTGGGAGACTTTTCTTGATGTGGAAGGCAAGGGCAAAGCATTTTTAGGAACTTCGCTCCCTGAAGCTCTAGCCTTCTTTTTCAGTTGTTCAAGAAGGCGATGAGCCTCCTTGTACTCATCTTTTGCATTCGGCCCATGACTTTCCCATGCATCAATCACTCGTTCCTGGAACTCTATGGCAAGGGCATAGCTGCACGTCAACACAATATATTAATTCAACAAATCCTAAGAAAATCTGGGAACATACCTTGCCTATCAAGTTATTTCTAAACCGTAGAATATAATCACATCAATAGACCATGCATACTTCAAATGTCTAGTTTGCCTCTTGAGTTGTGCTAGCTTATCCTAACAATGCTTGCCAGGCGAAAGCAATGTTGGGCCCATCTTAAACAAGACTTTCACACCCAACGTCTATGTTTGGCATAATCAGCACTTCCATTATAAATCATGCGTTCATCTCACCCACTTAACTGGGTCATGAGCATAGCCAGCAGGTGTCAGCTAGCCAGAGTACCAATAAACGTTTAATAAATTATCATCATCAAAGCGTCTTCCAAGTAATTTGGCAGCTGCAAGAATCCTTGTACCTATCTTTCCCTACTCCAGACCAAGCAAATGTTGTTAACTTGACATTTAAAGTAGGGTGACCTAGCCAAATGTTGTTAACTTGACATTTAAAAAATTGAGGGAAAAAAAAGAGTAATATAATATGATAGGAGTAATGATTAGGAATAAACAGAATAAAGATAAAATAGATAACGTATGTTGTATGGAAAGATGTGAAAATGATTGGAATATAGAAATAATAATAGAAAACATAATATACGTAGATAATTAAAATGTCAAATCATATCAAAATGCATATAGGAAGAAGTGAGATTCCCACCCCACCAACCCCGCCCCCCCACGAAACAATGTTTTTCACTTTTCCAATAAGTTCCCGGATAAAAGTACTACAATCTCTGATTTGTTATGGGATCCCCTCATATATTCTTAGTTATCCACAAAGCAAACACTATGACAATTCATCCTAAATTAGCTCATAGCTCCTCTAATCCTTCCTAACAATCTAAAAGATAAATAACATTAAAAATACTTGTGCAAAAGCATCTGAAAAAAAATATGTAAATTACCATACAGCACAATTGCATCAGGGAGTAATTAGAGATACACATGCCAGTTTATATGAAGAGAATGCCATGTGGAGAAATCAGCTCAAATTGAATATACCTAGTGTAGAGATTTGAGGTCAAAATGAGGTACTAATGACTATGATAATGCTAGTGAGATGGATAGTCTTTTGTATAAGGTATCACCCAAAAGAGAAATCTGTTGCGAAAGGAAATATAACTCCAATGTTGTTTCCATACAACAAATTCAAAAGGGAAGTTGGCAAGGCTCCTATCAGTGTTAGGTTTTAATGTTCATCACACAGGAACCTTCGGTGGTCCAATCAACTGAGCACACCACAGTACCGAAGCTTCTTTGGCCAATGTATGACAATATTGTGGTGAACAACAATTGTATCAATTCAAAACTGCACATTCATTTTCATGGTCATGCTTTATACTTGCAGGGTTTGGGATGGTCAAGATAGTCTGGTGATACTAACACTCTACAACCATATATAAACTAAGATAGACCGGACAACCCATACAAATTGCAACAAGAGCCATTAAAAATTTAGGAAGGGAACATATATAACTGTCAACCCATCCTCTACTCTTAATAACAAGGATGGTTCAGGCCATCTGACCATATTTGGACTAAGGCCAAGCCTTCTCAGAATGATGTTTTGAATTTCTCGAGTATTTAACAAGTCAGACAGGATAAAAGCATTTCTCAGCCCTTTCTGAATGGTACTCTGCATGTAATAATGATTTACGTGTTCAGAGAAGGAAGCAGTAGTGAACCAGTTTAAATAGGATAACCTCAAGACAGTCACCATCCACTGTTTGTGGCGTGACACTATTGTTCAAACTGGATCAATTAGCCATGTGAACATGTATCACCATTTTTTTTTTCTTGAAGTAAACATGGATCACCAATTTAACTGCTATTTGGTTTCAAAAATTAAAGCAAAAGCCTACAAAGATAAACAGGAACGATGAAATTAAGACCAGGAATTTTTTTAAAAAAAATTTAAAAAAAAAAAATTCTTCCAAAAAAACATGACAAACATCATTTAGCTGTACAGCGAAGCATCCTAACCTTCCCATTGCACCATATGCATTTGCCAGATTCTGACATGACTCAATTGAATCTGCATGGTTTGGCCCAAGCGATGCATCCATGATCTCCTTCGCAAGGCCAAACATCTGGGCTGCTGACTGTGGCCTCTCAAGCTCCAGATATGCAGCCCCCAAGTTGTTATATATATAACCCACCCCAAAATGCTTTGGCCCAAAGCTCTCTATCAATCTCTCAGCAGCATTCTCCAAGTAAGGGATTGCCTGGGGAACCTTCCCAGTCAACAGTAACAACCATCCAATCCGTGCAGACGCACTACCCTCTGCATGCTGCTCCTGTGGCAGTTTTTCCAACATTGCAACTGCCCGCTTGAGGAGTGAGATTGCTGTTTCAAACTCATTCATTGTCTCATACAGCATTGAAATCTCTGCATATGCCTCAGCCACCTTAGCAGGGCTTTCTGATTCCTTCTTATCAAGGACCCCACATGATATCTCCAAGCAACGCTTGGAATCTGCAAACTTCTCCTGATTGCATAAGGCTTTTGCCATTGCAATAAAAACTAACGCCCGCATCTCGCTATCCTTGTCTGTCTGCTGCACAACTCCCTTCAGAGTTCCAATAGCCTGATCATACCTTCCAAGAGCAATCTGTATATTTGCAGCCTCAATCTCCGAATGCAAAAGATCTGAACTCATCCCCCAGCTCTGCAGAACCCGCTGTGACAGCTCATTCTCTTCTAATGCCTTTTCATGCTCCTCCAGCCCAGAATATATTACGCCAAGAACCCGGCGATCATGTGCCACCTCAACAGAATTACTACCCAGCAAAGCTCTGTGTATGTCTAATGCCTTCAAACAGATGGGCAGTGCTTCCTTGAAATTCAACACAGCAACATAGGCCTCAGCAACATCACGATAAGCAATCCCCATTTCTTTACTGTTTGGTTCAAAAATCGACTCTTTCAATTCCAAACACTTCTTCAGATTGACAAGTGCCTCCTCACGCCGGCCCATGGCAGTTTTCGTGTTGGCAAGCTGAAGCTGGACCGCATGAGCAACAGGCCGGACATCAAAATCAGAGCTGGCCGCCATGGAATTCAGAATCCTATTGGCTCTGTTTAAGTATGCTAAGCTATCACTAAACCTTTTTAAGGAGTAATTAACTGAACCTAACAAATGCAAGGCCATTGCAACAGGTAAGGAGCCCTTACCCCCATCAGTCGTGCCTCCGCCCAAGATTTCAAGAGCTCGGTTTGCATAGGATAGAGCCTCCGTTGGGTCCTTGCCTTTGGAATCAAGATGCTGGCCCACTTTCAGGCAGGCAAGGCCGAGCTTCTTGTCGGTGGCGTCAAAGGCCGATTCCATGGCATCAAAGGTTGAGAGAATCTCATCGGTAGTACTTGCTGACTCAAAAGCTTCCTCTAGCTCGTCTCTTTCTTTGACTTTGCGCTGGCGAGAGGACAGGACAGGAGCATTTTGGGGAAGGGTAGCGAAACTACGACGCGGTGGCAGACAGATTGGGTTTTTGTAGGGAACTTGAAAAGAACAGCAGAAGTATATGGAAAGGGTTTTAGAAAGGGAAATTTGCGTGGGGATGGTGAACTTGTGAGTTGGGTTTTCAACGGTTTTTGAGTTGGAAGAAGATAAAATTACATCTGAGAGGATTTGAGGGGTGCTCCGAAAAGAAACAGTGGGGCTGTGAAATGGGTATTGTTGGGTTATGATTTGGGGTTTAAGAGGGTGCTGTTGAAGAACTGGGTCTTCTGCAAAGCGTACAACAGCGATTTCTGGGTGCGTCTGCAGATCCCTGAAGAGGTTTTTACAGTAGTTTCGGTGTTTCGCAAGGAGCGAAAGAAGAGACGAAGGAGAAGCTCCTCTTCTCAGCATGGCTGGAACGCGAGAGATTTTCCTCTGGGTTTTGCGATGATGGGTTTTATAGTTTCCGGAGTTTTGGAAGGAAGACGGGGATTTGCACGCATCAAATTGAGTTTGGGCCTACTGGGCTTTACATAGAAGAGTGTAATGGAAATTGGAAATGCATCGTTGCCGAGGCATAAACGAAGATGTCGGGGACAGCATTGAACGAGAGATCATTAAAAGAAAAATTCACTGTGGAAAAATTTTTGAAACAGGATAAAGTGGTGTAATATAACAAGAGTAATAATGAATAATGAGGATTAAAATAAATATGATAATTGTACCAAACAATGTAAGTTAAAAATGATTGAGAAAGTTTTGCACGGTAAATACCAAACGCAGATCAAAAAATTATAATAGTGACTAAGAATATAAATAATAACTAAAAAAATATTTTCACAAAAGAAAAAGTCGTTCCGATGGCTATGTGCTGTTAGATGAGTTCCAAAAGAAGGAACCGGTCCCCCCGATTTGGAACCGAATTAGGGAAGCGCATCTTGATGATTAATTTATCTAAACGGTTTAATTATTATATGAATTATAGAACTTAATTAGACATCGATACCTTTCGAAATACTTTATAAGCCATCTTAATATTCTAATGCCTAGAGATGTTTCATGAAAAACACAAAAGCACAACCCAAATAAACATGCCAGTGTGCCAATCAAGTATTAGATTAAAGAAGCAACCAGCACGGAGGTGCAATGTTACATATGGTGGCCTCGTGCCCTCTTCATCCCAGGTTCGAGCCTAGGACAGCTCATGTCCGGAGTGGTCAGGTCAGGACTAAAGGTGTGTTTGGCAATTAGGAAAAAATGTCAACTTAAAACTTTTCACTCTCTACAATTATCATATTTTTTAATCATTTTTTTCACATTTTCCCATACAACTATCCTACTCTTACATCATTTCTACACAACTACCCATACAATTAACCTATCTATTTTAACTTTATCATCTTTACTCCTCATCATTACCCCTATCATATCACATCATTTGACAACTTTTACTCTCCAAAACTTTTCATCAAAAGTTGTATCCATTCCCAAACACACCCTAAATAAATAAATAAAAAGATTAAATAAGTATATCTCAACCTTGTCTATGATCGTCTTTATAGACTCTTAGTTGGGTTCTGATTCAATGCGTTAGTATATCTCAACCTTGTCTATGATCGTCGTTATAGACTCTTAGTTGGGTTCTGATTCAATGCGCCCTTGTGCACTGAAATTTAAGTGTGTCAAGCTGTTGTAATGTGCATTTTAGTCATTCATTCAAGAGCTGAAGCGTTTAAGAGTTTTAACTCCTGCATGTATTTACATTTTCACCCTATTTATCAGATGAAACCAAAAAAAAAAAAAAAAAAACATTCCGAAGAAAGAGAAGGGAGATTGCAATTCGTATGGGCAGATCAATTGTTTTTATATACAACAACGAGAGCGATCGGTGCCTCTGCTGAAGGGACGCATGAAGGCGGACGTCGGTGGCTGACTAAATCTAGTGAATCTAAGAGCAAATATAGGTTTCTGCTGATGGAAGGCGGTTGCCAAATTTTGTGGTGAAAACAGGTAGCAGCAAGTCGCCGAACAGGGGGTTGCAAACTGTGGCTGCGCCGATCAGACAGCAGTGTTTGCCAAAGATGGAGATGGAAACATGATAGGTTTACCAGAAAGCAAGTGGCAAAGAGACAAAGCGAAGGTCGGGACGAAGGAAAAAGCAACGGCGTCGTGTGAGCAGAACAAAAAAGAAGCATATCTATTGTAAATTTGATGGTCGTGCTCAGAGAAGATGAGCGTCATGGCTGCGTAGCGATGATCAAATGGCAACGTGTGCTAGAGATGGAGACGACAACGAGGAGGTCGATGCAAAAGAAGAAACAGAGGCGTCGTGCAAGAAGAATAGAAGCAGATCTGATTGTCGAGCTTGGAAAAGACAAGGGGCACGACAGTGCAACGGCTATCAAACGGCAACGTCTGCCGGAGATGGAGACGGCAACGTGATGGGTTCGCCAAACGAAATGATGACAGATCTGCTGACGGCAGCAGATGGCAACTTTGCAATCTCCCTCCTCTCTCCTCTGGATTTTCTTTTCCTCATCCGATAGGAGTGAAAATGTAAATACGCTGGGAGTTAAACTATAAAAATTCCAGCTTTTGAATGGATGGCCAAGATACGCATGCAGACAGCAGGACGACAGCTCGACAAAGGCGCATTGAATCGGAACACCTCGCAATTAGGACTTGGGAAATAGATGGGCATCACCAGCTTCACAATTCACACTTCACAGTACTATAATTTAACAAAAAAAAAGTAAATAAATGCTAATGCTCCACCATCTACTTCTGTACAAAATAATGTCAACCATACACTGTAACGAGATCCCCGCAATGCAATTGGTATGTGGGAAATATATATTCTTGTCTGTCCTACAAGCATGGCATGATTAGCAACCGCTGCCCTCTTGAATTCCGAAGGTTCTAACAACAACTGCTTTCCATCCCCGGTTCAGGTAGCTGTGCTGAAGGCTGCAACACAGAGAAACACACAAAAATGAATAAAAGAAGATAAAAAAAAAAAAAAAATTTGAATAAAAGATAATAATGGGCTGAAAGTAAAATGGATGGAAATAAATTTTTAAATACTGATCGTAATGATGGATTTTTAGGTTTGAGCAAGAAAGTTACAAATGACGTTTGCCTTCCATATTCATGGAGGCTCAGTGGGCAGCAGAGTCTGAATGTCTTCCATGCAACTATAACCATCCAATTGGTCACCAGCAAATAAATACTTAAAGATGACCATCATCCACATCAATCACTCATGGGAAGATTTTATAAATCGTGATCAAATGTCATAATATCCAGTTTCAAAATTCAAACATACTAAATTGAGACCCAAATTCCAGTGTCACTGTGGTATCTATTAAATACACCACCAATACAGAAAAGTAACGACGGAAGGCCAAGAAAACTGTCTGACCCGTATCTGTCCACACAGTAGATCTCTTGCTGTGCAGTCATCAGAAGTCATGCCTCAATGTAGGAGAATAACTACAGCAACATCCATGTTTAGGAGGAAGCTGTCCATAATCCTCCAGAATCAGTAGATCTTACTCCTGGAAATGCCATTAGAAGAAGAGAATTCACCCTACCACCAATAAAAATTTTGCTTCTGTTGTTTCCCTTTGCAAACAAATAAACAGGTTGGCTTCATTAAACATGATGCCTCAACAACTTTGCCAAGATAAGGCTGTGCCATTCTGTAGTGAAATGGGAGATGCGGACCATTGAAGCAAACATTCATTTAGGCCATTTAAGAAGCCCAGGAACCATCTGCTCGTTTTGATTGTACAGCCTGCAAAAATTCCAGGAAAAAGATACAGGATTAGCAAAATGAAGTCAGTTGCTTGTTTCCTATTATGTTTTCCTTATTGCTTTATCTTTTTTGAGAAAACTGGAGCTTGTGAACGCTTAGTAACTTTTAAAATCCACTTATAAGTATCAACAAAATGTTGATATACACAAGCAATCTCTGATTTTGATAACTAAGTACAGGACTTTTGGCATTGGTGATAAAACCAATCAAAGAATAGAAATCACTGCATAAAATGCTTTCATCATGCTGTGTGTGTAAAAGACAATATGAGTTCTGTTGCTAGTTTTCTTTCAGAATTTGGAATAAGTTCACAGCTTTCTTTGTATGAGTGCCACCCTGCGTCACGTATTGTGGAACTAAAGGCTGCAGACTGTGGCCTCTCAAACTCCATGTATGCAGCCCCCAAGTTGTTATATATATAACCCACCCCAAAATGCTTTGGCCCAAAGCTCTCTATCAATCTCTCAGCAGCATTCTCCAAGTAAGGGATTGCCTGGGGAACCTTCAAAGTCAACAGTAACAACCATCCAATCCATGCAGACGCACTACTCTCTGGCCTCTGCATGCTGCTCCTGTGGCAGTTTTTCCAACATTGCAACTGCCTGCTTGAGCAGTGAGATTGCTGTTTCAAACTCATTCATTGTCTCATACAGCATTGAAATCTCTGCATATGCCTAAGCCACCTTAGCAGGGCTTTCTGATTCCTTCTTATCAAGGACCCCACATCATATCTCCAAGCAACACTTGGAATCTGCAAACTTCTCCTGATTGAGTAAGGCCTTTGCCATTGCAATAAAAACTAATGCCCGCATCTCGCTATCCTTGTCTGTCTGCTGCACAACTCCCTTCAGAGTTCCAATAGCCTGATCATACCTTCCAAGAGCTATCTGTATATTTGCAGCCTCAATCTCCGAATGCGAAAGATCTGAACTCATTCCCAGCTCTTCAGAACCCGCTGTGACAGCTCATTCTCTTCTAAAGCCTTTTCATGCTCCTCCAGCCAAAAGCATATTACGCCAAGAACCTGGCAATCATGTGCCACGTACCAAAGCCCTGTCTATATCTAATGCCTTCAAACAGATGGGCAAAATCGACTCTTTCAATTCCAAACACTTCTTCAGATTGACAAGTGCCTCCTCACGCCGGCCCATGGCAGTTTTCGTGTTGGCAAGCTGAAGCTGGACCGCATGAGCAACAGGCCGGACATCAAAATCAGAGCTGGCCGCCATGGAATTCAGAATCCTATTGGCTCTGTTTAAGTATGCTAAGCTATCACTAAACCTTTTTAAGGAGTAATTAACTGAACCTAACAAATGCAAGGCCATTGCAACAGGTAAGGAGCCCTTACCCCCATCAGTCGTGCCTCCGCCCAAGATTTCAAGAGCTCGGTTTGCATAGGATAGAGCCTCCGTTGGGTCCTTGCCTTTGGAATCAAGATGCTGGCCCACTTTCAGGCAGGCAAGGCCGAGCTTCTTGTCGGTGGCGTCAAAGGCCGACTCCATGGCGTCAAAGGTTGAGAGAATCTCATCGGTAGTACTTGCTGACTCAAAAGCTTCCTGTAGCTCGTCTCTTCCTTTGACTTTGCGCTGGCGGGAGGACGGGACAGGAGCATTTTGGGGAAGGGTGGCGAAACTGCTACGCGGTGGCTGACAGATTAGGTTTTTGCAGGGAATTTGAAAAGAACAACAGAAGAATCTGGAAAAGGTTTTAGAAAGGGGAATTTGGGTAGGGATGGTGAACTTATGAGTTGGGTTTTCAATGGTTTTTGAGTTGGAAGAAGATAAAATTGCATACGAGAGGATTTGAGGGGTGCACTGCACTCTGTTGGAGAACTGGGTTTTCTGTAAAGTGAAGAGCAGCGATTTCTGGGTGCGTGTAGATCCCTGAAGAGGATTTTAGAGTAGTTTCGGTGTTCGGCAAGGAGCGAAACAAATGTGTAGAATAGTTGTATAACAAGTTTGAAGAAATAATTATAGAAAGTAAGGGTGTATTTGGTTGGAGGTAAAACTTTTGATAAAAAGTTTTGGTGGTAGAAGTTGTCAAATTGATAGAAAATGATGTGATATAATAGGAGTAATGATGATGAGTAAAGAGAATAAAGTTAAAATAGATAGGTTAGTTGTATAGGTAGTTGTGTAGAAATGATTGAAAAGTATGGTAGTTTATATAGAAAAATGTGAAAAAATTATTAAAAAAATAGAGTAGTTATGAAGAGTGAAAAGTTTTGGGTTAAAAAGTTTTAGTTGATATATTTTGGCCCCAAACAAACACACCCTAAAATATTTAAAATTAAAAAAATTTATATGTAGCCAAATATGCCCAAAGTAAAATAGATTCTAAAAAGTAATTAGAAATCTGTAACCAATCTGAATTTCTACTATACATTTAAAATTCATTTTCTATAATATATTATATTTTTAAAGATATAAAATATATTTTTTAAAATTAGAAACTTGTTTAATTTATTTAGGGTGTGTTTGGCAATCAGTATAAAATGTCAAGTTAAAACTTTTCAATCTAAAACTTTTCACTCTCCACATTACCATATTTTTTAATTATTTTTTCACATTTTCCTATACAACTACTCTACTTTTCAATTATTTCTACACAATTACCTATATAACTAACTTATCTATTTTAATTTTATCATCTTTACTCCTCATCATTACTCTTATCGTATCATATCATTTGACAACTTTTACTCTTCAGAACTTTTCACTAAAAGTTTTATCTATTCCCAAACACACTTTTATTATTTAGTATATCTAATAAATACACTTTACAACTATATTATTATTATTATATTGATTATAAGCTTTTTAGTAAATTGATATTAAGATTAAGATTTTCAAATATAATATAAAGTTTAATATAAAAAATGGATTAATAACTGTAATTAAAATTTAGGGCATGGGAGGTCTATAATGAACCTAATTTAAAATAGAGTAGATTATAAATTTTTGAAAGAACATAAAAACAAATACCCAAACTAAGTCTGGTAGTCTCCTAGTATACCTCTCCCTCTCGGGGTGCAACTTGGGCCGGTTTCAACCCGAATCCAGCCCGCCAAACTCCGTTTAAAGCATTGTTAGACCTGTCTAATATCGAACCCAAGCCTAATTTCCAAATTCAACTTGAAACCAAATTAAAAAGAATTTGATCTTAAATTAAGCTAAACCTGAGCCCAAATTATATATAATACATATTTTATATTTATTTTACACTCCATGTAAATCTAGTTTCATTCCCCCCACATATATTATATTTATTTTATACCACATATAAGCATTATTCTTTCTTAAGTTCAATTATATAATATAATATTTTTATACTTTCTTTCGGGAAAAAAGTCTGATTAGTGATAGTTTCAAGATAAAAAGTGTGAAAATTATTTTTAGAACTTGATATGTTTTATTTGTTGTTGTAACCTAACTACTTACTAAGATATTATTATTTAGTTGTTTTAATATAATATTAGTGGTTATATGTTTATTCTACTTGAAATAAATTTATTGTAACTTTATTTGAATTGATACTATGATTGTTGAATATTTTCTTATTGTAATTAACATTATAAGGTTTTTTTATAATTAGATATTAATATTTATGTGTTGGTTAAGATATTAATATTAAATTGCATAATAGGAAAATAATAAACTTTTTTATTTTCCCAAGAAAATAATAAACTTTTTTATTTTCCCAAACAGTCTACTAGTCTACTCTCTTTTTTTTGAGAAATGGCTACTAGTCTATTATAAAGAAAATGTTTAAATGAGGTTTTTATTCTTTACCT
This sequence comes from Annona cherimola, assembly GCA_030490835.1. Classification (NCBI taxonomy): domain Eukaryota; kingdom Viridiplantae; phylum Streptophyta; class Magnoliopsida; order Magnoliales; family Annonaceae; genus Annona; species Annona cherimola. The sequence goes on along the minus strand of CM059972.1, from coordinate 120,037,174 downwards.
TCTTAAGCGATCTTGAATTTTTGCTTGAAGATATAAAATTATTTTTTTAAAATTTTTTTAATGATAAATTTAAAGTTGAATTAGTATAAGATGGATAATAAATATAAAGAATAATTTCAACACAAATTTTAACCCGGAATTCAACCCGCCCAAATTTCAAAAATAATATTATGGTTAAAATTCAGGTTGAAGTGTTAAAAATAAGGTTGAGGTTGAGGTAAATCTAAATTTCATGAGCCCGAGTTACACTCCTATATACATCTCTTGGATATAATCATCCGGTGGCTAGTGGGAACAACATAGGTTAGGTTAAATAGGCTGAGCTTTTGCAATTGCGGTAGTAAAATTAATTTTGAGAGCTAATTTCAAATATACATATTATATTTATTTTTAATTACAAATATACATACTAAGTTTGAAAACTTTCATATAGACCCACTAAGTACGAATGCAATTTCAAATCTACTCATTCTATCATGTATAATTAAAAATCACTGTTATCCATCATATGAAATTTCACTCAACCTAAAACTTTCCACTCTCCACAACTACCTTATTTTTTAATCATTTCTTCACATGTTTTTATACAACTACCATACTTTTTAATCATTTCTACACAACTACCAACACAACTAACTTATATATTTCAATTTTATCCTATTTATTCATCATCATTACCCCTATCATATCATATCATTTGACAACTTCTCATCTCTACAACTTTTCATCAATAGTTTTATCCATTCCCAAACACACTATTAAGTATACTTGTAATTAAGATAAAATATAATATGTGTATTTAAAATTAACATAATTTCCTTTTCTGTTCGTGCTGGTAGTCCCAGAACAGAGCGGAGCGGAGCAAGAAGATCAGTTGGAGAAAATGAAGATAATGGTGGCACTGAAGCGTGTGGTGGACTACGCGGTGAAAATCAGAGTAAAATCTGACAAGGTGAATTCATCGTTTATTCCTTCTCCTTCTCCAGATTCATATCCATTTCTTCCTCTTCCAACCCACCCCTATAATGCGTTCTTCCTTCCATGTCATTTCAGACCGGTGTCGAGACCACCAACGTCAAGATGTCCATGAACCCCTTCTGCGAGATCGCCCTCGAAGAGGCACTCCGCGTCAAGGAAGCCGGCCTCGCCTCCGAGGTCATAGCCGTCAGCATGGGCCCTGCCCAATGCGTCGACACACTCCGGACCGGCCTCGCCATGGGCGCCGATCGTGCCGTCCATGTTGATGCTGCTGACAAGCCGCTTTATCCGCTCTCCGTCGCCAAGCTTCTCAAGGCACTTGTTGAGATCGAGAAACCCGGCCTCCTCATACTCGGCAAACAGGTCTTTTTCTTTTCGATGCTTGGAATTTTTACATGTTATTTGAAGGTTAGAAAGAAGTGTGCTGTAGATTTCTCGTTTCTACAGCTTTGAATTCCCCGTTTGGATGAACGTTCGCCTGCCTATAGTACAAGCTGGACGTTGTCTTGCTTATGATTGGATTTGGAACTATGGGGTTGTCTCCAATTGTTTGAATTTGGAGAAACCGTTCGATGAATACAGAACTGTTGAGATTATCTTTTGAAATGAAGGGCTGAAAGAGCTTCCATACAGGAGAGTTAATTTACTGTTGAGATTATCTTTTCAAATAAATGGCTGAGAAATAATGTTGGATTAGAGCTTCTATACAAAAAGGGTTAATTTTCTGTTGGGGGTTCCTTTTTATCTCTTTTTTAGGAAAATAAATAAATAAAAGGACAAGAGTCCCTGTTGAATCCAGTTGATTTTTATCAACTGTTTAGTCTTCAACTCAACAATTTCTCTATTTTTGATTTCTTTGTACATTAAGAGCTATCAAATCCCCGTTGCGGCTGTTTATTCAACCCATCTGTAAATACTGTACTAGTCTTTGTTATGGTGGCGTAAATGGCCAGCAGAGGAAGAAATGAAAGGGATGACGAAAATCAGCTCTAAGTCTCTGTTCACGACAATATTCTAGAGCTGTCAATAGCAATATTGCAATTCCAAGACCTTGAGGTGTAGAATTACGGGCCTAATAAATTAGATTTGATCAATGGCTTAAAGTTGAAAATCAAGCTTTTTTTTTTTTACCATTTTTTACAAGTCTATTTATAATTTCTTTCTTTATTGCAAGGGATAGATGTTTTCTTTGTTCTTTATTGCAAGGGATAGATGTTTTCTTTGTTTATGGATAACAACTCTTCTTATTGGTTTTTGTTGATTTGTTCAATTATTTACCCCTTTCAACTCTACGAGTTCTCTATTTTTTTCTTCTTTTCTCCTTTTCCTTTTTACTCCACCGTCCATACAACTTGAAGCACTGAATCAAGTTACGTCCATGAAGTTTCCTGTCTTAGTATTCATGTTGTCTTCTCCTGGAACTTGTGCAGGCAATTGATGATGATTGCAATCAAACAGGGCAGATGACAGCCGGGCTTCTTAAGTGGCCACAGGGAACTTTTGCTTCAAAGGTCTGCCATTTTGCTACAGACTAACACCAAGATCATTGTCATGGCTGTATCTCAGCAATTTAGATGAGGCTCTGTTTGTCTTGTTACGCCATTAAATTATAAAATCCTGAAGGTTGTGGCAAGTGGTTGAGTTTGTTCCACCACCATCAAAATTTTATGTCAACCGGTACTGCTGCAATCCTTGTATTTGAGTGATGTTTGGAGCAGCAATTGAGAGTTCACTATTCCATGAGGGGCCGAGCAATAGTTTTTCATATGGTTTGGTTAAAATCCCTATTGAATTGGATGCAGTATGATTTTTCCCTGATTCAATTTCTTTTCTCCTTGGATGTCTTGTCCTGGAAATTATTGATTTCCTTATCCATAGCTTAGTAATAGGAAATCAAGTGATAACCTCTTTACACTGGACTCCATGTTTTCTTTTCCTTGGTCCATCTGGTTTGATCTATTCCAAATAACTGGTTATGCCAGAAATAATGTATGTGCAACATTGGTTGAGGAAGAAAAATTGATGGCCAGATAATATTTTTACTAATGGAAATGGCTTTTGATTTTTTCTCTAATGGAAAACACCAAAAGCTTCAATTGTTTTTGAAGCTTCATTTGGACTGCCAATTAACTTTGCAGTTGGTGTTATGTCTCAAAGCTGATATTTATTTCCAGAGAGGTACATCATATCTATGTTTATTTCAATGGAGGTATATCATATCTATTTTATTTATGCTGTTATTAGGTTTTGTTGGACAAAGAGAAACAAGTGGCAACTGTGGAAAGAGAGGTGGATGGAGGTCTTGAGACTCTATGCTTAGACCTACCAGCAGTGATCACGTAAGTATCAGGCTTCTGGTCATTCTTTTTTGCTTTCTTTCATTTTAGTACCCATCTTCCTTTTTGTGGTCAAGAAACATGCCTGTTCTGTACGGAGGTTTGGTTGTTTTTATCAAGGTCATTAACCTGATGGCCCACTGTCAGCAGATTATTTAAAATAGTACAACTGGAAAGATCCTGCCTATTTGGTGTTCTACCTTAAATATGAACTTCTAATCTGCATGCCATGAAGCAGGTTAGAATGGATCAAAGAAGAGATTTTCAGCCCATAGCTCATCTGTACTGGGCCAATCAGATTATTGGCTTCGTTGATCAATTATGGAACTCTTTTTTTTTTACAAGTTCATGGTACAAAAATGGAATTGTCCATTTTTGTGTGTTCCCACTTTCTTCATGCAACTATCTTGAATGCTAAATAACCGAACCTGTTTTCTTGAAATTTAATAACTTTAATGCATGCTGTCACTTACTGCATATTGTATTTATCTGGTATAACTTGTTGGCATAGTTTATTTAGTATAAATGCACATAAAAACTGCATAGACATCATTCCTTTGCACTGGGCTCGACTGAACTCTCTAACTGACGGTTTTATAGTAATTAAAAGAAAAAAAGAAGAAAAAACTGCTGTGGATAGCTCTTTCTTTTCTCACAAAGTCATCAATCCAATTTTTCTGTATTCTCAAAGATCTCAGTTGTTGCGATTCCTTCTGTATTTTTCGTCATGTTGGCTTGTCATTTTCTGTAATTTTTGTTGCAGCACAGATTTGAGACTTAACCAACCACGTTATGCCACACTTCCTAACATCATGAAAGCAAAATCGAAGGTAATCAAAAAGGTTACTCCTGAGGAGCTAAATGTGGAAATTAGATCTGATCTGGAGGTTGTTGAAGTTAATGAGCCACCAAAGAGGAAAGCTGGTGTGATCGTGTCCTCTGTGGATGAGCTCATTGACAGGCTGAAAAATGAAGCCCGTGTCCTTTGATGCCTGATCTCAGAGTCTTGTTACTCAGCTTCATGAGTTCTCCATCTGATTCCTTGCTGATGGTTATTAGATAAGCCTCCTTGAGTTCCTTTTCTTTTCAGTAGCTAACAAATGATGGAAGCTAACATGTAACTATTATTTAATGAGCTGCTAAGAATAAACAGAAATTTGTCTACTTCCTGAGCAAGACTTCAACATGCTCTGCCTCATTGCCTGCAGCCACTCTGGGTCTGTGCAGTCTTTTGCCTGGTCAACTTATGGAGTGTTACTCTCTGCCATTCTATCGAGAGAGAGGTCATGCTCTTTGTTTAGGCATATGGCCTCTTCATCAATAGATAAGGTTGAAACTTTCAAGTGGTAATGATGTGTTGTGAAAATTTGAGACCTTTCCTCATCCAGTTCACACTCCCAATCAATTATCTTGAGTCACACTGTATCCTTGTGTTAATGCTCAAGCCTTGGATTTTGAGGTACTTAGTTCATGTGTTCATGTAGCTGGCAGCCTTCAGTTGAGACGATTCTTTAGTGATGATGATGGAGACGACTTTTCTCATCCAGAGGCTGATGAAAATCTTGTATGAGAGGCTAACCAAAAAAAAGTGCAAATCCTTAATAATTGGCCATTCCATTTTTGTCATGAAAAGTCCCTCAGATGTGTATGCATGATCAAGAGATAGAACTGTTACCATAGACTCCTTGACTTGGTGTGGTGCTTTTGATGCATGAATTCTTTACACTGATGAGGCATTAATTGCGGTTTGTAAGTGAAAGCTTTTATGCATGGAGACATTTTTCTATTCTGTTATGATTATGGTGAGAAGCCATGGCTAGTGGAAGTGTTGATGGACAAGCTTTTGGTTTTCTTCATTCATCATATCCATGTATATCTTCTCCAGGCTATACATAGGTCCCACACTGCATAAATGTGCATTGCATGTCTATTAACCACTGAACCTTCTCATGCTAAGTCCGTGAGTGTTTTCACTTGATGAACCAGCTTATCTTGAAGAAATTCATAGCATCTTTAGTGTTCTATGGCTGTCCAAGTTAAAAATCTGGCTCTGTCACTTTAAATGACCAATTTCTTCCTCTCTTCCTTCTGCATGGTATTGTTAAAGCCTGACTCCATGTCTGCCGCGTCTTTCCTATGGATATTCTCATCCTCCACTGCTATTACCTTCTCTAGACTGGAAAGACAAGTGGATCATGGTTTTAGGGGAACTTGTTCCCATATGTGGGTAAAAACAGTTTATATGCTTAAATCGATTTCAAAAGAATCAGGACGACATGAGTTATATAAAATTCTAGTAATATTTGATTGAAAAATGCTAACAAATGCAAGTTTAGGTGCGAGGGAAGCTGATGCTACCCTTTGTATGACTCAAAAGCCCGCTCATGCAGAATGAATGCTCCTTATTGCAGTGTTTCAGTGTCAGACGCAGGCGCATGGGAAACGTGGCCACCACAGGCGGCCGCGAAACGCGTGTAAACGTGCATGATGAAAATTGGTGGGGTTGGGAATTTTTTACCCCTATTCAGGAGTGAGGAATCATCAGGTCGTTCTTGGAGCAGGGTGCATTGAATGAGTTGTCCTAAGAAATTTATTATCCCATATCTATCGATTTCGGAGGGTGAAGATGTACTGGGATTGGGATAAAGGTGTAATAGGAAATGGAAGAAATATCATCTCGTCCTATCCTACGATAGCTATGAAGAGTATGGTTTTCATGTTGATGTTGATGACTTAGATTGGATGAAGATATGAGACGAAAGTGTACAGGAATGAAAAAGCTGTATTAGTAATGCAAGAAGTGTATAAAAATTAGAAAATATTATCTGAAAAATAAAAAAAGATATGTTATTATTTTTTAAAATTTTTAAAAAAATACAAGCATGTATCACTTCCTCTTCCCAGTCTCGAACCTTTGTTGTACAAGCACGTCTTTCTTTTTGGAATTCTTTAATTAATTTTCCCTTCATGAGTATGGATTTTCATAAAAGATCTTGTAAGATTTTCGCTGAAATATGATAAGCTTTCATGTTTTACTTAACCAAATTATGGTTCATTTAAATATATTTATAAGTATCAAATAGTGGGAATCAGAATGGGCCATATCAGGTCAAGGTTTGTTTATCTTTAACCTTACTTTTTAAAAATTGAGTTTGACCCTCTTTTTATACCGGGTCGAGATAAAATTGGTTCGACCTTTTTTTTTTTAATAGGTTCCGAGACAAATTTTGGGACAGTGAATCGGGTCAAAAATATGTGTCAAAAATGATAATTTTAAGAATTTATATACCTATCAAACATAAGTATACATCTATACTAAATTTAAATATTATATGCTTCAATATTTCACTAATTATTAAAAAATATATAGTTAAGAAAACAAAATATTTGAAAATATAGTATAAATTTATTAACATAGGTTAATATACAATTACACATAAGGGTTATATATGTACAAATTCTTTTGATTGATTCTTATATTGCTTTCTGAATAAATTGATTCTTCTATTATTGATAGAGTTGATTATAAAAAAATGAGAATTTGAAAGAAAATAATAATAATATTTAAGCATAGATTTATAATTTTTAATAAATTAATATATGCGGGGCGGGTTGGATTCTTTGAGTCGAGACATGGTTGACCTACTCCAACTCTATTTTTGAATTCGGGTCAAAATTTCTACTTATCCTTATACAGGGTCAAAAACAGGTCGGGTCAAAGCCGGGTCACGGGTCGACCTGCCCTAAAGTCTGGCCCGGGAATGGATGTGAACTCAAAATTTTTATGTAATTTTTTCTTATATCAAGCCTTCACATGCATCTGGTAAACATCCTAAATCGTCAGATCGGGCGGCAGAATTTTCTATCATGCGATCAAAAATTTCAAATTATTAGAAATTCGTCCCTAAGCAGGCACTGAAAAAAGAAAAATGAAATTACTTTGGGTTGGCATGCACCACCTATTTTCGACTATTGGCGTAGATGGATTCATTCTCCTCGGACCCACAGCTGACGAAAATAAGACCTGGGTCAGCGACAAAGACACCGTTGAATAATGCATGGGAGACTAAAAATGAGAGGATGACCAAAGAAAACAAGAGGTGTATTTTCTCCATGGCTCGCTAACTAAAGAAGAAGCTCCTCACCCTCAACCTCACTCTCACACTAACGCTCGCACTCAGAAGACGAATTGAAATTTTGGGGAGAAAAATGGGGACGAGAATCCAATTCGAGTGTACAAGCAAATGGAGAGGGAGGGATGGAATTAAAATAGAGGAAGGGAGGAAAGCATTCCCCATACGCCTGAAGAACAAAAAAAATCGCCTCTAACACGATTGGAAAAAAAATAAATAAAAATCGACTGTATATGAAAAAGCAGTATTAGGGACTAGATGCCAGCGAGGACAGAAGTATGGGTTAACAACGCATGCCTGGAACGAAATGTCTTGGTCTTGCCATCTCCTCTCGCCTGCAAGACATAAACCAATGACCCGACGCAGGTGAACCTGCCGCTGCGAAGATCCTTTCATTGTTTTCTCTCTCTCTCTCTCTCTTTCTATTGTGTTTGCATTGTTATTCCCATTATTATGAGAGGCGGACTCGTCTGTAGATGTTGCCAAATTTTGAGTAATATATCTAGAACTGCCTCGTGATTCTTTCTTGCATGATGCAAAATTGCTGCCGTTACGGGCATGCTGCCCAGAAGAATAATCGATCATTTTCCATTGGAAAACACGTGGCAACTACAATTGACGGTGGCGACCCCAAATTACAACTATTATGTATGTATGGTCGCTTGGAAGATGGAAGGCAGCAACTAGATTTATGAGTTTCCTAAAATAGGTTCGCCATGAAAGATGTGTTTAGCATTCTCATAAACTTGATAAAAGCTATTTTCCAATGGAAATTTTTTTATTCTCCACAGTTATCTTGTTTTTAATTAATTTTTCATGTTTTTTATACATTTATCTTACTTTTTAATCATTTAGTCATAATTGTAGCTATCTTATTTATTTAAACTTCACGTTCTTTATTATTGATTGTTACCTCTGTTATAGTTTAAAAAAAAATTAGAGCTTGAAAAGCAATAAGTCTTTGTAAGAAGAGTTTTCGGTGTAACATTTTTTAAATTAAAAAAAAATGATATGCTAAGGATAATGAGGATAAATAAAGATAATAAAGTTAGTTATATGAGTAGTTATTTATAAATGATTGAAAGTAGAATAATCATGTAGAAAGATATAAAAAAATATTAAATAATACGATAATTGTAGAAGTAAAAAGTTTTAAATGGTAAGGTTTTAGTTTAAACACTTCCTTAAAAATTTTATCTTTTTTTCTATGTTGAAAGAGTGTAGTAAATTTTTTTTCATCCTAGCGAATTTATCACATTAAAAAACACATACATACTTCAAAGGGGATGTTTGCGGAGATGGAATAGGAAAAAATTATGGGATGTGGTATAGTATGAAAAATGAATTTTTTGAAAATTATGTGATTAATAAGAAATAATAAGGGAAAAATTGAAATAAATAGATATAATGAATGATAATTGTTAAGAAAAATAATTAAAATATAAAGATAAAAGTTTAAAAATATAGCTTTTATTCGATACATAACTGCTCTCATGAAACGTAATTCGCGGACATTCCCGTCCCGCACCGGAAATGTTGAGCCAAACGGGCCCAAAGCGCGCGATTTTTGGGTGAGTCGTACAATAATGGTATATTTGTCATTATGGGTTAACTATGGATAGAAACGTCACCCATGGATCAAGCACGTGAATGTTCCCAGTCAATTTTGGATTCCCGGCCGTAGAATTCCAATATTTCTTCGGCTCCTACTGAGAGGGAGAGAGAGAGGTTTGCAGATTTCTAGGGTTTCGTTGGGGGAGAGAGAGAGAGAGACAGGGAGGGAGATTTCGTTTTCCCTGTCGATCGAGAGTGGGGATTTCCAGGGATTCCCTGTGCGATTTGGCGAGGGTGGAGATTTCTAGGGCTTCCCTGCGCGATCGAGAGAGTGAAAGAGAGCGGGGATCCCGGAGTTTCCGAAAGAGAACGGGGATTTGTAGAGTGTCCCTGCCTTGAAACGGAGGGAGGGATGGATTCGTTTCAGGGCGACGGTTGGGATCTTCTGGATTACAACAACATCATCTTGGACAACAACGCACCATCTGATCTCTACTGGAGCAGCAACCAATGGTGAGAAATGCCTTTTTCCTCTTCCTTTCTCTATCAATTTGCATGTTATCCTGTTCCGCTGCTCTCCTTTTCTGATATCAACCTTGCGTTCTCTATGTTTCCTTTTTACCTTCCCCAGCGTTTTCACTGGAGAGCATTCGGCACCGTAACGGTGCAAAGAGGTCCATCTGGACCATGAATGTTCTCATACCCAAACCCATTAAATTGTTTTCGCTACTGAATTCACTGCTTTGATTGATTTTGGCTGTTGGTCTGAATTAATGTGGGATGCTAATGGCTGCAATTTTATAAACGATTTTGTGGGAAAGCTTTGAAGATTCTCACGGACCCCCTTGTTGGTGCCTATACACTTTTTACCAACCCAACTTAAGAATAGAGGTTTGGCTTTAGGAATCAGAACACTATGATTGTAAGCAACTAAGCATGTTTGGTGGGTGACGGCAAAAATCAAACAATGGAGAATCTTTAGTTCGGCACGGGGGAAGGTGAAATGCAGTCGTCATTTCTTGCATAATTAAAGTCTTTTTTTTTTTTTGGCTGTGTGTGGCCTGACAACATGGATATTTTGTTTTCAGATGCAGAATAGGCAGTGGGTACTCTGTTGGGTTTTGGGTAGATAGTCAGTATGGTGAACTCGCAGGCATAGTTGTTGAAGGCAAATGAATTGTGTGAAGGGCACTTGGCGCAAGGTGCACAAGCAAGGTGTGCCTGAGTAAAACAAGGTGCAATTATATGAAATTGAAAAAAAATTACAACATATATGGTAAATAATAAGATTTTAGTTAAATTTTGATATATTGCTAAATCATGGCCATTATGAATAAAGACAACATACTGAATTTCTTTAATATAGCATTTATTTGTAAAAGAAACTGTTTTAAGTGTTAGAAGTTTTTATATTTTCGAATGACTTCAATTGGTCATACCTCAATGCTCAAGAGGTGTGTTTGACTGAGTCTGGAGCCTAAATGCATGCCTTGGTGTGCCTTTAACAACTGTGCCTGCAGGCATTTTAAGCTCTTTGGCAGGAGCTGCAAAATATTGTTTGTAGCATACAGACAACAAGATTTTCCGCCTTAGCTTCTGAATTCCCAAACTAGATAGATGATTGAATATGCATCCTGAATTGTGTTTGCATATGCCTTTTAAGTACACTTGGGCAGGCATTGTTGTGATCTTTTTCCTTTATGATGTTTTAGAATTTAATGCTTCTTCACAAGTGAAATATGCTGTGGATGTATAGTTTCAGTCTGCACTCATGCTAATGGTGTATCATTTTGTTAATCTTTTAGGTTTCTGTCAGGTATGTTAGTTATAGATTCAAGGAAGTATTAGCACATAGGTCTTTCCATTTTAAAGTGTCTGTTGATTAAGTGTCTACTAGTGAGCCACCAAAGGAATGGTCATATTATCCTTTTGCAGTTTTGCTTCCCTATTCATTTCATTGTCCAATTGTTATCCTAATTTAGGTTTGAGTCTGGATCCAGTGCACCTGGGTGCACTGAGCTTCGGTGCACCAGGGTGCAAAAACCCATTTTTTGAAATTTTTTTTTGAAATTCTTTATATACAACTGTTAATCTAGGTGTATTTAACATTTGTATCAATTTTTACCATTTTTGGATATTTTTTCATATTTGCTTTTGATTTTTTAAAATCAATCACGAAAATGCCACTGATTTTAAAAATTAAAAAATTTAAAAGTCTCCAAAAATGGTAAAAATTAATATACATGTTAAATATACCTAGATAAACAGTTGTATAAAAAAGTTTTCAAAAATAAAAAATAAAAAAATGGGTAAAATGTACCTAGGTGCATTCAGTCAATGGCGTTTATGTTTTGGTTTATTGGAAAATTTGATTTTTCCATTTGTAAGTCATGCTTATAGTGAAATCTTTTTTCCAATTGTTATTCACCTCTTGTAATGCTTAGAAGTTGTTTTGATCACTGGATGCTTAGAATGTTGGATGCTGCTTGATGCCTAGTGGAGGCGTGCACCTATGCTTGTGTAGAGCACACACTTTTCTTGTGGATGTCATTATTTATTAGCTTTTATATGGTGGTGACTTTTTCTCTTCTATTTTCTTTAGATTTTAAATAGATTGTGTTATTACAGTGTAGAAACTATGCATCCTGATGGTCTTTATAATGAACTAGCATTTCTGAAGACAAAATCCATTCAACATGTCCTTATCCAGATTGAAAGAGGGATGGCTCTGTTGATTTGTTTCAGCGTCTTGCAAATCAAAATTTTACATTGATGATTGCAATGATGCAAAATTATTTCTGGGTATTCCTTCCGTTGTTGATTGTTCAATTGCATATTCATGCAGTGTTGGAGGGCAATTGGATGCTTCCATTCCAAATATTGTCTCCCAGGAGAAAGCATGCTCACGGAAAAGGTTTGTCTTTCAGGAATAAGACTTTACTGTTCTCTTCAAGGAATGCATGCTGTACTGGGCCATAGCCCATAGACATGTATTACATTTTTCAAAACCATTGGTTTGATAGTTAGATAAGTGTAGACATTTTTATTTTATTTTATTTTATTTTCGTTTATGTTGACTAATAAGTGACAAGATGCAGTGAATCTTTAGTGATTGGTAGTTTTTTGCTACATATGCAGAGGGTTCAGATGGACAGCTTTAGTGGAAATATTTTGGCAGCTTAAAATAGAGAACAAAATAGAAGTTCGAATTTTAACATAGGCTGAGGGCTCAGATGGACAGCTTTAGTGGTAATGTTTCGGGAGCTTGAAAGAGAGAACAAAATTGAAGAAAAAAATAAGGGAGAAATATCATGGTCGTTTAATCTAGTTATTTATTCTTTTCGTTGTTTGTAGCTTCATAATTCAATCTTCAATTGCAGGACTGGATTGCTTATCATCTGGATGATCTAGGGTATAATATTGTTTAATCAGTAAGAAATTGTGAATGCTTCCTGCTAGTAAACTCTATGCTTTCTTGAACTATTTAATTCAATAGAGACACTACTGATGTACAATCCTTCATGAATTGGGAGACCATCTAAATCACATACTCCAAGTTAGTTTTTTTTTTTTTTTTTTTTTTTTTTTTTAAATATTGTTTAGAAAATCTCCATACTGTTCTTATGACTTTCTTTGACGAAATCATGTGACATTATCAGGGGGCGCAATGAATCATGTGGCGGTCCTGGATCAAAGGCTTGCCGTGAGAAAATGCGTAGGGACAAGATGAATGACAAGTACGCTTTACAAGTTACAATTACTTTCTTAGGTGCTCCATATGTGTTGGCGTTCTCATGTGACTCTATTTGGCAAAATGTGAACAGTGCTAATCTCTGCAGTCTGTGAATCTGTTTCTGTTCATGCCAGAATAGTCCTTTATTTTCCCTGTCCTTTGTGTTTAATTGTTGGCAGAAAATACTGTTTAGATTTGGGGTTTGTTTGCAAAAACATGAGGTAAACTGTAAACATGAAGTAGTTACTGTTTCAGCTAAATTGAGCTGAAATTTTACAGATCTTGAGATTGTCTCAATTTGACAGGTATAATAGTATTAGTAGGAATGGCATTCTTTCCTTCCAAATTTGTTGAAAATTAAGTTTATCTTTCTAATGAAAAATCTCGATATTCGTTTCTACAGATTTTCGGATTTGTGCTCTGTTTTGGAGCCTGGAAGGCCTGTGAAAAGTGATAAATCTGCCATACTCAGTGATGCCATCCGCGCTTTGAGCCAGCTAAAAAGTGAAACTCTAGATCTTAAGGAGGCAAATGAAAAACTTCAGGAAGACATAAAAGCTCTGAAGGTGTGTTCATCTGCTTGCATTGCATGCTAAAACTGGACTTGGTGGTTCAGTTCAACTGCCAATGAATAGATCTCAGTCCACGTTGCTCATTCTATTTATGAGCATTATGGTGCCAATCATTTTCCTTCATCAAGTGCAGTCCTGCCTAATCTGTGAATGCATTAGGTAAATACTCTAAAACCTTACCAAGCCTGACAACTCTTGGTGGCTGAATCCAATTGGCTGGCCTGATCTGTTGAAGCCTGGGATAATTATTTGGTGCGTCCTGTTTTGATTTGTGATGATTGCCAAATGGAAGGAAAATGGTTAAGCACTTTTGGCAGTAGATGGGATCTTGGATCCTGGAGCGGGCCTTTTTGGATGATCCTGGTTGTTTATTTCCTGGTTTGTCTTGCACCATGCAGGCAGAGAAGAATGAGCTGCGTGAAGAAAAGCTAGTCCTGAAGGCAGATAAAGAGAGAATGGAACAGCAGATGAAGTCGATGAGTGTTGTACCCTTTGGGTTTGTGCCGCCACATCCAGTGGCGGCCTATCCTCCTGGAGCAGAGAAGATGATGGCTTACCCTGCATATGGTGGGTTTCCAATGTGGCAATGGATTCCTCCAGCAGCCCGGGACACATCTGAGGATCACAACCTTAGGCCTCCTGTGGCTTAGTACTTTTTTGATGGCTTTCACATTTCTTTATGATTGCTTAATAAAATCATTTAGGCCCTTCAGCATTCCTTTTCTCAAATGTAAATATAGTCTCTAATGATAAATCAGTCGTTTTTCGGATCAAGCATTTTCTATTCTTATTTCAGAATCACCTTCAGTCAGGGGTTAATACGCACTGCTTGTAACGTCCATCGCGGTCTGAAAGAGTCTTCAAATCAACTATATGCTTCATTCATTATGTAAGATTGCGTATACTCAAATGAGGGTCCGTTTGGGGAGTAGTGAAGGAAAACTCGATAGAGAGTTTGTAAGAGGAGACAAAAAATTATTATAGGAGATGAAATTGTTCGAAATAGTTTATTTTGTTAAGAATTCTAATTTCATCGCCGTTAACTGCGTGTGCTGGTGGTAACATCCGGTGATATGATGCCATCAAGTGTTCAAACTTAACTGCGTGTGCTGGTGGTAACATCCGGTGACATGATGCCATCAAGTGTTCAAACCTCCCTCAAGAGTGAGGGCACTATGTTTCCTTCCATGGTGTAAGGGTCGGCTAAAAGTTACAAGGTATAGTATGTTGTCTTCCTATCGAAAATTTCCATAAATGTTTCAGATGTTGATTGTAATATCAGTTGAGATGATGTAATCATATAATTCATTGTTATGGTTAAGGCAAGTGTATTAAATTTGTTTATTTTTTTTATTGATTTTAAAGCTAAATAAACGTCTGTACCCTCAAAAATGTTTTTCCTATCTAGACGAATGTTATGTAAATGCGCACCTGATCCACGTACTCGGCTGCGTAACTTATTTTTTATTTTTCTGAATTTTTTTTGTATAGTTATTAGTCTAATAGTATTTTAACATGTGTATTAAGTTCTACCATTAAAATTATGAAAATGTACTTATAAATCTCCAAAAATAACAGAACTTAATATACATGCTAAATACATTTAGATTAAAAGTTATATGAAAATTTTCAAAAAAAAAAAATTTAAAATGAGTTTTTGGTGCACCTAGGTACGCTAGATAATAGCCCGTGTAAATTACATTAACGTTCTACGATAGTTATTAATCTAATAGTACTTTTAACATGTGTATTAAGTTTTACCATTAAAATTATGAAAATGTACTTATAAATCTCCAAAAATAATAAAACTTAATACACATGTTAAATACATTTAGATTAACAGTTATCTGAAAATTTTCAGAAAAAAAAAAAAAATTTAAATGAGTTTTTGGTGCACCTAGATACACTAGATAATAGCCCGTGTAAATTACATTAACGTTCTACGACCTTGGTGATTGAATCTAAGTAGCCTTAATAGCACGTTTTGCACATGCTTTTATATACTTTTGGAAGGCATAACCTTCACCTTCCCAAGCTTTTAATTGAAATAATTGTGGCGCATGATAATAAGTAAGGGACGTACATCAATGGCATTTGATGTGAAATAGTTTAGCTGATGGGATGGGATGAACAAAATTATCAGCTGATGGCTCCTTTCCTTTCGTCGTGCACAGATTGTAGGGATACTGGCCCAGTTCTATTGTCAGGTATCTAAGACCACTCTACAGCCTCTAGGCCAGGCCCTTAATTCGACCCATACCAACCGTACCTTGACTTCGCAAAAAACCATTCGAAACAAAAAAAAGTCATTTGAAGAGTAGAGATTAGAGAAGGGATTTTAAAAGGAAAAAAAAAAAAAGAGGAATAAGAATAAAGAAATGGTGTGGATAAGGTAAAGATGAAAAGTAAAACAAAGATATACAGACAATAAGCACTTGTGGACACATTTAAGCCTCGTAATTGCTAGCATGCCGATATTTATATATATATATATATATATATATATATATATATGGAAACCGATCCTGTGCAGTCGGACTGCATCGTAATTACAGTACAGTCCGCTGTAAAATGGACCCCACATATATTAGATTGTAATAAAACTTTATACACTCATTTATCCATATATAAATCATACTTTAGACGGTTTAGATGTTGAAAAAACTACTTTAAACTTGATATTTACATTAAACTATTTTATTACGTTGATTTTGCACCATTTTAAGATGGAGACTACATACATGTTGGATTTGGATGAAAATTGGTATGGTAATAAAGTGAACAATTCTAAATACAATAGGTGGGGTGGATTTATGGAAAATGATCAAGTGGGGCCCACAGTGCATGGACTGCACGGTGCAGTCGCATGCACTGGATCATTTCCCTATATATATATATATATATAAGCCAAACTATTTATGGATTTGGAAAAGGACAATTGAAATTATTTCAATTTCATTAGTGGTCATCTCGACAGGTAATCTTATCTCATTTTAGACCATTATGAAAATACGAGTAATTGGTACAATTAGGGTGTGTTTGGTAATTAACAGAAAATGTCAAATTAGAACTTTTTAATCTAAAACTTTTCACCCTTTATATTTATTATATTTTTTTAATACTTTCCTATACAACTATCCTACTTTTCAATTATTTCTATGTAACTATCCATATAACTAACCTATCTATTTTAACTTTATCCTTTTTACTACTTATCATTATCTCTATCATATCACATCATTTGACAACTTTTACTCTTCAAAACTTTTCATTAAGGGTGTGCTTGGGAATGAATAAAACTTTTGGGGTATGTTTGTTTGGGGCCAAAATATGTCAACTAAAACTTTTCAACCTAAAACTTTTCACTCTCCATCACTACTCTATTTTTTAATTTTTTTTTTACATTTTTCTATACAAACTACCCTACTTTTCAATCATTTCTACACAACTAACCTATATATTTTAACTTTATTCTCTTTACTCCTCATCATTACCCCTATTATATCACATCATTTTCTATCAATTTGACAACTTCTACCCCAAAAACTTTTCATCAAAAGTTTTACCTCCAACCAAACACACCCTTGATGAAAAGTTTTGGAGAGTAAAAGTTGTCAAATGATGTGATATGATATGGGTAATGATGAGTAGTAAAGAGAATAAAGTTAAAATAGATAGATTAGTTGTGTGGATGGTTGTGTAGAAATGATTGAAAAGTAGGATAGTTGTATAGGAAAATATGAAAAAATGATTAAAAAGTGTGATAGTTGTGGAGAGTGAAAAGTTTTAGATTGAAAAGTTTTAACTTGACATTTTTTATTAATTGTCAAACACACTCTTAGTTTGTTATGAATTTGTATGCATATTTACTAATATTACAAAAAATATAGCATAAATAATTATTGATAAAAGAATATATATTGAGCTTCCGAAAAAAATTAAAATGTATATAATATTCCTAACTCGTTTTCGTGTGCTCCTTGGTTAGCGAGCTACATACATTAGCCAACCCTAAATTGATCTACAGTAAGGTGGAAAGAATAAAGTGTTTTTAGACTTTCTGTTGTTGGAAACAGTGTCATTTTTTGACTCTTGTTGTTGACAAATCATCAAAGCACCACCATTAGCACGAAACTTTTTCAATAGCCAAACCGCCCAGCCAGGAGGAGCCAAAGGGATATCAACTGTACAGGCTCTTCTATCTCCATCTCTATATATAAATATTTTATAAATTAAAATATATATAAAATTGGCTATAAATTGCAATCTAATATAAGCTCATATTTTTTAAAATAAATAAATAAATAAAAGGATCTGCTTGTGCTTCATGCTTGCACAAGCATATAAAACACCATCTACTCCGTTCAAAATTACAACATCGTTGAAACTCAAAAGCATGCGCCAAAATAGCATGATGTTTGTATATGCTAACTCGGGTGTTTTTTTTTTTTTTTTTTTAAATTGTGTCACCTATCTTAGATGATAAGGCAATTGACGGGTAACAACTTTAAGGAAAAGATAATGAAATAAATGTCTTTTCCCAACTTGAAAACCTAAACCTTTCACACTACATATCCTTAACTCAGTTACATTAACTACTTGGTAATTCAAGTAATGACTAATTTAGGTGCATTTAATAGAGATTATTACATGGAGCCATTTACTCCCTTCCAGACTCGCCCATAATATAAAATCGGTGGATTATGCACTGGGTTCCTAAAAAGTTTATTTTGAATTCCGGGGATGTCAATACATAGAAAACAGTCAACAACATAATTTTAGCAAAAAATAAAAAATAATAATTGACAATATAAAATTAATATTAATATTTATGTGGATGAATGATTTTGTAAATTACTATAACATTTTGTCAATGATTTTATAAAATATTATAATTTTTTTTTATCATATCACCCATCTTGGATGACCAAGTTACTAATGAAAGACAACTCTAGAGGAGTAACAAGAAAAATGACTCTATCTAACTCAAAACCCTAGAATTTCCACTTGACGTACCCTTAAATAATATATGAACGGGAATAATTTTTTTCATAATTTTCATTATTATATATATTTTAAGCAGACCACCCGATGCTCCATTAAAAGGATTTTGAATACAGTGATAAACAAAATTATTTAAATAAAATGACAATTGTATATTAATCTCATCATCTATGCACCATGTGAGAGGTTCTCAATAAGATATCCAAGAGTCAGCTGGTGTATCAAGCTACGTCCCGAGCAGAAAACTAGTCTCTAATGCGAACAGTCTCGTTCCCCACTCCTGAGAGGGCAACGCACCTTCTGGGCGGCCTTGTGGCGCTGACCCAACATCCAAGCTCTCACAATTCACTGCTACCATTTTCTCAGGTCACGTCTCTTTCATTTATTCGCGTTAATTTCCGGTCATCATCCACAGATCCAGACCGTCCAAATTGCAGTTTAAATCAAATAACCAACGCCCATTTCCTGCATCTCAGATTGGACGGTTGTGATATTTCGATCAAAGCCATTATTCTGTAATCATGTTATATGTCCTGATAAACATCCACAGATTCAGACCGTTAAAATTACAGCACACATCAAATTGACAATCCAAAACCATTTCTGGTATCCTGGACTGGACTTTTGGCTTGATCACAGAGAGAGTTTATACAATCATCGATCTAGATTGAGAGGCTAGCTGTCATGGGAGTGGCCGAGCGGGTTCATACGAAGGATTTGTGCATACGTTCGCATACGAATTATATAGCAAGGTCTAAACAGCTCTCCTGCACGTACGTGCATGTGACTGTCGATTTGAGATTTTGGGCTGTATGTAGGGGTGTAACTCGGGTCGGGTTATACCGGGTTGGAGTGAACCCAAACCCTAAGCCAACCGGGTTGGAGTAAACCCAAACCCTAAGAATCTAATCCGGGTTTGGACCGGGTTCACATTGGTTTTGGTTTGGTTTCGGGTTACCAATAAACTGTTTTTTTCCAAATTTAATTGTAATCTAAAAGAAAATTATTGAAATATACATACTTGTATTTATGAAGTCAAGTCTCACGCTAAACTCCGTAACATCTTTTTAAAAAATTTTGCAACATCATGCTGAATTTTATGACTAATTGGTCATTTCTATTTAATAGCTAATGGAAATGACTCAAGTGTAACAAATAGAAAATGATCATATCATACCAACTATTGTAGTTGAAACTAAATATTATCATATAAATTGCTGAAATTGAATTCAAACTGAATATTTATCATACAAATTGCTAAAATAAAAATTGATCACTTGTCGTACCAATAAACTTAAAATATGAATCATATTTATACTACAATATGAAATTCAACCTAACAAATTTCTCATACTAACAAAAAGTATAATATGAAATAAATTTATCATGTCGTACCAATAAACTTATAATATGAAATAAATTTATCATGTCGTACAAATTGCTAAAATAAAAATTGACCACTTGTCGTACCAATAAACTTAAAATATGAATCATATTTATACTACAATATGAAATTCAACCTAACAAATTTCTCATACTAACAAAAAGTATAATATGAAATAAATTTATCATGTCAACTCAAATTCAAACATAATCCACATAACAGTTATTCAAAACAACTAAATCTAAATACACTAAGAATAATGGTTCAACATTCCAATCTAATTTAAGTGTAATCCAAATTTAAAATGACAATATAAATAAATCTCAAGTTTAAATAAGTTTACATTCATTTTTAAACAAATTCAAAATTCAAATGAATTCATGCCTCCAAAGTTTCCAAAAAAACTTAAAAACATGTATAATTTATGAAAAAATTATATAAATTACGCCGAGTTCGGACCGGGTCGGGTTTTGGTACCGGGTCGGGTCGGGCGGGTTCGGACCGACCCAGTACCAAGTTGCACCCCTAGCTGTATGTGGGGACCTCGATTTAATTCCCCACTACTCTTTCCTTTATTTTGGGTTTTTATTTTTCTTGCCTTTGTTCACACTAGATATCCCTGTATATTTTGTCTATCACGGCCCACTATATTAATTAATTAATTTTTGTAGAATCTTATTATTAGCACATGCTATTCGAGCAAGGTGTGGTTCATACACGCACATATATACGTATGCTCGTTACCGGCAACTCTAGCGTCAGCATGACGTCAACATGTGAATAAAAGTGGAACAAATTTGGCAAATTAATCTCACTATGCATGTACGAAATATATATTTCTTAGTATCCCCTTTTGTTTATTTGATGTATGATCATATTAGTCCAGGTTAAGTAATGATTTAGCTCATGCTAATGAACTTATTTGTTATTTGTGCTTTATTTTTTTATAAACTTATTAATTTAGATGTATTTAATATATAAATCAAGTATTATTATTTTTAAATATATGTATATTTTTTAAAATAATCCTGTAATTGAAAATCTAAATATATATATATACATCTCAAAAAATGATAAAACTTAATTTATATATTAAATGCAATTAGATTAACAAGTTTATGAGAAAAAGGCAAAAAAATAAATAAATTTCTTTCAAGTGGGTTATGTAAGCTACTACTTAGCTCGATCTCACAAAATTATACCTTTACTTTATTAATATTTTTCACATAGTTAGTGAGGCTCTGCCTTGATAGTAGCCATGGAAGGTGGGATTTGAACTATAGGTGGTACGCTTAGTAATATTGATAACATTGCTTTGGCTAGTTAGAGTGCAATTATTAGCTTCTCTTCTGTAAAATTAAAAATATATCTTTCTCTAACATTACAGTCATTTTTTTTTATCCTGCAATCATGTATATATATACATATGCATACATACATACATATACCTTGCTAACTAGCTTGGAAAATAAATAATATCTGTACATATTTTGGGCTGAGATTATGAATCATATGAACATGCTGTCTTTATAAACATGTACATGCAGAAATCATACAGCCCAAAATATATAATTTATTATTATTATTTTTTGTAGTTAAGCTTGGTGAAATAAATTTTTTAGTGCTATAATTTTAATTTGCAATTAAGCAAATATGGATTATGATCTTGTATGCCCTCATGTATTTTATAATTTTTAATTGTAATTAATTTTATACTGATCCTTGTGTATTTAATTTACATATCAAAATTTACCCTTTTTATTTTGTATATTTTCTGCAAATTTTAAAAATAAAAATTTTCACACATCTCATACTACTACATGAAAATGATAAATTTTTTATTTTCGAAATTTTGTAAAAATGTATATAAGAATCTAAGAATGGCAAATCTCGATATATTAACTAAATACATATTGTCCAACATAAAAATATAAAATATAAATTACATGAATTTATTACTAAGCTAAGTAATAATCCAGTGTCAAGAGCATTATATAAGTTTTCAAAAATAATAAATTTTGATATACTAATTAAATACACGTCCCACGTAGAAAAAAATACAAATTCCGTGAGCTTTATTGCTTAACTAAGTAAAAATCGGGCATACAAGATGATCATACATCAGTATCATTCGCATATTAAAGAGATGCGTTGGAATATCATATTCATTCTTTTTTTAATTGATATATATTTATATCTATTTTAAAATTCAATTATAATCAAACTTTTGAGACATTTTTACATTTTTTAATCGAAAAGACCGCATAAAGCTGCCACCTTGGTCATATCTCCCACTCCATCCCGTTTTTCACTTTTGACTTTTTTCCCCCGGTAGTTTAGCTCTCAGAAAAGTAGAAAATAACCCTAAGTATACAGACAATCTAAGCTGTGCTGACAATATATGTTGGATGGAAAATGGAAAATTGACTTTTTTTGCATGTTGAAAATTGCCATATTTAAGTCGACAACCTTTCCGTGAGTCCTGGACCCATTGCACCACATGCAAATAAGTCCCATCGGGTCCTGTCCCGCATGACCACCGTATTCACCTCCTCGTTTAGCTGGTGCAGGATGCCAAGTGCTGAGTCGATAACTAGTGACCACCCATTCGAGGCAAGGGGCCACCCATGCACTAGCTGTATGTACGTATGGTACTACATGGAATGGCTCTATTTTCTAAGGGCCTTCATGGGCGTTTTCATTGGATGTAACATTTCCAAGACTATTTTAACACTTTCAATATTCCTTCTTTTTTTTATTTTTTATCTTTATTTGATCATAACAGAGATGGGACAAGGACGGCACAACCAGTGAGGATAATTTGATATATATGAAGAGACTACATCACTAATTGAGTGGAGGCAATAATATTAAAATAATAGAGTTTTGGACGATTTTTTCAAATTATTATGAAAAATTATATCATTTTTTAAAATTTCAGTGTGGGCAGTTGCACCTGCTGGACTTTATGTTTTGATCTGCGTATGTGAGGATATAGAATCTTCTATTTCTCAAAATTATTTTTCTCATTGTCAAAACTACTTTTTAATTTTTTATATAATTTTTTCCAATTTCATGAAAATTTTCATAATCTTAATACAGGATAATATTTTTTAATCTTATATCCTCGTCTCAACTTCATTCCATCCGAGTTGTGTGCGGGCTTTTAACATCTCTGATCATTTCTTAATATATAATAATTTTCATTTCTAAAATAACTTTTAATTATTTTTGGATGCACAATAATTTTTTTTTTTTATTATTGAACCTCCTAATCAAAATATGGTTCCGATGATTCCAGACTGTCCATAAGACAACCTACCCCTACGCCCGCTGCGCAACACCCAAATCCTCTTCAAATACTTTAATCTGATGTGGTACGATAGCAACCATTCGAGGCAAGTGGGGGCCACTAATAAATATTCATCATGTAATTCAATGAACATGTAAAAACGCCAAAACATTTCCACCAACCTAGCTACCAAGTTGGCAAGTTCTAAGTGGCCACCAAATCTATTTGTCTATTTTTGGCGCTGCCTTGATACCACAAATAAAAGAAATGGAAAAGAAGAGACTTTTTTTTTTTTTTTGACTGAATTTGATTTTAGTTGTAACTTGCCTATTATTTTCGGATCTCGATCAAGTCCACCGAGGTGTATTTCGATTTGATGTGTTCGGGTATAAATACATATTTTAAAAAAAAAATTACACAATTATTAATTTAAACGTATTTAATATATGTATCGATTTTTACTAATTTTGAAGATTTTTAGATTTTTTAATTTTAACAAATCAGGGACATTTTAATTTTTAAAAATCTAAAAATGTCGAAAATTGGTTGTGAAATACACTTTTTTGATCAAAACGTTAAATACATTGAGATTAACAATTTTACGAATAAATTTTCAAAAAATATTTAAAAATGGTTAAATACACCGGAGTGCACTGAAGTTAAGTGCACCCGGTGCATTTAATAAAATGCCATTATTTTTCTGTCAAATATTCATATATTTTGTATTCACTCATCGAATCGCTAATTTAATTACTGATGTCTTATGCCATTTTTATGCTAAAACAATCTACCTGTATTTAAAATACACGAGAGAAAGTGATACAACATTTGCCCATGATTTATATTATATTCATAATATTTCAAAATTTTCTTTTATAATTGTAATATTTTACCATAAATTTTTATCATACTCATGCAATCAAAACAACCTTTAGCTTCTCATTGAAATGATGACTTTGCGACTTCACAATTTCTTAATTAAAATAATTCAACCTTAATTGGCTTAATTAATATCGGTAAATCATTAGTTTGCGACATAAGTAATTCAAATGTCATATCATGGCTAAATTATTTCAATTGGAAAAAAATTAAAGAGGTAAAATAATCTTTTCAAGGGTAGTTAATGGTTGTTTTAAATATATATGTATAATAGAAATTTAGGATGAAATATCATGAATACAGGATAAATTCTTAAAATTTTGTAGGTATATTAAGAATTAAGAACAAATGTTATAAGTATAACAAAAATTTTTCCAATACTCTATAAGAAAACTAAAAATTTGTAAGGGACTTTTGGTGATATTTAACATTTTCCATCACAAAAAACTCCTTACAATGATATAAATAATTATTATCTTTAAAAATTAGCTTTTAATGGCAATAATATAATGAATGTTGTAAGAAGTAACTTTTTAGTGATAAAAATTGTAACTAGAAATCATACTTCTAGACACAAATTCATTAAGGGTGTGTTAAGTAAGTGATCAAACTTTTAAACGAAATATTTTTTGTATAAAAATTTTTGAAATGATAAAAAATAATGTAATATAATAGAGATAATATAAAAAGTAAAGAAAATAAAATTAAAATAGATATAGTTGTATGGGTAAATGTACAAAAATAATTTAAAATTAGTATAGTTGTATAGAAAAATATAAAGAAATGATTAAAAGCTAAGACAATTGTGAAAAGTTAAAACTTTTAATTTGAAAAGTTTTTCTTGTATCCAAACATGGTCAAAAGCATCACAAAAACCAATTGTGACGAACTTGTAGTGAATTTTTTTTTTATATGAAACTTGTAGTGATTTAGTTACAGAGATATAATATAAATTAATGTATATAGAGATTAGTTTTTGTGTTGCTTGGGGGATGCTTAAAGTTTGGATAGGACAAGGATAGAAGTGTATTAGGATTGTAAAAAGTTGTATTGAAAATGGAAAAAATGAAGCCTTATTTTTTGAAAATGAAAAAGTATTTTTGGAAAACTGGATATTCCATTCTAGGATTACCTCATCCTAATTGCGAAAAAAATTGCTTTCTTGCGGTGATATCAGCAAATATACCAATCAATTTAGTAAAATTGAAGTTTGCGACTATATGTATCAGTTCTATCAATCACCGTCACGACAAGTAATTTAAAAATTATAAAAATAATATCCATCCGAAGCCGTATTATATCAACTCCACGAGTCACCATCATGATTGGTAAATTAGATGCGTTATGTAAAAAGATATGTGATAATAATATGAAAAGATATTGACAATAACGAGAACAAGTAAGGTAATTGTCTACTTAAGATGTTAAATAGTAGATTAAAAAAATGGAGGTGAAGGGTGAAATTTTTTTTCCTCATTACAGAAAGCTAATAAAAATAAATGACGAATATTACTCGCCTTGATCTTTTCACATCATCTCACAAAAGGAATTCCTCAAACCCATAAGTAGATTAACGTACGGCTGAAATGTTGGTAAAATTAGGCTAATGAACCTCACTTCGTCAAAACCATAGTGATTAGAACTTTCTTATCTTTGTAATTTTCTATATCATTAAAAAATTGTGTTAAATTGACGGTTCAGATCAACTGATGGATCGGTCTTTCCATGTGGCTCGATCAAACCATGGTATGGACTGTGTCCCATTGTCCGCCCCAACCACTTCTGTAGCCAGCAAAGGATGCCCTTCTTATCTAGTCAAACTAAGGTCCCAATCAAGTTAGTGGTCTAATAATAATCTGATCCGCCCATATATTCCAAGTAGATTATCCATTCATTTATTGGGGCACTAATTCCCATCAATTCTATCAAAGATGCCACATTCTTTTTATTTCCTTTTTCGCAACATAAAAAAAAAAATTTCAAATTGTCCGTCCCTCATTCATAGCCATCTATTTTGACTTTTGCAGTGAGATGCATGATATCAAGCTCTCACTCATTGCTAAGGAGACTCAAGGGTCATCCACTGAGATTTCGTGTAGTAAAAAAGCAGGGCTATAAAATCTACTTATCATGATTTTTCCCATACTTTTCAGGCCTTTTTGCTGCTGTGAGAGCTTGAGAGCTTCACATGCAACTTTTTAGTGGCTTGGCAGTTGGGATGGGAATCGAGCAGGTTGCGCCGGTTCAACAATTTCCCAACATTGATTGTATTTTTAAAAAATTTTATTTGACAATATTTTTATACTGGATCTAAATAATATTAGTTTGATCTTCACCTTTTTTTCAATTGCTCTTAAGACAAATTTCTAATTGGTCTGAGGTTGATTTTGGAACGACGGGCCTGATAAAAAATACAAGTCAAGTAAGATGATTTTAAAAATTTATACACATCAAATATAAAGACATATTTATGTTAAATTTAAATATTATATACTTTACTATTTTATTAATTAATAAAAATAAACATGCTTATTAAAACAAAACACGAATAAATATGGTGAAACTTTTTTAAAATAGGCTTACCCCACTGGAAATGGTTTTTGTCATTTTTTAAAAATATTTTCCTAAAATATATTTACAAGTGTTGAGAAAACTTCAATTATGCATTAGAGTTATATGTATATATGCAAATGCTTATTATTGATATAAATAATCATAAATAATATGAGAATTTTGAAATAAAATGAAAATAAGATTTAAAAATATGCTTATTAATTTAATAAATGAACATATCTAAAGCAGATTGAGATTCTTGGAGTTAGGACATATAAACTTATCTCGACCTTATTTTTAAATTAAGGTTAAAATTCAAACTCATCCTTATACCGAGTTGAAAAAATATTAATTTTACTTAGTTAAAAAATGAGCCGAGTCTATAGCAGATCAATGGTTGATCCATCTCAATTGCTGCCCATACTCGGAAACATCCTTTGGAGAGAGAAGAGGGTGTGAAAACAAGGTCACCTGTTCACTTACATTCCAATATTGTATACATCCAGCCGTTCAAGTAACGTTTCATTTTCCAAGCCCAGTTGTTGCTCCCATGAGGAATGTGATGCGTAAGGCAGATAGGTCGCGTGAAACATTAAATGAATTGAACCAATGTCAGATGATTATTGCTAGAATAGCTTAATCTCAAACGACATACGTGTTATTAAAATGCTGATGCATCTAATGAACGGCTCTGATCATATTTAAGCACACCAACTTAGTTGGAAAATGGGGTTATAATTGCGACGTACATGTACCGGTGCTGTATGATTGTTTTGTAGAAATAAAAAATGCAGAGCAATGATAGAAAAAAAAATAAAGGGGGAGTTTTAAAACACACTACATAATCAAAGACCGCCACCTAACCACTTCTCGTGCTTAGTAGCCTTACACAATCCTTACCTCATATGCACTAATGAAGTGTGTGAGTCACATACGCATGTGATGAACCCACTTTACGAGAAGCACGTGTGGGAAATCCAAATCCTTCATGCATGTACTGGGGAGATATTGTTTTAGAAATACAAACCAAAATTCAAGCCAGTTCAGCAACGTGTGGACAACTATAGAGACTTCATTTTGGTCACCCAATTAGATATGGATACACATATTGCTTTTGTACATAATGGAAAGCTCAGATACCAGACCCCAAACGTGAGAACTCATAGGGGCATGTGAGTTTCTCTACTTGCGTGTAGAATTAGCGGACCGAATGCACTGTTAGCCCATGTAGCTTGCAGTCTATGAGGCTTGGAAAAGGAGAAATTACAATCATGCTTCTTTGTCTCTTTGTAGTTATGATAGTGCAGATTTTGGCTGGCGATCCACAGGGCAAGATGGCTGTCATTAGTATCGTTAAGCAATATTATGTAGAGGATTTAGTTGACCTAAATCGGAGAGACAGGCATGATTAGGGTTTCCAACGGTCCCGCTGTGTGCATGGCCATTAACCTCTTTACTATGCGGGCCCAGGCAGACCACAGTCAGCCGAAGGTCCTCCACATCGTTATCGTGCCTGTGTCGGGCCAAGAAGTGTGATCTACGGCCTATGATGCAATGATTATGCACTACACAATAAAAAATTGTTGTAATTATTATAGTAATTAGTTAAATAATACTGGAATTTCAACTGTTTATCTGGTTCGGGGACCAATATTTTGAAATTGGATCACTTTATGGGCTTTTGTGGGCTCGCTTATTCTGAAAGCCCACCACCTTAGCTATAATTATGTCTGCTGGTTTTCTCATTTGGCAGAAACCTATTCGAGAACTACCTTTTTTTTCCCCTGCTGTCGTGGAATTCTATATAGCATTCCTAATTTCATTAGTAGACTATTAACGTAGGTTATTAGCCAACATTGATCATGTGGTCCGTAGGTTTTTCATTCTGTTTCAACTTTAGGGCATCCATAATTACAATTAATGAACTTGGCCTGGTGCATATTAATGACCTCCTGCACAGCCAGAAAGGAAATTAAAAAGGTTTGAGAAATGATGAAATGATGAGAAGCCAATGACTGCTTGTCCATCATAGATCGCACCCGTGTCGAAATTATCATGGGCTCCGAGGCCCATGCTTTGCTGGTGAGCGACCAAAAGGATTAGCTGATGGATATGTCATTAAGAGAATTCTGTGGCTGGGTTCGACGGCGGTGGGCCAGCTCCGACTGCTACCCGGAACGATCCGATTCGCCGGTAGTGCCCGACAGGCGGCAATGGCCGCAGCGCCAGGAGGAATAGATGGCGGGGATGGACGACAGACGCCTGGGGGGGACAGCGATGGAGAGTTGTGCCCCACCTTTGGGAGCCCTAATGATGGGTGTAAAGCCAATGAATGGATCTTGGGGTGGGAATCTTTTGGGCCGAAAATGGGTATGAATGAGATGGTGGGAGAAGAAGGCAAGCAGCAGTGGCCTTACATAGGCATGATGGTGTTTGGATCAGCACTCATGATCAAGGGCACTTGAAAGGGGGTGCAGCATGAGCATTTTCCCCCACAAAAAGAAGGCTTCCCATGAGAGCATGCATGTTTTTTACTTGTGAACAGCTGAACCCTTTGCTTCTTTTCACCTTTTTCTTCACTTGGCCTTTTATAAGCAGGCTGCTTCAAATGCGCCACTGAATGGAACAGTCTCCGGCATTCCCTTCCCTTTCTTTCTTTATTTCACAGTATTCCTGTTGCTTGCATGTAGACGCGTCAAGAAGCTACGGAGAGGGCATTTCCATCAGTCTACGCAGAGGTCGACAGTCAGCGCTCTGAGTCGGGCCGATGTAGGCGCTCCCGGGCCCAGCCGCATATGAGAGGTAAAACTCCGAATCTGCTTGAGAGATTCGCGCGAGTGGATATTAATATGCCAGTCGCAGTACTTTTTTGAGAAACGAAATTTGAGACCCGAGCAAGTGGGAGCGCAATTCAGTGCACCCGGGTGCATTCAGCCTCAACGCACCCGGGTGCACTGCACCTATTTTTTTTTATTTTTTTTTGAAAATTTTTGTATACAATGGTTAATCTAGGTTTATTTAACATATGTATCAATTTTTACTATTTTTGGAGACTTTTAGATATTTTTTTTAGATTTTTAAAAATTAGTGGCATTTTTCGTAATTTTAAATTACGAAAAATGCCACTGATTTTTAAAAATCTAAAAAAAATATCTAAAAATATCCAAAAATAGTAAAAATTGATACATATGTTAAATAAACCTATATTAACAGCTTCATGAAAAAAATTTCAAAAAAAAATAAAAAAAAATAGGTGCAGTGCACCCGGGTGCGTTGAGGCTGAATGCACCCGGGTGCACTGAATTGCGAAGTGAGCATGCAACCGAGCTTTCTTTATAAAATTTCTACTCAAATCTAAATTTGATCGATTTTTCGAATCTAAACTCTGCGCTAATTAACTCTAAGAAATGACAACTCGTTTTCAATTGAATTTGGGATGCTATTTACAGAGTCAGAAATTTAATTTTTTTTTATTTAAGGGCTATTTGCATTTTCTTATTTTCTATTTGCATTCTTTTTCTTGCACCTTATGATTATTGCCTGGACAACAACCATTGAAGTTCTTAATGGAACCAAAATCAAATCGTTTGCCACCCAGGATGACGCATAATTTAAAAAATAACATGTAGCTTTGATTTATGTTTAGGTAAGCTATAAAATCCGGTTCATTATTAACGGGATAAAAATTGTCAAACCACAAAGTAAAAGAAAATGAAAATAATTGGTTTTATATACTAAATGTTTATTTTAAATTCAATTATGTGGATTTTGTGTGAAGTACAAAATAAAAAGTATTAATTGAAAATATATTTTGAGTACTTGCATTGGAGAAGATAGATGATGCTCAAGTCACAAGATAATTTAAGTAATTTGATATTTTGGGGTTCTATTAGGTTTAAAATAAATCCTACACATCTCTATGTTTAGAATGAATATAAGACACTTAATATTAATGTTTTAATTTAAAATTCAAATGTTTTGGAAATGAACCTTATGTATTTATGATTTTCGATTATAAACGGGAAACGTATAGAGTTTAAAAAGTTTTTCCAATTAGAGTGCATCTTGTGTATTTGTGATTTTCAACTAAATTAAAAAAATAAAATTTTCGATATAGAGCATAATAGTGTATTTTGTGATGTTTTGAACATATAAGACATAAAATGCCACAATATACTTGATAAAATGCAATCAACAATCCACACATATTTATTTTGCGAAAACATGTTGTGATTAAATCAATTATTAACTCTTAGTTAAGACCAACCCAACACCCACAATCATAAGTCGATTAGTTGTGTTGAAAAGCAATTCATCAATCCAAACTTTGTTGTGTTTCAAATGTTAGAATCCATTTAGGTGTTAAGTTAGTTGGTTTTAGGTTAAAGTCAACCTAAGTTACCCTCCAACGTTCATAATCTAATTATAAGCATCTTATGCCCCACGTAATGCTAAACAATGTAGAAATTATGATTTTACGATATGAGGTTATTCAATATAATTTCAAGAATTAAGAAGTAAATTTATTGAATTTGAAATTTTTAAAGGAAGATGAACAACTTAAGCCGGCCTAAGTAAGACAGCTTAAAAAATATATATTTTTAGGTATCTTTTTTCAGATTTGTTACGAACATGTTAAACTATGTGTATTGAATATATAATCCAAGTTTTATTATTTTTGAATATTTTAAAACACAGTAACATTTTCGTAATTTTTTGTTACATAAAGAAATGATAATTTCTCTTATACTCATAACAATTGCACCTAATTCATAATATGCTTATAATATTTCGTAAATTCCTTTTATATCTATAACATTTCATCATAAATTTCTCTCATACCCACGCTATTAAAACCACCATTAGCTACCAATTGAAAAGAAAATTATTTCCATTAAAATGTTTTTAATTGAAATAATTTAACTTTAACATTACTCAATAGATGGTAGTAAATCATTAATATAAGATATTAAATAACTTGAAAATTATATTAAAGTTGATTTATTTTAATTAGAAAAAAATTTAAAAGAGCAAAATCATTTTTTTAATAAGATAGATAACAGTAGTTTTAACGGCGTGAGTATGAGAGTAATTTAGGGTGAAATATTATAGGTATAAATGAATTTATAAAATATTGTGAGTATATTATGAATTATGTGTAATTGTCAGG
This sequence comes from Annona cherimola, assembly GCA_030490835.1. Lineage (NCBI taxonomy): Eukaryota > Viridiplantae > Streptophyta > Magnoliopsida > Magnoliales > Annonaceae > Annona > Annona cherimola. The sequence continues at coordinate 120,005,586 of CM059972.1, read as the reverse complement.
AATACAACAGAAATTATTTATATAAAAAATATAAATAAATATATAAAAATATGGTTTTTAAGCGGGTCTGAGAAAGGCCATATGAGGATCAGCCTTACCTTAAATGGCATTGATTTCAATAAGACCAAGAAAGACGTGGCACGTCCCGTGAATAATCTATCTAATTTCCACTCGCGCGGATTTCTCTGTTCCCCTTCGATTGCCTCATTACATCCTCGGACAAGACTATCGTGATCGTTGTCTGCCACTTCTATCGTATGGTGACATTTTCGCCGTACATGTGGCAACCACACTTCACACACACGTCATCCCAAACTGGACTTATCCGCTTAAAATTCCACAAACACACGGTCAAAAGGCATGCCTTGTGGGCCACATTCAATTTATGAATCCGACGGTTGAAAAATCCCGCGAAGTATAAATGGAGGTGAACTATCACAGTCCTCACGGCCGCATAGAACGCATTAATGCTAACGTACGCCGATCGCGGGCAGCGCACCACGGCGTGCGATCGCGCTGGTGCCGCAAGCTGTATATATGTCTGCAGAAGTGCATCCGTTCGTCCTTCGAATTCCATTTCAAAAGTCCGAGCTTTTATTGCTAAAACCAATTTTTACGAAAAGCTTCGATTTTTGACCTCGTGTTTCGATTATGCGGAAATAGCTGAGAAAGCCGGTGAGTTCGCTGAGTTCGCTTCCGATTTCTTTTTACCGAGGCAGCGAAGATGCTGGCGCTCGAAAAGGTCGTGAAAGTCCGTCTCTGGAGCTTGAAAATATACGAGATTTCGCTGCGGATTCCTGATCCGGAATCTCGGTCTTTTGTTCTGGTCTCTGTTTCAGATTAGTTCCTGTCAGCCTCACACAAAAGCTGTGTTTTCTCGAGTTTGTCGAGTCAGATCACTCTGGAAAATTTGCCGAAATTGGATGCCCTTGGAATCTGCTCTTCGGACCTCAAAACCAGTGAATTTTCCCATCAACCGAGAATAGTTTGCCATCGCTGCCACCGGAAACAGTCGGTTGTCGACCTCTTCTGTTTCCGCGAGTGTGGTTGGATCGAATCACTTCCTTGGAAATCAGTAACAATCCTCGATTTGCTCTCCCACAATTAGATTCCCAGTAGAATCAGCTTGCTTTTGCTTCGAAGAAAACTTAATTATGTCGACAACTAAGTTTTTGGTTATCTGCAGTAAGTTTCATTGTAAGTTCTCTGACCTAATTCCGGAAAACTGGGACTGCTTATAGTGGCTTGTAATCTTACTTGGAAATCCATGGACAGATTCGCAGATGAGGCGAGTTGTTTAGGACTGACTTCCTCAACTGCCGATTCGTCCGAGTAGGAGTTTTTGGGAGATTGCGGAGTCAGAAGCTTGGACTTCTGGTTGTTAAGGGAGGTGGAGAGGGAGATGGACCATTTGCTTCTGCCAACAGTTGGACCGCCGATAAAGAGGCGAGCTGGCTTGAGAAGGAAGCAGGCAGGCAGAGGATCTTACAGGGGCAGCTAAGGATATGAAGGTCGGGGGAATTTGGGGTTACTCCAAGGTGTGAAGCTGGTGGGGTTGGTGAGGCGGTCGGAGTTCGAAGAGTTCTCAGGTTTCAGTGGGCCAGGGGATGGGAAATCGATTGCAGCATATTCTTGGAAGCCTCTGCCAGAAGACTCAGTGGAAGTATGCTGTGTTTTGGAAGCTCCACCACAGGGCTCGCATGTAACGTTCCTTCCGTGTTTTTTTATTTCTCTCGGTTTCGTATCTTAGTGTTTTGTTGGATTAACTCTCCTTGATTTCTGCCCACGGGTATCTACTTCCCCCGGTCTCTTTTTTTCAGGAGGGTAAAAAAGGAAAAAAAAAAAAAAAAAAAAAAAAGAAAGAAAGAAAGAAAGAGAACCTATGGGGTAATTTATTCTTATTTTCCTGGGCCTTCGATTTTTCGTTGGGATCCCGTGGTTTATTGTTGTCCTAAAAACAAGTTTGGGAAAGCTCTAGAAAGGAACTAATACAGTGGAAATACGGACATAAATCGTTTGTTAGTTCAATGAAACAAGGGTTAGATAGTGGTGATGGTGATTTAACTCAAGACTAAGCTTTGATTTTGGAGTAATGAGTCAATGCGTATTAGCATATACATGTAGCGGGCTTTAATACATATTGGTTTTTTGAGTTTTTTTTTTTTTTTTTTTTTTTTTTTTGCCCTTTTCTTTCATGTGGAACCATGTGTAATCTTTATATATACTAAAATTTACCATTTTTTGAATTTTTATATTATATTTTTTATAATTTCAAAAACCAACAGCTTTCTCCCATGGTGGGGCAAAAGCTATTGATTTTGAAATTATAAAAAAATACATGTACGAAAATTTAAAATGGTAAACTGGGTATATAAAATAAATATATGTTGGGCCATATAAAAATGAAAAGGAACAAAAAAAAAAAAAAATGAAAAAAAGGCTCGAAACTTCTATATATACTGAGGCTTGGTACATACATATATATTGAATCATTACCCTTGGTTTTGTTATTGGTAGAAAATATCAAATATCATATTCCAATCTCAACGCTTTTTTCTTTCTATTTTATTATTATTGTTATTATTATTTTTTGAGGAATGGACACATTTCTAATTTGACAGATACATGGAATATACGGTCATCTGTTAATTTCAAGTTAAGCCGTGTCAATTTTAGCATGCTACCCTTGTTTTACCAGCCCGCTGTATCTGTTGATTCTTGTAATTGGGTAACATAACTAGCAATCTGAAAAATGGATGACGTTATATAGGATATTGTCCTTGAGTTAATCCTTAATATGCAGTTCTTCTTCTTCTTCTTCTTTTAATATATCTTGTTTCTTTTCTGCTATTAAGGCTATGGAGATTTTTCTTCTGGTTTCAGGGTGTTAACTTTGGAAGATGCTTACTATGAGAAACAAGAACAACCTAATTCTTCTAATGCCACTGGGACAAGCATTCTCTCTTCTGTTGCCCATGACAGTATCTGCAGGGAGGATCCACTTGGACTGGCAGTTGCAAAGATGTCATATCTTGTTCATTCTCTAGGCGAGGGGTATATTCTGTCTCTTAATTTTACCTAACCAGACACATCTTCGACTATGGCTGATTAACTTTTCCTTTTTTTGTATGCAGTTAACTTATTTGCATACTGGAATCATCCTCAGTTTAAATAATAAAAATGACTGTGTTAGATGACACAACACATGTTTCATTCTACCAGATTTCCTTACGATTCCTTCCTTGACCAGGATTATTGGGCAAATTGCATTTACTGGGAAACATCGATGGATTTTTGCAGATGAACCTGGATGTAAATCCTGGTCACCATTGGAGGTGAATCAAATTTTGTTCTTTTTCCTTTTTTCCCCAGTTTCCTTTTTATGTTTTTGACATCAGCAGACCATCATTGATTCTTTTTTTTGTCCTTATGAATCTCAGTTTGCAGCTGGATTGCAGGCTCAGTTTTCTGCTGGGATTAAGGTATGCTTTCTACGGAAACACACCGCAGTGTATGCTGCTGTACATGCATATTAGCATTTGTTCTGGTGCAGTGTCATGTTGATAGATTCTATCAAGGCATTAATTGATTAATTTCTCCTCTTTCCTTCTGCAGACTATTGCTATTGTATCTGTTGTTCCATATGGTGTGATTCAGCTTGGATCCTTGAATCCAGTAAGTGAAGATGCATATAGTTCAGGACATTCTTGATTTCTAGCATCAGCTGTGTATGACCATCTAATAGTTTCTTGCTGTCTCAAAAGAAAGTTCTCATTTGTTTTATTTCTCCTTATTATGTGCTTGGTAAGTCTTCTTTTTCAGTATTTGACTGACATGGAAGGTTTAAAAAGTCAATGCTGCAACCCGTGGCCCTTGCCCTACTTCCTGCCACTGGGAAGATTCAGGGTCCCCTTCACATCTTAGCTAGTCACGCAAATTGCTATATATCTATAATTACTACATCTGCTAGTATTCTTAATCTAATCCCAGCTAGTCTGGCTTTGGCTTGATAGATCTTGTTTCCCAGTAAAATCTTAAGGTCTACCTTATTAGTATGGCCAGCTTTCTAATTAAACAGTTTAATCACGTCAAACCAAACAATCTGATCCTGAAGTGGAGTGGTCTTCTTTCTAAAAGCCCCAGCCTCCACAGATAAGACTTGAAGTTCAAAAAATTCTGTTAACAGAACCCATTTCAATGATGATTAGGAAAATGCTTGCTTTGGCAGAAAACTTTCATTAGTTGAGTTAGAATGCAACAGTTGCCACGGAAGGGTCTCTGATGCAAACCAGTCCTAAAAACATCTTTAAACCTGTGAAGGATAAAAATTATGAGACCTTAAAACTTTTCAGGGCTTGCATGAAATAGGAGTTGAAAGTCCTGGTGTTTATTAATTTAAAACTTCGTATAATAAATGCTAATGTAAATTCTCTAATAATAGATGTTCAATGTGCCAGTTTCTGTTTATTTTGAAAATATTGCTCTCTTATAGCAATAGAAACTATCCACTCAAAGGAGAAAGGAAAAGTTTTTTGATTAGCACTGTTTTAATAATGGTAAAGGCCAAAACATGCAGTCATGTACACAAGTAAAACTCTTCCATGTTCTGTTTGATGCCTTTAAAAGGAGCAGCATTTGCTTTGTCGATAAAATAAATGATTTTATCACTGATAAAATCTTTTTATGAGGTGAGCGACAAAACGATATGTGTAAAAATGATATCATCTGCATTCTGTTAAAGTTGATTTTATCTACCGATATATCAAGAATATCACTATCAACAAGGATAAAGTCAGTTTTATTCCAATTATTTCCATATTATTTTCGATTCATCATGTATTATATGAATTCCAGATAAGAGACATTTTAAATTAAATACTTTCTTACATTAATTTAATAGGATTCTCAATTGGAAAGCCATAAATATGTCCTTATATTTAATCTAATATGAGTCAATAAAAAAATTAATTCAAATTCTAGGATACATTATTCTATTTAATTTAAAATATATTAAAATACTTTGAAGAAAATATAAAAAGGAGTGAGCCTGTTAGCCTGGGCCAAGTAAATGTTTCACTTAGACCACCTCAAAAAACTTATTTCCAACAATTTTTTTTTGTTTTTGTTTTTTCTTCATACTCTTGTTTATCTAAGTGCAGTCAACATATAAATCAATTTTTACCATTTTTTGATATGTTTATATATTTTTTTGAGATTTTTAAATATTATTTTTAAAAATCTCAAAAAAAAATATAAAAATATCCAAAAATGGTAAATTTTGATTTATATATTAAATGCACTTAGATAAACAAGTGTATAAAGAAAAAAACGAAAAAAATTTGTTAGAAATAGGTTTTTTGAGGTGGGCTACGTGAGACATTTACTTAGCCCGGGATAACAAGATCATTCCTCAAATATAAATATACAATAGATTTCGCTTTCAAATAAAGTTTTCCTAATTTTTATTCACAGAATTTCCAATAAATATTTTTGTGTAAAAATATATGTTTTGGATAGAAGTGTTAATATTATTAGATGAGGAAAATAATAATTCTATTGTAGATATACTTTAATTCTTAACATGGGCTTTGTTTTTTAATTTTAATTCTTTAATGTTTCTTTATATTTTATTTAACATTTCTTTCAGAAAAATATTGTAGTTAACATTCATTTTATGTCGTTTCTTGAAATTTTCTTTCATTTTGTTATGTTACCAATGAACTTTTCAAATAAAAAAGAACTTATCTCTGATAATACTATTTAATCTTTCTTTGTAAGTGGCCAATAAATTAGATTTCACCATTAAGGAGAATACCGAAAGGAGTAGGGAGATCCCCACTCAAAACTTGCTCGGGATGAATAGAAAATGGTACAAGTGTCTCTATTTCGCATGTTATGTTAGTGACCATTTCTTTTAGTCACTTCGCAGAAATCAATTGATGCTAAATTTGAGATTTTTTGTCTTTTTTCTGTTGTTTGGGAGCAGGTGGTTGAGGATTTGAAGCTGGTGAGTCATATTAGACATGCATTTGGTTTACTTCAGAATTCCTCTGCATCGTCTGATTCTATTTCTTTGCAACATACCCTACAGAACACAACAACCATGGTTAGTTATGCTTCTTCCTCTCTCCTGTCTTTTTTCCCCCTTTCTCCTTAGAATCTCATGCCATTTGAGAAGATCTTCAGTCAGGCTAAGCAATGACTTTTTCTGTTTCCACCCTTCATGACTAGGCCCCGGATTTCAATCGTTGCCTTCAGAAACTAGATCTAGTGGGCAACCATAGCAGTCTGCATCAGCGCCAATTATTGACATCCCTTGGAAATTGTTACCCCTTCTCAGCATCTGTTCTTCCAATTCCTGGTTTTTCTCAACAAAAAGAAGTTCAGGCTTCTGATGGACATTTGGCTATTGAAGCATTGATGTTTAGAGAAAATGAAAGTGTTGAGTTGCGCAAATTAAAATCTCAAAACCTCGATTCTGATTTCCAGAGACTAGAATATTCAAAAGGTCTCAATAGTAAAAAATATGAAGAGATGGATACAGGCATGCGCTTGGAAAAATCTTTAGATACAGAGGCCAAAAGTCAGTTATCCGCATACAACTTCCAGTCACAGAATGCAATTTCAAATAATTTTGGGCTGCCCACTCATGCACATACAGCTGATCATTTATACTTGCCATCAGTACCCAATTTTGCAAATCAGGGAAGGTTTCATTTAGATGGAAATGGTTTTCTGAAAGATGAGGCATCACAGGCATCTCAACCATTGGAAATTGAGCAAATGAATGAAATGGAAAAGAAATCAGTATTTCCAGTGAGTGAAACTAAGAGAGACCTTCCTGAAGCTCCCTTAATTTTCTCCCCTGGCAGTGAGCTGCATGAAGCCCTTGGGTCAGCTTTTAAAAAAGAGGAAGATGTTGGCATGTGGTGTGAAGCTGCGTTAACAGATGTTGAAGACCTTGTGAAAGTTCCCCAGGATGAGTCAGTTAGTAGCTTGTTCAGTGGATCTGAAAATCTTCTTGAAGCAGTTGTAGCTAATGCTTGCATTGGTGCTAGCTACCCTACAAGTGACAGTTCAGGGTGTCAATCTGGATGGTCATCAGTCATGACAACCGGTAATACACTTCCAGCACCAAATCATTCCAAAAGTGGGTGCAATGTTGCAGGTGGCCACACAAACACATCATCATGCTTGGCTGAAGGCATCACATTTCAAAGACGAGGTTCTGTTGGGTGTTCTTCAGATTCTCTTGTTTTAAAACCTTCGGGAGATTCATCCTCACTGACCCCAAGTGCATGTAGTGGGCTATCTGAGAGGCAGGCAGAGACATCAAAAGTTCATCGAAAGAGGGCTAAGCCAGGTGAGAGTTGTAGGCCAAGACCGAGAGATAGGCAGTTAATCCAAGATCGTGTCAAGGAACTACGAGAGATTGTGCCGAGTGGGTCCAAGGTAACCCTCCTTGCTGTTACAGTTTCTGCTTCCAATTATGTTCTGGAATGTGTTTGCAGAGTTCTGTCACAAACCATGCGCTGACCTGCTGATATGATTGTAATGCAGTGCAGCATTGATGCATTACTGGAGCGCACAATCAAGCATATGATCTTCCTGCAAAGTGTCACTAGTCATGCTGAGAAGTTGAAAAGATGTGCAGAGTCAAAGGTAACTTATGAGTTATTTTCTCCCAACAGTTGTATCAGTTACTAATAGGCCCTGCCCTGCCCTAACGACTGCTGCTACTGAAGTTAGGTTGGACTCTGGATGTTGTCATATAATTATGTGTTTTACTCATTGCATGTGGGATATGGATGGCTTATGTTGCTCTCACTTTAGAGGAGAAGGTCACATCAACTTGTACTAGCCCAGTATGTGCTTACTGATCAACTTCTGTTGCGTATGGCCATACAGACCTTGATTCTGAAGATTTCTAAATGTTCTTTCAAGCTCGTTGAATGATTTGATTGCATCATTAGCAGTTATCCCCTTGTAACAAATGATTATTTTTGGAATAATGGAGAGCTGACAGAACTGAAATTTCTTATTGAAAGTAGCTGTTCTGGTATAGAATGACAGTCTAGTTTGAGTCAGTGGCTCGGGAGTGGGGACAATGTTTATTGTGTTATATGTTTGACTAATTTCCCTGATTCATTGTGAAAGAATCAACTTCATATTTCTTTCTTTATCTAGTGAAAGCCAACTTGGACTGGAGTCTGGCCTTGATTAGAAATTTTTGAGATTAAGAAATCCTAGTTAACCTGACTTGAGACATCTTCATGGAAGATAATTGCAGTGCCTGTACGTAGGTTTAAATATGTTGGCTGTTAATTAATGAGTAATTATCAAATCTATGAATGTTTTGCTTCTGGTCTTTCTAAGGAGATCTGGATCCCAAATCATGTGGGGTTCTGGGTGTGCAACTAGATTTTTTCAAATTTTCATCTAAGTAGTGTATGAACAATTAGATCTGAATGAGATCGCTTTCATCAATGGAACCATATGTTTGAATGAGTAGTGTGTAGTTGAGTCTAAACAATGTCGAAAGGTTAAATGTACAATTCAGTAAAGTGCCTCACTTAGTAGTAAACTGAATTTACTTTGTTACAAGAGTTACTTTTTTGTCCAATTCCATTTACAGTCAAGATTCACCTCATTATATGGGATTAGAAAAAAAAAAAAAAAAGATTCACCTCATTATATTTCATGACTGACTTCCTGTTCCACTGCCAGAACTAAACATGCTTGGCACGATGAATGAAATATCATGGCATTCAAGTCACTGGTTAGGCATTTAAGCCCAAACAATTGAGCCACAAGTAATTAAGCAGGAAGCCTAATTTGATATCTAGGAATGTCATTGCCCATCATAGGACTAAGGATCGCAGTTTCTCTTCTACCCTGTGATTTTTCTTTCTTTATATCACCGATCTCTCTCTCTCTCTCTCTCTCTTGGAGAGAGAACCGATATTTCTCTTTTAAGTGGACTAAAAGCCATTTGATTCTTTATATTCAGCTCTCTGGCAAAGGAAGTCGTTTACTACAGACCTGCAACCAAGAATGTGGTGCAAGCTGGGCACTGGATGTGGGAAGTCAGTTCAAAGCTTGCCCCATAATAGTGGAGAATCTGAACATAAGTGGCCAAATGCTAGTTGAGGTTTGTGACTTGTATAACAATGAAATGCTGTTTAGATTTATGTCATAATTCTCAGTGAATAATGCTATTCTTGGTAACTATGTAGATGTTGTGTGAGGACTGCAACCTTTTTCTTGAGATAGCTGATGTTATTAGGGGCTTAGGTTTTACAATCTTGAAAGGCGTAACAGAGTCCCGTGCTGAGAAGACATGGGCATGTTTTGTGATTGAGGTAAGGCTCCCGTAACATTAAAAAATTGCTCACCTCTCTGTTTTTCTTAAAATTCAAAAATGTTCCAAGAAACATGAATTGGTTAATATAGAGGAATCCCACCACATGTACCTGAAGATGGTGCTTATGCATGCCTTATTCTCACAATTCATTCTATCCCACAGGTAAAGCAAGTTGAAATAGGCAAGTGATAACAAATGCTAGTCATTTTGCATGTACCTCCAAAATTGAGAAAGGAAACTTGATCTCAATAACCTGGAGAGACCGTTCAGCACTGAACTAATTTAACATGTCATCTGCGTACTCTGCACTTGATTTGACCGCCTTGATGAATCTGTTGGAAACATGATGCTGACATCTGCCAGATTGCCAATGAAATCTGAAATATGCATCAACTTGATTAGTGTAAAAGGGGTTCCAGTCTAGCCACTGTTAAAGAATGCAAAGAAGATGAATAACGACACAGCAAGCAGACCTTGTTACTAGTTATTTGCTGCCAGATTTGAGGGCTGCTCAGTTCTTGGCATGATTTAAGAATTTTTGTAGGGTGTGTTTGGGATGTGGTCAAACTTTTGACGAAAAGTTTTTGATATAAAAGTTTTTGAATTGGTAGAAAATGAGGTGATATAATAGGGGTAATGATGAAGAGTAAAAAAAAAAAAAAGTTAAAAATAAATAAGCTAGTTGTGTGAGTAGTTGTGTAGAAATGATTGAAAAGTAGGTAGTTGTAAGTTTTGGTTGGAATAGTTTTTTTGTTTGCCAAACACCCCCTTGAAAAGAAAAAGTTTCTGATTTTTGCTAGAGGCAAGGCTTTTCCCAAGCAAGAAAATGTAAAGATTGTTTCAAGCGATTTCAGGTGATGGACAAGATGAGATCCAAGGAGAGAAAGGAAAGTAGAAAACATGGAAGACAGCATTTCGGTGTCTAAGACCAGTGTCTGAGATTTCTAAACCCATGGGGAGAAAAATAAGGAAACATAAAATCATTAATTTTAGGATATTGAAAGCTTGAGAATCATTATCTTTATTCCAAAAGAAATGTATAATTGGCTATCTGCTGGAAATCTACTTTGAAACACATGCAAGCACAACTTCTGATCCATGCCCAAGGTCAAAAGATTCTAAGGCTCAAATGAAAAAATGTCCAAAGGATCTTTTATCCGCTTCTCTTCTTTGTTAAGGTCACATGTGGCCATGCATGGTAATCATGATTCCGTTTTAAGATTACATGGACTGTTTTGCAATCTGGCAATATTTACCTTCTAATTCCATGGATTGATTCTTAGCAGGGGCGAGGAAATGAAGGCTTACAGAGGATGGATATCTTGTGGTCACTCATGCGGCTGTTGCAGCAACCAAAGACAGCCAATTGATGGGCTGAAGGCATAAACCGTCACAAGATGTCTTTGAGTGCGTGTTCTCCCTTAATGCTGTGAGATGGACTTTAGTGCAGTCCTTACCGTGATCAGCATTTCAAGCTTATGCATTGCTCTGCTTTTGTAGATTTTTGTTTTGCCTTCTCTCATCATTTTCCATCCGGATGTTTGGTTCTTTCTTTCTTTCTTTTTATTTTTTTTTCCCTTTAATTGTTGAATTGTTGTTGCTTTCTTCTCGTCTGGGTCGTTGTTTTGATTTTGATTTGGCAGATGTTCCTTCCATTGTTTTCAAATGAAGCTTTGGGATTGGGTATGTTTTTTCCGCGCTGAGATTAGGGTTGTTTACATTTTTACTCTCCTGAGGTGAGACTTTTGTTTTGAACATGTGAGGAGAAGAAGCCAAGTCTCTTGCACCCTGCATTGGATGTCAATGCGCGACAGTGTGCGGTGTTGATTAGCAGGCTAAGCTAGATGGTATATTAAACAACGCTACTATTGTATTTCATAATGAGCAGAACTAACCAACTTAGCCTCCTAATCAATACGCATGTGTTGTCGCCTACGGACACTCTACACACTATCCAAATCCACATCCTATTGCATTTGGCCCAACATATTAAGCTTACGTTAGCTTGGGTTGGGTTGAAAGGTGAATTTTATGATAGTTATTTTTTCAAGAAATTATCTTTCCAAGTATATTTACCTCATGCACCAAATTTTGCAATTCTTGGATGTGGATATAATTTTTTTGTTTTCAAAAACCAGCGTTTTAGGGAGGTGAAAATGACTTAAATACCCATCAAAATGTTGATTTTTGAAAAAGCACATCAAAAAATTATAAAGTTTGGTATATGCGTCAAATATGCTTGAAAACATTTTTTTGAAAAAATAAAAAAAAAATATTTTTTGAGCTCGGGCTAACACAATCGTAATTAATTATAAGAAGAAAAAAATTCCCATCCCGTTGAGTCAAAACTTGTCTTTCATGAAAATATTTTTCTAGAGAGCGGATCGTTTGTGTCCGGCCTAAAAGCCTAGGAACTGCGTCCGCCTGTCGCTAGCCGTTCGATCGTACAGAGTCAACGCACACCGTTGGATGCGTGTTTCCTCACAATTGCTCTACAGTCCCCGTGTAGGGATGATTTTTTTAAAAAAAGCTACCAACAATAGACGACCCTTTCCGGTTGTGCAGAGGTCTCTTTCTCATCTCTCTCATCTCGTTCCCTCGCGTCATGGACGGGCATAGCTACAAACCCTGGCGGCTTGAGCTAGTTTTTCCTCTCTCCCTCTCCTCCCCTCCTCTCTCCCCTCTCCCCTCTCCCCTCTCCGCTTCCTTGCAGCGATGCCCTTGACCACCAGAAGATCTATCGCTGCCGCCATTTATTGTCTTCTTCAATGACGGTCTTTTCTCCAACCTAGCATACTCTAACACTAGTGTCCTATTAAAATGGCAACCATCTCTAATCTTTCTCATCTAATGGCATCGCCATTTGCAATTCTGGTATTAAGAAATTTAGGCAAATCACCCATTCCACCTATAGCGAGCAGGTCTCTTGCATCGTCGACTGTGGAACCCAACACCAGCTTCATTAAATTCAGCAGTGAACCAAGCAAATTTTTTTGGTAACCCTTTCTGCAAACTCAAACCCATGGGTGATTGATGGCCTCCAACTTGTATTGCATTTAAAAGCCAAAAATCCGGCTATCGTCTTCCATCTTCTAACTGATGCATAACATCAAAATCAACAGTGCCAGTAGCCGTGGAATTTGCACAACCTGCAACCATCAATGCATAACATACAACTTTCTTTGAACCCTGTGATGGCCCTACTTTCTGCCAACCATCGACCATTGATGCGCAAAACCAACAATGCCAGCAGCCATCGAGATAGAACTCGAATTGGTTCCAACCACAAGCGCCAATTTATTACAAGGCAGCTCCATTTCCTCCCATTAGTGATGGGATGCTGGACTTGTTTTAATGGCAGTGACGGATCAACGGTAGTCTCAGACATCTCTGCTTTACAAAAGAAGGAAAAGGAAGGAAAAGGAAGGGGAGAGGCAAGCGGGAAGGGAAGGCGTTGGTTGCTTCGTTTTTTTCTAAAATCGTCCTTAAGCAGATGAAATATTAGGAAATTATGATCCAACGATGCACGTTAATTCCGCGCAATCGAACGACTGCCAACGGGCGGACATAATTTCCGGGGTTTTAGCCCGGACGCAAAGGATCAGCTCTCATTTTTCTATATGTTTATCTCATGTACCGAAATTTGCAATTCGTGGAAGTGGATATAATTTTTTGTTTTTACAAATCTGCATTTTTGGGAGGTGACAATTACTTTGAAAAAAAAAACACTAAAAAGTCATAAAATTTGGCATATGCTTAAGAACGTTTCACGAGAAAAATAAAAAATATATCTTTTAGCCCATGTTAACACGATAATAATAAGTGATGGGAATAAAAAAAGCCATAATTATATATGATGAGTCGTATATAGGCTCTTCATATAATATTTATTTTTATTTTCTGGATTTTTCTTTATAAATATGTTTTTGCAAGTGTATTTAATCAATACATCAAGTTTTACTATTTTATAATATTTTTACATATTGAATTTTAATTTTTAAAAATTAAGTTTTTTTAAGGAGTGAAATTGATGATTTTTTTTAAAAAATAAAAAATAAATGTATAAAATTATTGTAAAATACTAAAAGTTGGCATAAGTTAAACATTTTTTTAAAAACATATTCATGAAAAAACTAAAAAAAAATAACAAATAAAAAGATAAATATTATACAGAAGCCAATATACGACTTAGGCGTATATAAACATGGCTCAATAAAAAATGTCCACCCAGTGGAGTCAATGCAGTACTCCGATTGCTCGAGAAGTACTTTTGTCTACATAGACAAATCAAATGAACCTTACAACTATGACAATGACCATCGAGTAATGACTGCATGATTGTAAATGATGAAATTCTATAAGGGTTGCATGCGGCTCCTGCCAATGCTGAATTTGGGAAGGTTAGATAAATACAATATAGCGTTTGTTTAGAGGAGAACAAAAGAAATGGAAATAAGAATGGAATGCATATGTTGGAAATAAAGTGGAATAAAGAAAAATAAATGGGGTACTTCTACAAAGATATATGAGAAAATTATTAAAAAGAAATGAGAAGTGATTTGACTATATAGGGTGTGTTTGGCAATGTGCAAAAAATGTCATATTAAAACTTTCCAATCTAAAATTTTTCACTCTCCATAACTATCATATTTTTTAATTATTTTTTCACATTTTCCTATACAACTACCATACTTTTCAATTATTTCTACACAACCACCCACACTACTAACCTATCTATTTTAACTTTATCTTCTTTACTCCTCATCATTACTTCTGTCATATCATATCATTTGACAACTTTTACTCTTCAAAACTTTTCATCAAAAGTTTTATTCATTTCTAAATACACCCATACGTAAAAATGAAAAAAATAGTGTGGTTGGGCATTGATTTTTGCAGTATATTCTCACATTGAAATTACGAAGTAAATGCTGCCAAGATAAGATTTCAATTAGGTTCAATTTTAATAACATTGGTATGCCTGACTTCGAATGTTTGGTGCAAAACGTATCTTACATGAACGACACTTTTACGTGACATTGCTAAACATCGTTTGCAGTTTTATATGAACACGTGCTCATTTTTAGAAATTAAGGGTGTATTTGGTGATAAATAAAACTTTTGATGAAAAATTTTGGAGAGTAAAAGTTGTTAAATGATGTGATATGATAGGGGTAATGATGAGTAGTAAATACGATAAAGTTAAAATAGATTGGTTAGTTGTGTAGAAATGATTGAAAAGTAGGGTAGTTATATAGGAAAATGTGAAAAAAATAATTAAAAAATATGATAATTGTGGAGAGTGAAAAGTTTTAGATTGAAAAGTTTTAACTTGACATTTTCTACTAATTGACAAACACACCCTAAAGCGTTTAAGCAGAGCGTCAAACAAGCCTTAAGTTATATATTCACTTTTTTACATAAAAATTCAACGACATAAGTGAAATTCGTACAATTTAGCTTCCCACTAGCAGCCGGACATTCGTGCGTTCGACAAAATTGTCGCGTGGCCGAACTAAGCTCGCGTGTTTAGAAGTTGGGAAGGATAAGCTTTCCAGGCTTGTAACATGGAAATCATAGTAGCGGAAACTTGAACGAGATGACTAAATGATGTGAGAATGCAGTAATGTACATTGAGAATGAATAAAAAATTAAAAAAAATTATCTTAAAAATAGGAATACACTTTCCATTTAGGGATGTTGGATCCTTTGAAACACCACCTTAATTTGCATTTTTAAATTTTTTGGAAGGCATTCGAAACTACATTTGACGACAATTTATTTGTAGCATTTTAAAATTCAAAAGATCAAAATTTATTTTACGAACGCCCAAATTGTAGGGTAGATTAGCATACCCACAGACTTGTGAATCGAAAACTTTCTACTCTGTACAACAATTTTATTTTTAAACATCTTTTTTTATATAAGTATTTTACATGTCAATCATTTTTCACAACTGCTCATATAACTATTCTATTATTTCCATTTTATTGTCTTTACTTTTCATCATTTCATTATTTAACATTAGATATTAGTTTAAAAAAGAGAAAAAATAGGAATATCAATTATTTGCCAAAAATTCGAATATCTAAAGTAAAGGAAGCTCTAAGAAAAATGAAAATAGGAAAAACTTTAGGCCCAGATAATATACCTATTGAGGCATGGAAGTGCATGAGAGATGTAGATGCAACATGGTTAATAAATTTTTTTAAATAAAATTATAAAAACAAAGTTAATGCTAAGTGAACGGAGGAAAAATATTATAATTTTAATCTATAAAAATAAAGAAGATATTCAAAATGTTGTCGAAAGTTTTACGAGAAGGCCCATGTCAGAAGTTGTGCTTGCCTCAGTCCCTCCTATCCTCCATCATACCTCTCTCCCCTTCTCTCTCTCTCATCACCGGCCAATTGTCTGCTAAGAGCCTCTCTCTCTCTCCCTCCCTCCGCTGCTGACGAGATCCCACTCGTCTCCCTCCCTCCCTCCCTCCCTCCGCTGCTGACGAGATCCCACTCGTCTCCCTCCCTCCCTCCCTCCCTCCTTCTAGTCTCTCTCTCTCCTTCTCTCTTCTCCCTCCTTTGCTGCTGACAAGACTCCTCTTCTCTCCCTCCCTCCCCCTCTCTCTCTCTCTCTCTCTCTCACTCTCTCTACCCCTTATCTCTTTCCCCCTCCTCCCTCCACTTCGGCGCCTTACAACGAGATAGTGGCACGCTGCGGGCTGGTGCCCCTCCACCTTCCCTTGCAGCTCCGCCTTCCAATCTTTGATGGGGTGCTCGATCTGGTCTGCTGTGGCCACGACGTCAATCGATAGATCCCCACCACAGCGCTGGAGTTCTTGCTTTATGATCTTGATCGGGCGCTACGTGCGAGGGCTTCCTCTAGCTGGATCACTTCTCCTGCAAGGCCGGTGATTTGTAGAAAGTGTATGACCCGCTCATCGAGTGGCTTGGGTATAAGTGATTAAGGTGGGCAACAGGGAATAAGACAAACCAAGAATCTGGATGCCTATCTCACTGCACTGCTTCAGAAGCCATGGAAATGAGAAAACTAGTGATCAGATGAGAGAAGGAAAGAATTTCGTGATGAAATTAAGCGACTCAAATGTTTCAAAACTAGGCATGATTCAATGTTGTTTTGTGTGTATGCCAGTGGGTTGGGTTAGTTTTGAGTTGCTGAAGTTTGTAATGGTTTTAGATTAGGAGATAAAGCAGCAAATTGTATTGCCAAACATGTAATTTTTTTCTGTTGCTCTGCAATGATGCATTTTGTAGTCCATATTGTCATTGTAAGTTTCCAAAATTGTTGATTTTTTCATGTTGTAATGGGCATTGAAGTTCTCATATATTCAAGGGTGTGCAACTTGGGTTCTGCTAGCATTAATTATATCTTGATTTTTCAATTTTTTTGGATTACATTGATTTTCCAATTTTAGTTGAACTTGAATTCAATAAGTTCATCACCTGACAAAATCTCACCCGTCTCCCTCCCTCCCTCCCTCTCTCTTTCACTCTTTCTCTCCCCCCTCTGACTCCTTCTCCCTCCTCCCGATCCCTCTTCTCTTGCCAAAGGGCCTAGAACTCATTCGCAATTTGTTTCCTAGAATATGAACATTAGATAGGATGATTAAAAAGCTTGCACCTTTTGAAATTAGAAACAAGAAAATGGAAATCATTGCAGCCATGCTATTAAATGGATTGTTTCTTGTTTGAGTTTCAAGTATGATTTGAAGACAGGGATATGCACCAATGATTGTTCATCTGAATTAATTGAACATGCTTTGCATAAAAACAATCCATCGTAACTCAGGACAAATTATCCAGAAGGACAAATCGTAGCACAAAAGAAAAGATCATAATATTTGAATGAAGGATAATTTGCAAATATACCTACGTAGTTTGATCAAAATAACAAATATACCTGCATAGTTTCATGAATTTCAAATAATCGCCACATAGTTTTACTGAAATTGCAGATAACCCCATGAGCCTACTTTACCATTAGCTATCGTTAGCGTAGTATCATAGATTTTAGAAAATGACAAAAATAACCTCGTTTGATTCTATTAGAATCCATCTGCAAGACTATGATTACATATAAGGAACAAAGAAGTTTGCCTCTACCGAGATTGCCTCCACCATCGGGAGGCAGAATTGCCCAAGTAGAGCTGGGTCGTCGTGTGCTCGACCCATCTCCGGTCCGGTTGGACTCGACGGTTGACTCCTCGTAGGCTGGCTTATTTCAGCTAGGGGTGGGAATCGAGGTTATGTACCCGGGTGGCCGGGTCGGGCCAAGGGGTTAGAAATTTCTACAAAGTGTGGGTCGGGGCAGACCTACTGGATCCCGACCCGCTTATATGAAGCAACTGCATAAATATTAAAATAAGTCATCCCATAACAGACAAACCGAACTTAGCTCAGTTGGTAGAGCGGACTGTAATAGCTGCACATGAGTCTTAGGTCGCTGGTTTGAATCTGATGGCTCGAATTTTTTGCCTTATCTGAAATAATGTTTTTCAATACCACTTCCACCACCACCATCAGTACAGAACTGCTATGAATATGTTTATTTTATTTTTCTTGCAAAGGAAAACTAGGATCAGGTCATCCAAAATATATTGTTTTAAACATTATTCATACATATTTTCATCTCTCCCCCAAACCTTTGCTTTTCATTGATGACATTTATAATCATAATATTTCCTATTTCTAAACAATGAAACAAAGATAATAGGATATTAAATTGTATTATTAGTAGATGGTTGTCTGAAATTACATCAAAGCTACATACATCTTTTGCATTTATATTTCACATTTTAAAAAAAGTTCTTTTTTTTATTGGTATTATACGACATGAAAACTTCTTTATATTGGCAATTTTTTTCACGATGTCGCTCTTCCACTATGCAGCTTATGAGACTAACTTTGGATAAATAATTAAATATTTGTCCAACCACTTGGACCACTTTTCACGGCGTCGCTCCTCCTCTACGCAACTGATGAGACTAACTTTGGATAAATAATTAAATATTCTTCCAACCACTTTGACCACTCTCATGACAACAAGACATACTACAACCCATAACTTTTACCCCGTTCGTATAAATCCATCCCGTTCAAGTTCATTATATAATATATTTTCTAAACCCACCCTGAAGGTATGTTTTATTAACTTGTTTTTACATAGGTGAATAAATATTCATGTTTTATTTAAGGATTTATGTTTTACTTTGACTAATTAATAATAGATTGAAGCATATAGTAGTTAAATTTAATATAGATTTGTTTTTATACTTAATAGGTTCATAAATTCTTAAAAATTTCTTACCTGACCCGTAGTTTTTACCCGACCCGTCGTCCCGAAACCGACCCGTTCCAGACCCGAATTTTGTCCCGAGACCTAGTAAAAAAAAGTAAGGGTCACACCGATCTTGTCCCGATCCGGAAAAATATAAGGGTCAAACTAGATTTTTGAAAGTTAGGGTCAGGGTTGGGCACACCCTGACCCGTCCCGACCCGCCCCAATTCCCACCCCTAATTTCAGCCCCATTGTGTCTTTGTAAGTCAATGAACAACAATCGCTTCCGCAAGGAAGAGAGAATGAAATGGGGAAATTGAGTATCCAAAAACAGATATCTATGTGTTTTGAGTCTGTGATCGAAAGAGTCATTCAACCGGGCTTCCATGCTTTCATGCCACGCCAAGGCGGTAGTAATGCAAGTCCCCTGCTTCTGGAAAATGTCCAGAGCCCATCGCTTAGCATCTCTCTGTTCAGAATAGACGACAATTTCCCTTCTTTCTCCCCTGACGGCAAGCAGATTGCATATGCCAGATTCCTAGGCCTCTATGTGATTAACAGAGATGGATCAAACAAGAGGGAACTCTTACCTGGAATGGCCGAGTTTCAGAGAAAGAAAAAAGAGGAACAGACTTGCAGATGACTTTTCACTTCATCGTTGGTCAATCCATCAACCTTCATCAGCTCCCTTATTTATTTTGGGGTGGCAACTATTTCCATGTGTTTGAAACCGTTAGCAGATGCTCCATGTTTTGTGGTGAAGACATGCACAACTATATTATATTATCCATTAATATAATCTAATAATTGAAGATTTTTTAGTTAGTTTGAAAGCCTCCCAACATCTGAAGAGGATTGACTAATCTCTGGTGCAAATCTGGTGATCAACACCTCTTTGCTTTCCTTTAACCCTAGGCCTATGTTGTTGGAGTTATGGTTATCACTTGACCTTCTACGTTATTCAATGTTGTTCCTCTTTCATGCTCCATTGCACCTCCAGCGCTCTTATTGCAGATTTCTCTCATCAGAGCTGGCATTAATCCATTTCTGGATTCCAAGCACTTTCTATTTTCGTTCTCTTTATCTACAAAAGATAATGCCAAATTCCGAAGAGCTGGAACATTGGAAGTAGTGCACATGTTCCTTTCTTTTGAGAAGGGAAGGAAAGCTTCTCCATTTCTTTGTTCGTTGTCCAAAGCAAACTTTGGCCCATCACTAAACCCATTCTCCAGCCCTTTTGGTGGCGTGTTTGTTGGAGCTTACTTCCATCACTACTTGCCTAATACCACAACTTGAAGAGAAGCTTCGAGCTTGGCGTTTGCTGGAGCCTGGGCATAAAATTCACATCTGAGAGCAACCAAGTCAACGTCATTGTGATCAATCTAGAAGAGAAGACGACAGATGGCTCTGGTTATGCATTCTAGAAGCTCGCAACAGGAGGCCAAAACAATGCATTCCTCTCCCCATCGTTGGATGGCAAGTGGGTGGCTTTTCGTTTGCCCTGATTAAGGAACAAGAACCTCTATATCAAGGACGCAATCGATGATGAGAAAATAAAAACGAACAGAGAAACAGAGAGGAAGGAGAATCGGTAGGAGAAAAGAGAGCAGGAGCAACGATGGGTGAGAAGGAAATCTAATTTGGAGAAGGTTGGGTTTAAGGTAGAGATTGAAGAAGCAAAAATTGTTTTTGTAAAAAAAAAAAAAAAGAATCGGAAGAAGCATAAGATGGAGAGAACATAATAAGGGTACTTTTGGAATAATAATTTCACTTAATAGCATGTACTCAGCTGTTACCGTTAAGCTATTAGCATGGGGCTATTTGCAATTTCAGTGCAACTATGTAGGGGTTATCTGAAATTTGTGAAACTATATGAGTATATTGACAATTTTCGATCAATATTTGTATATTACGCTTGAATGAAAGCTGCTGTTTTGCATATAAAATTGTTGGAACATAAAGATTACAAATTTAGAAATTAGGAGAGAAGGTGGGAAGAGGGAGAAGAAGAAAGGTGAAAGGAAGAGGGAGGAGGAAGGAGGAAGGAGGAAGAAGGCGTCCAAAATCAGGTGATAGCAACGATACCACAATAGCGGCGACAAAGCAGAAGGAGGCACATGGAGATTGAGAATAAATTGGGAAGTAGCAGGGAGGCAGAGACGAAATTAGGAAGTAGTAGGAAGAAGCAAAGAGCGAGAGAGAGTAGGGGTGAGAATCGGGGCGGGTCGGGGTGTGCCCAACCCTGACCCTCATTTTCAAAAATCTTGTTTGACCTTTATTTTATACCGAGTCGGGACAAGGTCGGTTTGATCCTTACTTTTTTCTACGAGGTCTCGGGACAAAATTCGGATCGGTATCGGGTCAACGGGTCGGGTAAAAAACTGCGGGTCAAGTAAGAATTTTTTAAAAATTTATAAAACTATCAAGTATAAAGACAAATTTATATTAAATTTAACTACTATATGCTTGAATCTATTATTAATCAGTCAAAGTAAATATAAAATAATTAAATAAAACATGAAAATTAGCATTGAACGAGTTTTTTTTTTTAATGTAAAATATCAGAAAACGGGTCAGCAGGTAGGTCGCCCCGACCCGCCTTGACCCGCCCCGCCACCCTGTAAAAAACCCGGATTTTGCCCCGACCCGCCCCGATTCCCACCCCTAAGAGAGAGGGAGTGAGAGAAGACCATGGCTAATTGATAGGGGCTGGCGAGCAAATATTCTAGGTATTAATTATTGCTATGTCAGGCAAGCGTATTGAATTTATCGGACCGCTCAAATCACGCTCGCTCGATCGGACTGATCTCAGTTATGGTCGACAATAACCCCCTTTTTGACCGGCCGGAGATGATCATGCCTCTTTGCTACCCTACCTGTCATCATGGAGAAATTTCCTATTTTGTCTTACCCAATTTGAGGTTGGGTTCGTTTGGCACTTGAGTTTACCTAACGCAAAGGGGCCTGCCAATATTTGTTGTGATAAAAGCCCAAAAGACGTAACATCAACGCCAGACCAGCGTTAAACCCAAAACGATCGGGCCAGCACAAGATAAACGCAAGCTCAAAACTAGTATAATTGGGCTACCGTAACATCTACGGAATATCCTTTAAAAGGCCCATCATTCGCCATCAACATATGAGCACCGGCTCTCTCGCTGCCTGAGAGTGTCACCGTCTCCCGCTGCCACCTCTCTCTCTCTCTCTCTGAGCTCTGGTTAAAAAATGGTGAAGAAGGTAGAGAGGGAGAGCGTCCCTCTCTCCCGAATCGGCGTCCTCGTCGCCCAGCTTGAATCCATTGTCGCTTCCGCACGGCAGCAGCCCCCCGACGCATTGCTCTGCTTTGATCTCCTCTCTGATCTCGTCTCGCTTATAGAAGAAGAACCAAAGGTCAGTACTCCACTCGCTTCCTTATCCAATTTCCCTCTCTGCTATCAACCCTCCCGCATTTCCGTTTTACCGCTAAATCTGTTTTCCCTCAATTGTCCTTCATTGATTGATATCTAGCGCTTTTACGCCTCTCCTCCGGTAAACTGGCAGGTACCATGCCCAAATAGTCTGATTTGACAGTCCCTCTTGAAGTTTAAGCACATTGGCAATTGCACTACAGTAGAACGCCAGTAGATATACTGTGTTCTAGATGAGTTATTGGAGTTTTTATCTCCCTTTGCTTGGGAATAGTCTGGCATCTCATGTGGTGGACACTGGACACCACCTTATGGTGGCATTTCACTATATTACGCTGATTCCTTAGTTTTCCTGGTGCAACTTAGCTGAAAGCGAGGCATTTAGGCAGTGCTCCTGCTTTGCGGCACTTTCTTCTTCCGTTATGGTTAGGGCGGGCATTCTATGTAAGTGGGCCCCACTTTCAGCAGTGCTTAAAAATACTGATCTAGCAAAACAAACGCAGTTGGATGCTAAAAGTGTCGTAACCCATTTCAGACATAAAGAGCATAAATCAGCAGTAAGAAATTGCACAGCAGTCATTGCCTTCTAATATAGAAAACAATCTCATATCTAACAGTTAGGATCATCATTAATATTATAATTTTATTTATAATTGGGTTAACTTTACGAATTATGTTATGCCATGACACACTATTATAGATTTTGTCCTACATTAGTTTTATGTGCCCCTCTTTTTCTAATTATCTCAATCAAAGCACTTCAGTGCCTCTGCATTTTTTATGGCCTTTAATTGAATGTCATTTAATGAGAAATTTCTTCATCTTCTCTGTCTTTGTCATACTACCATGTCTAATTTCTCTGGGGTTTTTTGTTTGTCTCTGTTTTTCTGTTTTCTTCTTCATCTTCTTCTTTTTTTTTTTACAACTTATCACCTAATCTCCTTTTTACCATTTCTCCCCTGCCTGATTTGTTCTCCAAAAACCATGATAGACTTCCTGAATCATTAAAAAATCATATATATACTTAGCATGTAAATTGTTTCTACTAATATGTTTTTTTTGATGTATGGAAAATAATCATATTAAATTTATTGGGGCTTCATGTTGGATATCTAATCTCTTAGAAATTTCCAATTTTCTATCACTCACTATAGTGTGGATATAAATTAATATTTTTGATTTAAATACATTCATTTATTATTTTCTTAATTTTCATTTATTTTTAGAAAGTGATCAATAAAGTTTCCTGATAAAACCAATATCAGTAGAAGTGAGAGCTGTTTGGGGACTATCAATATGTCATCAATTATTTGTAAAGTGTCAGTTTTAAGTGATTAATGATTTCTATCTATTCTCTGGGCTGCTTTTAGATGCCATCTTGGACTCTGAAGGACATGAAATTGACACTGCTTGGCAGCCTAGTTTGTTAACCATCACATGATGCGATTGCAAGCCAATTTGAGTGACGTACAGGTTGTCATTCAAGATGTATTTTATTTATTTTTTTCCTTATTGTTGGGAGTTTTCTTCATAAATCTACATTAGTCCCTCTAGTAATTTGAAGAAGAAAATATCAATATTTCAATATATATATATATATATATATATATTTGATGAAAGGTCTGAAAAGCCCCACTCTAGGACCACTTCACAGAATCCTCTAGAGGAGGAGACTGGGGGAGTTAGACCTGGAGGAATATCATTAAAAGATTGTCCATCTTTACATAGAGCATCAGAGATACAACTGGGTGGATTATCCCACCAAACATGAACAGCATTAGCACTTTTTAGAGCAAATTCCACAAGATCATGAGCCACCGAGTTCCTTGTTCTTAGAACATGAGAGAAGAGGCAAGATACAAAGGTGGGAATGAGAGATCTTATCTTGTCAACCAAATGTCCTAAATAAGAACGAATGGGGATGTCAATATTTCAATATTTGAAATTAGGTCTTTGAAGTGAAGAACTTAAAGACTTAAGATTTCTCATTGTTACATAAGAACTTTGATCAATGATAACCAGCTGCCTAGTATTGCTCGTATTCTCTCTACAATTTTTCTTTTCTTTCTTCAAACCATGATATCTCTTTATAAATTAGCCAACTCATTCGGAATTTTTTTTCCTCATGCAATAATAACCGCCATTGACATTGATGTTCCTCAGGAATCCATCCTTTATTGTCAAAGGAAGTGTGAAGATGCTTTGTTCTCTTTGCTTGTTCTTGGGGCACATCGCCCTGTACGGCGTCTGGTCTCAGTTGCAATGGGAAGAGTTATAGCAAAAGGTGATGGCATTTCGATATACTCAAGAGCAAGCAGTCTTCAGGGCTGGCTCTCTGATGGGAAACGGAATGAGCCTCTCTCTTCTGCTGGTTGGTATTTGGGATCTTAAGCTTTTTTCTACTTATTTAAGCTCCAGTTTATGGAATTTCATGTTTTTTTCTTTTCTGTTTGAGCTAGTAGGAGATGAGTCTTTACGTTCACTAGCGAACTTGGACTTTCTATAAATGCGGTTAAAATCAACTTTCTAACGAAAGCCATTTGCAAGTAATAAATTATTTTACCTTTGAACTGAATGCTTATTAAAAATGTGTTCAATGCTTAAAGATAAAAAGGAAACCTGTGTGGCTGTATCTTTCTAGACTTCAGCAATATTTGCAAAAATATCCAGAATTGAAAATGTTTTCAATTTTCCAAGATTGGAAACCATGACCTCTTGGGAAACTGTTTGCCATTGGACAGATTTCTGATGGTTATTTCTCATGACTTCTCGATAATTTCATCAGGTTGATGCTTAATTGTACAAACTCATCTACAGCTGACAGCTCTCTTACTAGATGGTAATTTACAGAAATCCCAAGTGTAATTCCCATGTAAGACGTCAATCTCCTACTCAATTGCACTCTTGTAATTCAGAAAGGATGATGTCTGAACATGCGTACGAGATATAATAGTGCAAGGCAATGACTTTATAAATGAACAATAACCAGTGTATAAATGAGAAAGAAAAGAATATGATGAACGAATATTGAGTTTATAAAGTTCTATCTACGAAGTGCTTTTGGAAGATTCTTAGTTACAAATTCTTATTGAGGAGCCAGTTTAATTTGGTCAAGTTGGATTGCTGGACTCAAAAATTGTGGAGAAGATGGAGAAGGACAACATATATTATGTTGATTCCTCCAAGAACGCATTTGCAATTATTTTGACATTGCAGTAGGCAAGTGTATGATTGACTTTCTAGATGGAAAAAATCTTGCGAAATGCCTTCATAGGAAAAGAAAGATATCCTCTAAAAAAAAATCACATCAAGGGTAGGATTCCGATGGTTGTAGTCTTTTCGAGTGCAAGAGAGTACCATAAAAACATTTTTGACAGGTTTGAGGGTTAACTTATCAGAACCTGATTGAAAACTATGTGAAATTTATAAGCAATATGGAAATAATGGAGACCTGAATAAAAACTAAATAAGGAATCTGACCATTTGTTACATATTATGAGGTAAGTTAATCAGAGAGGAAATAGTTAATATTGCAACATACCAAAGGACTAGGAACATGCATATGCATCATCGCGGTTCAAGCCACTTTCATTCAATCAGATAGGAAATAGCTAAAGTTGCTGTGTGGAGTTGTCTCCCCCTAGAGGAATTTATGTGAAGGGAGACTCAGAAGATGCTCTCATTACTTGTGCATGCATGCTGCTCAAGGAAGATATATGGCCATTACCAACTAAATTACTTCCAAGTTGGTTGAAGTTTGAGTTGTCTTACTAGGACACTTCCACATTCAAAATTCCTCTAATTGTTGTCTCAAAACTTCATATCACTTGGGATCCAAGTTGACTTTACTAAAAAAATGGAAAGGGAGAAAAGTAATTGGAGACAAACAGTAAGGAAGGAGTGAAAATGAAAGTCTCAATGGCAGCCACTGATCTGTTTCTCTGATACAGTATTGAGATTTAGGCTTTTCATCATGCCAAACAGGACCCCAGTGTTATCTCATTAATTCAATCTAGACTTCTGGATGGTGATCCCTATCACCAATCTAGGTGGTTGGGTTGCTAGAGTTTTGATCAGTAAACTGTGGTAGGTAGGCTAATCATAAAATTTAGAACTGAGAGGCATCTAGGTTATCAGAAAGTCATTACTAATTCATCCAAAAGTAATTTTTCAGGTGATGCATTTATTTTTCTCAATTGATTCGTTTTGAATATTGGCTTCACTGTTGGCGTTTACAATTTTATCGTCGTATATGGTTGTTCATCTAGTTCCTTATTTTATTTCATAATCTTTTGCTCTTATCTTTCTTTAGGAGCTGCACAATGCTTGGGAGAACTTTACCGCTTATTTGGGCGAAGGATTATGTCAGGATTGGTGGAAACGACAAATATTGCTGCAAAACTAATGAAGTTCCATGAGGTATTTGTGCATAAATTTTGATTACCCTTAGGCGCCGTTTGGCATCGAGGAAAAGGGAAAAAAAAAAAAAAAGATTTTCCCCCTCACTTTCTGCCCGCTTTTCTGTATGATGCGACATCTTAACTACTTAGTTACCCTACTTTCTAATAATTTTTTTTACATATTTCTATACAACTACTCTATCTATTTCAACTTTACTGTATTTAATAGGATATTTGGAATGTTAGGATTAAAAATGATGCATTGATTAGGAGATATTCTAGATACTCTGATAGAAAGGTCTAATGCTAGTTACTCTGGTCCGTAATCTATCTCTTGAACCATCTGCTAATTTTCAACCTTGGTTTTATTACCTAGAAAATCTCTGTTGTAAAACGTTGTAACCATGCATCCATAGCAAGTTAAAAAGCTAAATCCCATGATGATAGCTCAGTTTATGCCTTCGAAGTCATATTTTTCAAAACTCAGAAACAAGTGTTATGTTGTGAAGTATATCTGGATATTACTTATGGGGTATTACCATTCAGATCTATTTTGCTTCCAGTGGTACTAAACTGGTTGTTAGATGCAAAGTTGATTTTTGAGAATTTTTTTTTTAAATTAAGCTGTGAAGTTTCATTGTGCAGAGGGAGAGGGGAGATCGGAAATCTGCATTGTGTTTAGGAAGTGATAAATTTTGTTTGAATCCTTAGGAAAGCGTTTGTTTCACTCTTCTATAGGAAATTGCATGACTCCATATAGGTTTTAAGTCAACTCATGAGTGAAACGACCTGTCAATTGAAAATTCAAGAATATTGCTTTTCTTTTCTCATTTTCTTTCAATTGCATTGAAACCAAACATGACCCATGTAATCAGTAGACAGTGCCTTTTGGTTCCATTTTATTTTGATATCATTGTTTTGTCATCATGAATTTCATTGTGGTTATGTATTTGCATTTACATTCTTTTAACTTGTAAATATATGAATTTTTTTTTTGATTGGTGTAAATATATGAATTTGAATTTGAAGGACTTTGTGAGGCAAGAGGCGCTGCAGATGCTTCAGAATGCGTTGGAAGGTTCCAAGGGTAGTGGGGCATTTGCTGCCTATTCAGAAGCCTTTCGTATCATTATGCGAGTTGGAGTTAGTGATAAATCTTCTAATGTCAGGATAATTTCAGCAAGATGTTTGAAAACATTTGCTAGTATAGGTGGGCCTGGATTAGGAGCACCAGAACTTGAAAATTCGGTTTCATATTGTGTCAAGGTAGGTAGGTTCTTGAGCTGGTGCTGCTTCTTTGTCACTTAAGCGCAAGGTCTAGCTTTTTTCTCTATCTATATGTAATATTGGGTGCACAAAATGTTAAGTTTTCATTGTTCCTAGTTATCATTAACCTATGCAGGCCCTTGAAGATCCTATTTCAGCAGTACGTGATGGCTTTGCTGAAGCTTTGGGAGCATTGCTTGCTCTTGGAATGAATCCTGAGGCCCAGGTATATTTACTTAAAGTTGGTGTTACCATGTTTGGATGTTTCTTGTACTGAATACATATTGTTCATTCTTTCTAGGTTCAACCACGTGGTAAAAGTCATCAATACACAAGCAGAAAATTGGAAGGTGGTCTACAAAAGCATCTAATATTACCTTTCACGAGAGGTACATTTCAGACCTTCAAGTTATATGTGATAAAATGACCATTCTGTGTGCATGCTTGTGTACATCAGCCTGCATTTGCATGTGAGTGTTGGGTTGTGAGGGTCCTAGCTTGCTTTGGGGCATGTGTGTGCATGTTTGGCTGGGGGAATGCGGGGCACATGTCATGTTGTCTGTGTTTGTCACATGCGTGCATATGCATGCACAAACATGTTTTTCAGTGTTAAATTTGTCCCCTAGTTGCTCCTTGAATTTCTCAATAGAATTTCTTCCTTGTTGATTCCATTTCATAAATTAGGATTTGATTTAGCTCCATTAAAATGTCAGCGAATTTTTATTGTTTCAGTCCTATATGATATTTTGATGTTGTCCCAGCCGATCATCATCTTTAGCACCTTCTGTTCAGTTAAGCACCTATGTATCATCCCAATGAAGGAGTGAAGTTGGCCAAACAAAATTGAGTTCATATGGGAGTGATTATAATTCTATTAACATTATTTGCGTGATCATCAGATCTAGGAGCGTATAATTAAATCTATACTTTTTGCAAAATTTTGCAAAAGTATAGGGAGAAGAAAAAGAACTTATATATGATTTTTATCGATTTAGAAAAAAACATATGATCGAGTACCAAGAAAGTTAATATGACAAGTGATGAAAAAGAAATGAATTAATAATAGATATATTGGTATTATTAAAGATATGTACGAGGGAGCTGTTACAAATGTGAGAACCATTAGCGGAGATACTGATATTTTTCCAGTTAAAATAGGTTTACATCAAGGCTCAGCCTTGAGTCCTTACCTTTTTACCTTAGTAATAGATGAAATTATTAGACATCTCTGAGAAGTACCTTGGTGTATGTCATTTGCAGATGACATTATTCTAATAGATGAAACTAAAGAAGGACTAAATTTAAAATTGAATAGGTGGGTAGATGCTTTATAATCTTTTAGAATTAGTCGCACAAAAATTGAATATATGAAGTGCAATTTTAATAATAATGAGAATCCGGATGAGGAACCAATTAAGATTTTAGATCAAGTAGTAACAAGAACTAATCACTGCTGGTACCTAGGATCAATAGTTCAAGAGAATCAGGAAATTGAGAAAGATATAAGATATAAAATTTAGGCAGGATAGAAGAAATGACGAAGTGCGTCAGGAATTTTATGTGATCGTCGAGTTCCAATCAAACTAAAAGGAAAATTTTATAAGACTGCGATTAGACCTGCTATGCTTTATGGGGCAGAATGTTGGGTAGTTAAAGAACAACATATACAAAAAATGAGCGTAGCGGAAACGAGAATGTTAAAGTGGATGAGTGGTAAAACAAGAAAAGATAAAATTAGGAATGAAATAATTCGAGAAAACTTAAAAAGTGAGACCAATTTGTGATAAAATGAGAGAAAATAGATTAAGATAGTTTGGTCATGTTAAAAAGAGGCCTGAAGTAGCACTGGTTAGGAGAACAGAGTCTATCCAAGTAGAAGGTGGTAGGAGAATGAGAGGAAGACCCAAAAAAACATGGATGAAAGTAATTAAAAAAGATTTTAAAATATTACAAATTACAAAAAATTTAATCTTAAATCGCCAAGAATGGCGCGACAGAATCCATGCAGCTGACCCCACCTAGGTGGGAAATGACTTATGATGATGATGATGATGATACTTTTTGCAAAGTTTTCTTCTCATTAAGTGGTTTTTAATGTTTTAGTTGTGGGTTTATAGTAAAATGTGGTCTACGTAAAGCATTAACTAAAATGATTTAGAATAGTTTTGTTAAATGGTGCTGAGGTTGTGGCTGGACTTAGATGACATCAACACAACATAGTGGGCCCGAAACAAAAAACTTTGCTGAAATTTTTGGGCTTTTGACTCATCAAATCACAACCCCACCAAATATCGCTGCTAATTTTTTCAAAAAATGCAGCAAGTGGAGTGCACTTAAGAGATTTGCGTGTTGGGCTGGCGTCTTCATGGGTATTCTTTTTACAGGTACATTTAGCAATGAGTAATTTATGGTGTATGATTTAGTTTCTTGCTTTAAAGTTTTGGTCCTTGATATTTGGAGTATTTTTTTTCTCCTTGTTTTCTCTGAAATTCCTCCCAAGGTTTCAATACTTCATTTTTGTTCATATGTAAGACAACGTAGTGAGAGGTATTGAAAGCAATGGTACTATCTATTGATGGTGATATTTGTAAGTATACCATGATTTTGTTTGATATTTGATGGTAATTGGAAACTTCTGCACTGAAACTGTAAGACTGGCTGTGCATCAAGGAGTATTTATTGTTTGGTCATGTTAAAACATGCCCCTGCACTATATTATAATGCACTCTACCTACAACCTTACAAATTTACAATAGGTCAATATTACGTGGAAATCTAAGGCTTGGGTGTTGAGATAGGTGAGTAAGGCTGGGAAGGATTGAGTTAGATTCTGGGGAATTTATATGCAATACTGATAAAGAATAAGATGGAGTACATAGTTGGGTGATCTGTGCTTGTCTAGAAGAGTTGATGACTTTGTTTATGTAAGCTGGAAGACATGATAAGTAGGGGAAAGCCTTAAGGATTATCGGCAGAGCTTGTTGTAGAGAGTTTGTAGGTTCATGGTTGGTGGATGGAGGTTCTGTTCCACAGTAGTGGAATGACATGGCTTCTACTATCAGCTTGCGAAATGCTTCGATTTCTAGGCTTCTTATCAATCTGAGCTCCAACATGTAGTGAGGATTGAGTTGGATTTCTGGGAAATTTATTCGTGATGCTGATAAATAGCAAGGCGTAGTGTATACTTGGATGGTCTGTGCTTGTCTAGTAGAGTTCATGCACCAAATTGTCTAGGAGTGGGTTTGTGTAAGCTGGACAAATGATAAAGTAGGTGAAAGCCAGAAAGGATTGTGAACAGGGCTTGTTACTGTGTCACGGTAGTTGAATGACGTGAAACAGTTGACGTGGCTTCCCCTGTTAAGTAGCAAAATGCTTTTTATTTCTAGGCTTTTTGTTGATTCTGAGCTCCAATATGCATAGTGTATACTCGGCTTTAATTTTCCGTATTTATATCCTGCAGGCAATGCATCTCAAGTATCTTCATCCGGACACAGAGCTTCAAAGTTTTGCACTGCAAGCTATGGAAATGATTCAGGGGGATTGCTCTGTGGATGCTCATGCGTTGGTATTCTTTTCATGGATTTCTGGGCATTATATTTTACATTTCTTAAAATTTTTGATGAATTAATTTCTTATTTTTCTTTAAGGGAATGAAAAATTGCAGACTAAACACTTATTTATTATTAATCAAAAGATCTGTTGTAGTTCTTCTGTAGCCTATTGATATTCCATGTTCAGGTTTATTTATCTATTGATCCATGAACTGTGAATGCTTGCCATACTGAAAGCTGGATTTCTACTCCTCCCAAATAATCACTAGCTTTTATTCAGGTTAGAAGTTAACGAGAAGTTATCTAGCATTTGGCTCAAAATGAGCCCTATATGCATTTAAATGTATTAATACTTTATACAATCATTTATCCATGTATCAATTATATCTTAGATAGTTTACATGTTGAAAAAACAATTTTAAAATTAGTATTTACATTTAACTATTTTATTATGTTGATTTTGTGCCAGTTTCAGATGAGGCCCATACACATCCAATTTAGATAAAAATTGGTATGCTAGTAAAAGAAATAATTCTAAATACAATAGGTGTAATAGTTGTACATTTCATGATAACGTGGAGACCATTTTGAACCAAATGCACCATAACTTACAGTGCATGCAAATGCACTGGATAACTTCTCTATGCTAACAATAGTGATATTTCATGTTATCTCGTAATTGAATGGAACAAACAATAGGGCTTCTCTTGGATGTATTCCTGGCCATGCTTCACAAATGTGCTGGAAGGAGAGACTGTATAAGCTGTGGAAGATCAGGGATGACATTGTCAAAGGTTTTCATGCTGGCAGACAGATGACTCGTGAAGGTTCATTTTTATATGTGGAAAGCAAAAAATTCAAGTCATGCTCTGTTAGGTTCTTTGGTATCTTGTATGGGTTTTGTGCGTTGGCCTCACACATGAGCATGTGTAAAAGAGCACACACTGATTTTGCGTAGTGCTTATGTAAGCCTATATAATGGTGTCAGTCAGTGATTTTGTGAAGTCCTAGAGTTGAGAGGGAGGAGCTGTCTTGTAATTCATAGGATTCACCAAGGTAAGTAAGAGAGTATTCAGAGTATGATTATTGGGCGTGTGTGAGGCATTCCAAAGAGTGAGTGTGAGTTATTCTGAGTGTATCCATGTAGCCTAACCTTGATTGATATGAATGCTTTTCGAACAAGGTCTATACATGTTGTTGCCAGTTTGGTCTCTGCAATTAGAATCCTCGTAAATGTTGTAATTACAATACTCTGTAAATGGATGAACTCGTCAATAATCTGATGTGTTCAAGAGCTTTTATCATAACTTGATGCAACTTGTTGATACAATCATCCATTTGTTTGCTGGCAATGAGAACTCCACTCGGCAACATTTGATGGCTTATTGTTGTTTCAGCATAACAACTTGTAAAAAAGGTCATCTTGGTGTTATGGTGATGACATAGCTGGCCCTCATTGTTTTAGACAACTTTCTGATTAGCTGATCTTCATTATTTCAGGCAATTTTCAGATTAACATGAAAGCAGCCTCTTTATATATATATATATATGTATATAGGGAGCTGTTCGGAACAGCCGTGCAGTGGCCCCAAAATGGGGCCCACATGATCATGAAATCATGATCTACTCCACCCATTGTATTTAGAATAATGTATTCTATAATCATACCAATTTTCATCCTAATCAGATACTTTAAAGTTGTTATTTATATTAAACTATTTTATTACGTTGGATTTGTACCATTTTCAGATGGGGCCCATATACATATCTGATTGGGATGAAAATTGGTATGGTAATAGAATACATTATTCTAAATACAATGGGTGGAGTAGATCATGATTTCATGATCACGTGGGCCCCGTTTTGGGGCCACTGCACGGCTGTTCCGGTGTAGTGACGCTGCACCGGAACAGGTCCCATATATATATATATATAAGAGCTGTTCCGGTGCAGTGACTCCGGTGCAGCGTCACTGCACCGGAACAGCGGTACAGTGGCCCAAAAATGGGCCCCACGTGATCATGAAATCATGATCTACTCCACCCATTGTATTTAGAATAATGTATTCTATTACCATACCAATTTTCATTCCAATCAGATACTTTAAAGTTGTTATTTTCATCAAACTATTTTATTACGTTGGATTTGTACCATTTTCAGATGAGGCCCATATACATATCTGATTGGGATGAAAATTGGTATGGTAATAAAATACATTATTCTAAATACAATGGGTGGAGTAGATCATGATTTCATGATCATGTGGGGCCCATTACAGCGATGCTGCACAGGAGTATTTTCCTATATATATATATATGAGAGCTGTTCCGGTGCAGTGATGCTGCACCGGAACAGCGGTGCAGTGGGCCCAAAATGGGCCCCACATGATCATAAAATCATGATCTACTCCACCAATTATATTTAGAATAATGTATTCTATTACCACACCAATTTTCATCCCAATCAGATATGTATATGGGCCCCATCTGAAAATGGTACAAATCCAACGTAATAAAATAGTTTGATGTAAATAACAACTTTAAAGTATCTGATTGGGATGAAAATTGGTATGGTAATAGAATACATTATTCTAAATACAATGGGTGGAGTAGATCATGATTTCATGATCATGTGGGGCCCATTTTGGGCCCACTGCACCGCTGTTCCGGTGCAGTGACGCTGCACCGGAACAGAATCCTATATATATATATATATTTCTGTTGAAAGTCTCAACAGTGCTTGTTGAGCATGTTTGCTTTCATGTCAGATGCAACCAGAGCCTGGCAATGGACTCCTGTGTCACTGGTTTGACTTTTGAATGGGGTTTCCTCGAGGTCAGAATAAAATGATCAGTAGATAAGTGAAAACCTCCCAAAGGAGGCAGAGGATTGTTTCCGAGCTAGTATTGCTAGAAAAGGTCACCGTCGAGCATCTGGGCTAATGGCCCTATGGTAGGCTATCTATAGATTGTGCCGTAGTGGGGTACATTAATAAGAACTGGATTAAGGAACAATTCATGTTGTTTTTTTTTTTTTTTTTTTTTAGTGTCTTTACCTCACCTTAAAATGACACAAGCAGTTATTATCGAACAATTATTTTTCCTGTGTGAAATTATGATAATTCCATGACTAAATGGTCTATTAACTCTTAATGTATTTATTTTGGAGGCATGTGTTCTTTATATTCTTCGGGTTGGTGTTACTGACCAAATGACTGAGCCCACTCAGAGGAGCTTTTTGGTTCTTCTTGGTAGACAGGTAAATAGGTGCACTTTTTTAATATCTCATTTTGTAAGCTCGATTTTTTCAGTTTTCAACAACCACCAAAAACCCCTCCAAAAAAGAACTGCTAAGAGGAAGTAAAAGAGATAAAAAGAAATAGTGAATGAATTGTACTTACATTCCAAAGTTTATGGTTTTGTTGCTTCTAGTATTATGCTAATGTTTCTGCTGTTCCCATTGGGTTTGCAGCTGGAATCTCCTTACAGCAATCCTTCGACTAAAGTTGCTGTGCTACGCACACTGTGTTATTTATTGACTACAATAGGAGAGGTGAGACATGATGAGTCTTGTCTGTTTCTTTTTCTTTATTTTATTTTTACATCATGGTTATATATTCCAATTTGGTAATATATCCTATTATCTTATCTGGTTACTGTATTTTTCACTAATTGCCAAACTCCAGCTGTTTTGGAAAACATTCTTAATTAGTTGATCTTACTGATCTGCATTTATACTTTTCTTTTATTCATGTACTAATGGTATGACAGTATTGGAGCATGCACCCCCTATTGTTGCTAGTTGTCTTTCAAAAGCGATCAAGGGAATCGGTTCCTTGGAAACTTCCAAGGAATCCCTTGGTTTAATGGCTTAGTGGACTAATTTATCAGATCCAAAGCTTTCATTGCTTTTAAAAATGCATTGGTAAAAATTTTCGGTGGGCTTCAAAACTACTCACTTGAAAAGTAAAATATTTAGTTTTTAGTGATTTATGCTATGGCCCACAAAATTACTATCAGTGTGATAATTGCATTCTTAGCCAAGCATAGATTTTAGAACATAATGACTAGTTTGGATTGCTAATTAATCTGTTTAGCTATGTAGCTAAGGGATTCCTTGGAAATTTTCAGGGAACCAATTCCCTTGAATCATTCCTCTTTGCCTTTGAATATCATATATTTGAGTTGTCGCATGTTCCAGTAGATGATGGCACATGCTCCAATGTGCTATGCTCAGCAAGTGTTGCTACAAATTTGCTAATTACCAGTGTAAAACTACTTTTTATCCTTTTGTGCGCTAGTTTGAGTGCCCTACCTTCCAAATTGTGCATGTCCCAACAAAAGTGGCATGCAACATGTGCTTTCGAACATAATGATTACTTTGGATCTTACAAATTAATCTATTTGGACATTAAGCCTCTTATGCCCCAACATAAGTGGCATGCGGCATATGTTGCTGTTATTTGGAGAGGAAAAATAAGATAGGAAGGAGAGGATTAGAAGTATTTGAATATCAATTTGTTTAGGGTTGCATTTGGGAAGATGTAAAAGTAAAAGTGGGAAAGTAGGAATGATAAAATAATTTTAAGAAGTAAGAGAGATGTGATATGATCGGGGTAATGATTGGGAGTATAGGGAATAAAATTAAAATAGATAGGGTAGTTGTATGAAAAGATGTGAAAAATGATTGAAATGTAGAGATAATAATAGAAAAAGTAGGATGAATAGTTAAGATGTCAAATCACATCAAAAGGTGTGACATGAGTTTTTTTTTATTTTTACATTTTCCCAAACAGACCTACAATTGAAATACCAAAGAAAGAGAGATTTCTTAAGAGGAAGTAGAGGGGAGAAATAGACCATAATGAAAGGGATACAGTTATTTTGAGTCTTTTTTTTATGTGACTTTTAGTTCTTTTGAAGACTGAAATCCCAACAGACTAATGATTTGTATAACCCGTAGAATAAAAGTATTTTTAACTTATCAATATAATATGAAGCATGTTATTGTTGTTATTACAAATATATGCATAGGTTTCTTGTATTACCACATTCTGGAAACTGACGACATTTCTTACTGTCTTTCAGGTTCCATCAGAATTCAAGGAAGTTCTTGATAACACTGTTGTTGCATCATTATCACATTCGTCATTACTAGTAAGCTCTAGTTAAGCTAATTAATGATTTGTCAATCTATCTTTGTTCATCCTGTCAATTATGTTTCTTATTTGTTGAAAGTATAGAAACATATCTGGAGGCTGCTCTGTTGAATCTTTCATGTTGACATTGTAGTGTGCCTTGTGCATTGTATTGATTCTCACTTGTGACTTTTTAAAATGTCGAAGAAAATTGTGATAAGGCTCGTGCTAGCAACTTTTATTATTTTTTAGAACTCTTTCCTTAACTATTACTGAATCTATGTTTTTCTTCTATAAAGTAAATATCTTTTGTTGGTGCTTTTGCTCATTCATAGGATCATTGTGGTAACCCTCTTATTAGATATGTCAAGATGGAACCCTGAATTGATTTCTAGAAGTATTCTGCTACTGCGAATTAAGTTCAGCCGGTGTGTTTCACTCCTCGGCAACAAATTATTCTTGGCCCTTATATTGTCATTTCACAAATATGTTTGACTGAATCAACTTATTGCTTTTGGAGGTTGCGTTTTATGTTGGTTATCAGTTAGCACCATTGAAGGTAAGTTTCATGGTATTGCAGTGAACGTGATGTTAAGGGCTACGGTAAGAGCTGTTGTAATGCTTACTGTAGACACTATATTCCCCAATAGCACTTACAGGGGTCTGGTCCTGGCAATGAGGAGATGGGAGTTGGGAGGAGAATCATGAAATTGAGAGAGGGAGGGAATAAGCTAGATCTAGGCTAAATTAAATAACGATGGTAAGATGAATTCTCAGGGGGTTAATATCACCAATTACGCTCTGCAATAAATTTCTAGATATATGTGAGATATGCAAATGATTCACCATCTCATTGGCTGCTAAGATCCTTTAAGCAAGGTGGCCAGAAGGAAGTTCAGCTCCTCCTCACATGATATGACAGAATTGGTTCTCAAGCTCCTACTGGTATCACCAATCCTAGGTGGCATGCATACTCTCTTGTAGTGGCCTTCATAACAAACTACATGGTCTCAAGTGCACTGCTTAATTCAGGAATCTGAATGCAATCCAACACACTGAATATTCATTCAATCAATACTTCACCATCACAGATTGCACATCATCACCAACAAGCACATTGTTTTGACAAGATCTAACCAATTAAACAAAATTGATGGGAACCCAATAAGTCAATATCATCCATGTAGATGGTTTGGATCATCCCTGGGTCCTTTTTAATTGGACACAACTTGAGGAAGCTTTGGCTGTATCATTTGGCACTCTTGACTAGATCATTGTGGGAACTGATCACAATCTTGAGTGCACAATGGCTTCAATCCTCTGGTTTTCTTCATTCACACTAGGGCTCCACTAGCTGATCCGAATTTGACACTCCTTTTTCTGAATTCTCCTACTGATCCTACTACAACTTCTGACTAGCCACTTTGCAACAGAAACTATTTTGTAGGTCTGGTTGGGAGATTGGGTTAGGGTATGCAATCTTCGAGTGGTCCAGTTCTTTGATCATGAGTGCAGTTTCGGGATCTTAGGTCTGAAGGATCTGTGGGTGCAGATTCAGGATCTTAGGTCTGAATGAACTGCAAGATTCCTGTGATCTCTCTTGCAAGTACATTCTCACCTATTACAACTGAATGTGATGTAATCATTGATCTTTCTCGCAAGTACATCCTCACACAGCATGATGCAAGCGTGCTCCATCATTCTTTAATAGATGTGAACATTTCTCTTAGATCAAAGATTGGAACTGTCTTTGGTTTTTGCTTTTGCACATTTTTATCCATTATCCAAGGAGAGAAAAAGCCTTAGGGTGCAATGAGGGAGAAACATCTAGTTTAGACTTCCATATAAAGCAAAAAATTGCATTTTGCAATGTCAAAGCTCCAAAACCACTGCCCATACAAACAGGCCCAGAAAGGTTTTTGTCATGACACATGGTTAGTCAAAAATGAATTTACATTATATCCTGTTTAGTGTCTTGTTTAAATGAGTTTGCTTGCTGGTATTTTCTATGGTTATTTTGTGGGCATGACATTTTCTCAATGCTGTCCCATTGTTGCTTAACTTTAAATGTGTAAATCCTTAGGTGTTATATGTATGTTATTATTGTACTCTTCAAATGAAATCATAGATCTAAATCATTTATTAGTTGCCAGTAAAATTTGCAAATGGGAAATGATTGGAAAAATAAGTTTGGGTGCGTTAGAATTCTTCAATTGCTACTTTAGGATGGATGACTTATTTGATATCCTATCTTCCATGACTAATATAAAACTATAACATTTGTTTGTAGGTCCGTTTGGAAGCTGCTTTGACAATGCGTGTATTAGCTGAGGTTGATCCTACATGTGTTGGCGGTTTGGTTTCTTATGGCGTGGCAACTTTACAGGCTTTAAGGGAAAGTGCTACTAATGAAAAGGCAAGATTATGCATATAATGCCATCTGGCTGTCACAGGATGTAAAAATGTGCTTGTTTGGCAAAGTGTCTTAAATTTCTCAGTGGCAACTTTGTGGGTGATGGTGGATTTTGCATCAAATTAATCAGAAACTGTTTTTCCTTCTTTCATGTCCATAGTGGTGAATGTAGCAGGGGGCATTATAAAAATATCAATTTATGCAATCTTGATTTTTTTCAATCTTTTACCAGCAAAAGAAATGCTTAAAATGAAAACATAAACAACTAAGAAATTCGCCTTGAGACTAAGTGTTTTGTGGTTTCTATCAAAGAAGGAAACTTACCAATGTAACATCTTGATACTTGTATCCTTTCTAAATGTGCCCAGTGATAGAAGCTCTTCTTGTTTCTCTATCCTGGGAGCTTTGATGAGAATGCAGTTTGTGAATCTATCTTGGAGTGGTAATGGGGTGTATTGTCGACAACCTTTTTACAGGATTGCAGCCATATAGGCATCCCTGGTAGGGCTAGTATGTGAATTGTACATGGCGATCCTCATTTGGGATGCGAAATATAAGTTTTGTTGCATGAGGTTCTGATCGTACAGACTATCCACTAGTGGGAGCTGTAATTCCTTGCCTCATTACATGATGATTCAGATTGGCACTGGAACAATTGCCATTTTGTTTTTAGTTTTTCTTTGGAAGCCAGTCAAACCAACCTTCTATTCTTCAAATCTACAAATATCTTTTAAATGGTAAAAATGCAGTGTTTTGAGGAATATCATACTATACACAAGCTGGAAACTCTCTACTAATCAGTTGACAGAATTTCCGACTGGCTCCAACCTTTGGAACAATGTATTGTAATAAAAGAACAGCCTTATCTCTCAAGTTTTGTTATATTCTTTTAAACTTTTGTTAATTGCTTATGCTTGATTATTTGCTTGTGGGTGAAAGCTGATGAGAACTGAACTTTCATTACCAGAAGTTTTCATAATGATGTAATTAACAATATTACATCTTGATTAGGTTAAATTGTTGAGGGTGAACCATGAATCTAATAATTTCTTTGAAAAACAGTTTAATTCTGTACAGAATATCAGATGTTTATGCATATCGAAGGAAAGAAGTTATTTCTGAGAACTTTATCCACCCTTACCAAGGTTGAATCATGTCCTCTGAGTTTGCACATGAAGGATAAAATGGATGCTGATATCTTTCCACAAAGTGTGTGGCATAAGTACAAGTGTATAATCAAGTGTTCCACTTGTTAGCTTTTATGAGTTGACATATGCAACAATAGAACACCGCTCTAAGCACATTTTTTTCTTTATTGAAAGGTGATTAATAAAAGATATCTTTGACAAGTTATTTTTGGAAATGTTAAATTGCTCTGTCAGCATTGTATTTCCTAAATAAAAAAAATCTTTCAGAGGTGATGAGTACTAGGGATCCAATAATTTTAATAATCTAAATAGATATCAATACCAGGGTGACCGGGTGGTTGATACCAATGCGTGCGTAAGTGGTCTGGGGTTCGAAATTGAATGAAGGCATTAGCTTGCATCCAGATCCAAAACCAAACCCCACCCACCCCCACCCCAACCACACACACAAAAAAAAAAGAAAAATCGAATACATAATTGTCCTGAATCACAAAATAACATGGTAGTGGTGTATAATTTTAGTCTTCTGAGTGATAACCATCCTGAATCATTGCGAAAGGATACCCATATGTTGGTGATGTGTGTTTACTGTTTAGGCAATTTTCTAGCAGCCTTCACCATTGAAGAATCCACTGAAATTCCAGTGGAAGGAGATCACACAACTGAGGAGAATCACTTGCTTGGCAAGAAATGCAGTAAGCTTTGTAATGTGCCATGCTAAGTTGATTGGATTTGAGAGACATTGGTTGCATTACTCATCTGCATGTCTCCAAATTATAAACATTGTGGTGGCTGGAATTTGTCTGCTGCCATGGAGTATTGTTCAATATGTAAGTAAACTTCAAGATATTGCGTTGTACTTGGAACAGGAATTTACAAAGCCATTTGTTGATCAGAAAATTAACCTTTTTCAGAATCATTGCAGGCCTATGTGATATTCTTAAATTCAGGGGAAGAAAAAACACTTTTCATTATCCTTGCGGAACTTTATAAAATTCTTGAATTCAGGAAAAAGATAACAAAAATGGAAAGTGGCTATGGGTCTTATGTCTATTTGGATAGATAAAAATTGGAGGTTAGCAGTTTGTGGTTGCTTGGTAAGTGGGTGCCAGTGCCAGAAGACTACTCAAGGGTGCTGAGAAATGCTCTCTAGTCGACACTTCTGCAAGGGTCCTTTGATATGGTCTTGTATATGTTCCAGTCTGCCTAGGAGATCCTCTGGTTATCTTTTTTATTATCTATCTTCATCACTTAATTTTTTAAAACATTTTAATTTTAGTTTTAGTTTTATTTTTCAGAAAATCTTGTAGATTTCAGAAACAAAATGCTAAATGTGAAGATTGCATTATTGATTCTGATAAATCCAAGATATTAGTGGAGCATTAGATGTTCTAAAATTGCTTTTTAGTTGATTCTATCGTATTTTTCTCAAGTTCTTTTCGTCCCCTCATTTCATTTCTGGACAAAGCTGGGAATGATCTTGTCTTCCAAGAAGTAAATGACTCATAAATTGTTTTGTTATTGTTGATTTATCAGTAAAGTATGGACTTATTAGTTGTTCTGTCGTTGTTGATTTATGAGTAAAGTATGTGTGTTATGTGAATGTTGAAATAATATAACTTTTCTAAGACTGTCAATACACACACACACACACACACACACACTTTTCTAAGAGGGAACCATGTCTTATATATTTTCAGAATGACTGAATGAGCATTCCAAACCCTGCACCCTGTCATGTGTTGGTCAGCAGCTTCTTGTTAGACTTTGACACAAAATTGATTTGAGTATAATTTGTCAATGGAAATATTTGAGTTTAATTAGTTTTGTGACAGTTTCTCTTGTTTCAATTCATATGAAAATTAGTCTACCTGGATGATCAATTTATGTGTTAATGATTATGGAACTAAGTAGTCTGGATGCATTATTGATGGAGTGCAGCAATTTTTTATTTTTATTTTTTTAAGGGTGACCAACTTAAGGTTGAGCTTGATTCATTACATGGGCAAGCTGTGGTCCTAGCAGCTTTGGCTTCCATTTCACCAAGGCTGCGTCTTGGTTATCCTTCACGGTATGCTTTTGTGACTCATCTCAAATGTATATATTTATTTATTTTGTTTGCAAATTATAGCCAAAATTCTTACGTAATTCAAAGTGAAGTTGTTTCTGGTTTTTGTTTGACCTTTTTCTTGTAGCCTGTTGCATTCTTTAAATTGTGCCCTTTTTCTCTTCATGCCTTTTCAGCT
This sequence comes from Annona cherimola, assembly GCA_030490835.1. Lineage (NCBI taxonomy): Eukaryota > Viridiplantae > Streptophyta > Magnoliopsida > Magnoliales > Annonaceae > Annona > Annona cherimola. The sequence goes on along the minus strand of CM059972.1, from coordinate 119,963,361 downwards.
TCCTTTTTGCTTGCTATAATAACTGCAGATATGGTTCATGATATCATGAGGGTTCTCCATGTTGATCTTATTTAGAACAGGATTCATGTTGCTCAATCTGGTCAGACCTGATAGGGACTTGATGATAATATTGAACATGGGTTTGTCAATTAGATCTCTGGGGATTTCGAGATATTTTATGTTTGAGTTTGATTGTTGTTGAGGTTACTTTTGTTTTCTTTTTTTTGAAACTCAAAATCATCAAACTTTTTTTTTTTTCCCCTTTTTCTTGAAACCCAAAATATCAAACTAAAAAAGGGGAAATGAGAGGATTATTATTCCCTACAAGTTTGGCAATTTCTCATCTCTCATTGATGTTTATTTCCAAGAAAATTGATAATGCAAAATTGTGTTCCTTAGGCATGTCTTCTTATCATTGTCTGCTTACCTGCTGCTTTTTCTTAATTTAATCTCTTAAATCAAGAATGAAAAATGAAGGAGAACATATAAAGAATTTCCAATGGAACTTCATGATAAGTTGTACATTTGGAATAAAAAAGATCACTTAAAATGAGTTGTGTTCCTCAGGCATGCCTTCTCATCATTGTTTGTTATTATTAAAAAAGAATGAAAACATTTTAAAAATTTCCAATGGAACTTCAGGACAAGTTAGGTTGTATTCAACTTCACATTCAGAATAAAACAGATTACCTCAAATAGAGATGTTATGGTGATTACAATGCTGACAGTATATGTGATATGTGAGTCACAGTGATTCAGCGCAAAGCATGGATAGAGTGATTGGGCAAAATGAGGAAAAGAACAAAGAAGAAGTAGAGGGAATGGAGAGAAGAAAAAGCTACACTTCTTGGATACTCAAACTTCATGCCTGTTCAGGCTTAAAATAGCTGATTTATAGATGTGATAAACCATAACTTTATCATACACATTGAAGAATAAATGTAGAATTAGACGTGAAGATCTTCAGTAAAAATTATTGAAGAAGAAATTCAAGATATGACTGTCTTTAGTAGACTTCTTGGGAAATCCAAAATTATATGCGGCTGTTTATAGAAGACTTCTTGGAGAAGAGATGACTGATTTGCATTTCTTATGCGATGATTCATGTTTTTATTCTTGGTACTTGTAATAAGTGTATTTAAAATATGGATTTCCAAATGATCATCACATATGATAAGCGAGTATAAAATTCCGTGTACAGGAATAATGGTTTTTTAACATGCACCATCTTTAGTTTTAAGACCAACTCAGTTAAAAGTTCTAAAATCTCATCATTATATTCTGCTTAATGTCTGCTTCAATTCTTCTTGGTTCCTGTTCAGGAGTGGGAAGAGATGAAAAAGTGGTATTATGTGTTGGGAATGAGAAAAGTTATATGGGAAATGGGAAAAGTAGGTTGTTATTTCTTGGAATGAGAAAAGTGTTTTTTGGGAATTGTAATATTCCATCCTATCCTCATCCCATCCATTCACGAAGAAGCTAAGGCTCTCATTCTCCATCAAAGCATTCTCATTCGACTTTACTTGAATACCAAAACTGTCCATTGTGCGTCAATTTGGTATCTGAATTCTGAACCAAGCTTGAATATCACCCAGAGCCAAAAGAACAATCATTTCTCAGATAGCATGTGCGCATATTGTGTGCTAGCACACATGGATACTGTTGTTCATGTTGCACCACTGGCCCACTAGAACAAATACCACTCATTTTTGTTCCACACATTCTGTAACTACACTATTGTTCTAATTTGTTCTGGTTGTCTGAATTTAAATTATGATGTGTAAGCAGTTTGCTTTTGTTTCTGCATTACCTATCTGCATCTGAATCCATTTGGATGTGTTTGTTTATTAGTAGTTGAAACAAGACATGGTATGTGATATTTGATTGTGTGATGGCATGTTCATGGTCCTGATCTTTTTAATTTTTTTATGATTGGGCAAGTTGGTCATTTTTCTTTTATATCTCAGTGATAACCAGGGTATGGATTACAATACATTGACAGGTTACCAAAATCTATTCTTGAAGTTTCAAAACAAATGCTGATTAGATTCAGTCGTAACCCTGTGATTGCTGTGGTGGAGAAAGAAGCTGGTTGGCTACTATTTTCTTCACTTATATCCTCTATGCCAAAAGAGGTATTTTGGCATGTTGATTGTTTATGTTGTACATACTTTCTGTTTCTTGATTCTCTTCCAGGTAAACAGTGCATGCTATTATTATTATTATTTTTTTCCAGTTATGCTAGAAGTTCTATCATGTGCAGGAACTGGAAGAACAGATTTTTGATATCCTTTCACTTTGGGATGCTCCTTTTGGTGGAAATCCAGACCGTAAAATCAAACAAGCGGAAGATCTTACATCAGAAATACGGTTAGTTCTGTTGTGAACATTTTGTTAATGCATGATCAGTTACTTGATTAGTAATTGTGCAATTCTGATATTTTAATATGCTCATCATACTTTTTGGTGCAAATCATTGCTCTTTTGTTTGACCGATGATGCTCAAGACATCTTTTCTTGTACTAGAAGTTTGATTTGGAGATGATTCCTGGTAACTGCTATGTACTGGTTTTGTGCTGTTGATGCTAAGGTGGTTATATGATTAGTTGACCAATTTAATCATTTTGATCATAGAATGTCTCGTCTCATAATTTGATTTGTTATCAGATTCATTAATTTGTTTTGTATAAGGTTCATACGACAATGACTAGATGGCCCTGGAAAGACTTGTTTGTCGTTCTTTTTCCAACTGGCCTGGTATGTTTATGCATATCTATTCAAATTGAATGACTGTCCTCACTTAAACACTGTTGCTGTAGTGTGTGGTCTGCTGCTGTTGAAGCCCTTACAGCATTCATCAGAAGTTTTGTTTCTTCATCTGCAACAACTATCAATAAAGGGATATTGCTTCAGCCTGTCCTGGTCTATCTAAGTGGGTGAGGCAATTTATGTGCTAGGAACTTCTTATCTTTTCCAATTTTGCCTTACTCTTTGCATTGAATTCTATTTTCTATTGGTTAAAAGCAGTGATCTATAATGACATACAGGGCTTTATCCTATATTACATCGCTATCGGCTAAACAGCTGCAGAACTTGAAATCATCAATGGATCTGTTTATCATCAGAACATTAATTGCTTACCAGTCACTTTCTGATCCACTCGCATACAAAAGTGAACATCCTCAGATTATCAATATCTGCACCAGTCCATTCCGGTAAATATTCCTGTTCACGTCTATTTTCATCTAGTTCAAAATATAGTTCTTTATTTTGACAAGCACTAATCTATTTAATATATAGCTACAGAGATTTTATTGTGATTGTGGTTCCTCGATCCTATTTTTTTTTTCTAAGGGATCCTTGTGGATGTGAAGAAAGCTCGTGCTTGAGGTTGTTATTGGACAAAAGGGATGCATGCTTGGGGCCGTGGGTTCCTGGAAGGTAACTTATATTCCATGATATTACGTGTGTTCCGATTATCTTTAGTTTGAGCTTCTAGCTTTAAATGCTTAACTTCAGTTAGCATTCTGCTTGACTTAATGAAAATCATGTGATATATTGCACAGGTATATCTGTCAACATGAATTTGTTGAATGCTATATCTTCTAATGCTGTTTGCTTCCAACTAGGGATTGGTTTGAGGATGAACTTCGAGCTTTTGAGGGTGGCAAAGATGGTGCTATGCCTTGTGTTTGGGAGACTGAACTTTCCAGTTTTCCTCAGGTGATAATGATGCTTTGCTGGCACATGCAAATATAGATTTTCTTGATGGCTTTCCATCTGTAGTTTTGTAATAAACATTGTAGCATGATTTTTGCATTTGTTTTTGATCTGCATACTGGTTTTTGTAAATTTATTCTTTAGTTTCACAAATTTGCAAAAAACGCCCTGCAATTTTTTCACAAAGTTGCAAGTGTGCCCCTTCCGTTAAGGTTGCCTGTTAGTATATAATACACTGAAGTTTATTATTTGTAACCATTATTTATGTTGTAATTCTTGTAAAATTATTACAAAAAATAAATATATCATAAAAATAATTATACTTGTAAATCAATTTTGCAGTGACAAAAATTAACACTAATAATCAATTTATTATTAACTGTGGCACTTTCATCATTTCATCAAAAATATTAACTAATGTCTATGAAACTTTAATGGAAGAGATACACTTGCAATTTCATGAAAACATTTCAAGTTCTGCAATTTTGTGAAATTAAGGAATGCACCTGCAATTTTTCCCGACCTATGTAGGCATGGATGCAAAAAGCCACCACCACTACTACTACTACTACAGTGCAGTCACTGGTGTATAATTTGTTGATGATGGGAAATGGTTCTCCATGTGTCATATCAAGATTTTGTGGATTTCATGTAATGCTGTAGTAACAAATTTAAGAATTCTCAATGCAGAGATGAGTTGTTATGGTATTGCTAATTACAGGGATATTACCATCCTGAGTGGAAGATACTTTATTTGTATCGTTTAGATATAATAACTAACTTGACCTGTTGCGTTTGCTTGCCCTTCTTCTAGATTGCTCAATACTCATGTGTTGGTTTATTGGTCTGCGCAATCTATATTCACTTACATGTGAATGCCACATCCGTTATTCTGCACCCCTAACTTCTCTTTTATTCTCCCTTGAGCCAACATTCTTCCTCCCCACCACCACCACCAAACACATCATTGCTAATGCTTTCAAGTCTTTCATGAAGCCTGAAACAATAAGCAAAATGGTGGTCAATCAGATGCTCCTGTGCTTTGGTACAATTTTTGCAGCACAGGTACATGCTCAAAGTCAATGATGCCTTTTTAGTACATTATTTGTCACTCAGGTTCATGTCGGTACATTTCTAATAAAATGCTTGTGGCATGTATGTATATATAACCCAGGATAGTAGTGGGAAGCTGGCGCTTCTTGGAATGATTGATCAGAGTTTAAAAGTTGGAAAGAAGTTGTCATGGCATGCAGCCAATACTACTAATGCTTGTGTTGGTTTACTTTCTGGGTTGAAGGTAGTTATTAGCATCATCTCTATGTTATATCAACCACTGCACTGTCTTCCCTGTTTTATTGACCTTATTATTATTATTATTTTAAATTATTGATCAGGCTTTACTTGCTTTACGTCCCCATGCATTGGAAACAGAGATTCTAAGTTCTGCTCAGGCCATATTTCTGGTTGGTATTCAAGTTCTTGATATTTGGGCTTCTGTTTTCACTGTTATCTTCTTGATTGCCAATCTTGCTGTGGTTTCTTAGTTCTTACAGAGCACCATAATGATTACTGTGATTGGACATGGATTTCCTGTTATTTAGGCTTGGTATCCACAATGAGACCCTCAAGGCATCATGTGATGATGTGAACTTTGTGCTGTAATAAGCTCTTATGTAATAGGATTAATTGTGACTTACACCAGTTAAGTGAGATAACAGTTATATGACTGTTGAGAATTTTTTTTTAACCTCTGTCTTCCACTAGTGATAGTGATATGCTTTATTTAACATCCTTAACAAAGTTTGTTTTCCATAAAAAAAATTCATGCATCTGATCATGGAGTACTTGGGATTTGAGGGTTGATACAACTTCTTTGCTTATAGTCTTTCCCATTTCAGTAACTATTGTTACTATTACGTAATCATAATGTGATTTGTTGTCAGCCATTAGCGTGGTTTAATTAATAATATAGGTACTTATTGGATATGAATTTATTGATGTTTCAAGAACATTTCGTGGAACAAAATAGTGAAAGTTGTTGATTTCTCCTGCAAGTGTACAGATAGTAACTAGTAGTATAGATAAAGGTATCATTCCCATGAGGATCGGGATGGATGCTAAATTATTGCGATTTCAATTACTTAGATGAGAAAATTTTTGATGATGTACTAAAATATAAGCAAATAAACAATCAATAGTTGAGAGATCTGGGGTTTTGGGGTTCACATCTTTTAATCATCATGATTTTCTTTTGATTTATCCAATTTTAGGAATATCTTGCTTTAAATGAGAATAATTTTGTTGTATTGTATCATCCCTTTTTAGAGGTGTAATAGAAGAATTTAATCTGCCCAGCATTGAAATCTATCAAGTTATATTTTGAAGTCCTATGAATCCTGCCTATTTCTATGTTAGTTAAATCTAGTTCGATATCTTGATTTTCCTGTATCTTAGCTCTTATCTTTTGCTTCCTTCACCTTGATCTATGAGATCATGTTATAGTGCAGGCCCAATTCACCAAGCAATGCAATTAATCCACATAGAGATCCTTTCTCTGACTGCACTCCCAGTTGAATTTTTTCAGACTTCTGTGGATCTGTCATATCTGTGGGCGTGTGTTTGCTGTAACCTTGCTCCCATTTCATTTTATTTTTGTGCTTCAGACTAGATGTATTTGATGCGTTTTGTACTTAATCACCAACATATGCATGTTAACCATTGAAAGCTCAAGTGTAATTGGAAATTCGATGAAAACATAGATAGCAAAACCAGACGACAAACTTCAAATATTAGGGCACGGCAGATCTCTGCTAATATTTCAGTGGAGTCTACATCATTGATTTCAAACCCAAAAAGGCAAAACATCTTTGCAAATCTTGAACCATAAATGTTTTTGTCACTTACTTTTCTTCCTCGCCTTTTGCCATTGGTTGTAAAAAAAGAGCCCTAGGCATTTTTCGAAGATCCTGGCTGAATTTTTCCCCAATTCTTGACTCCCTTCTGTTCACTTGCGCATATGTAGTGTTTTACTCGAATACTATCCAATATAGGTGCGGGGCATATCTCTTTGTTCTTAATTTTTCAAATGTGAAAGATTTGAGTTTACATCTGTCTATGGTAGTTGGTAAACAACTCTTTAAGATATTTTGGTTGCCTTTGGGAAAGCATCCAATGGAGTTGTGCTATCCATCCTTATTCTTCTAGAGGTAATAGATCGGAGTCTCGAGCCTCGCAAGAGATTCAGCATTTATTATCCAAACTTTATGACTGTAATCATTGAAAATTTTTTGCATTAGCTACATGGTTATTTATGATTGGCTTTAACTTGGGTCATTTCTGTGATGGAATTATAGGATTGGACTTTTTATTAATTGCATTTACAATTTCTTTTGAGGTTACTCCTTTTCTTATGACTTTCGGCTTGAGTGTTACCTATTTGTATTGATAGATTTTGGTTGCATATAAATGACAGAATGATCTGTGCAGTCAGCACATATTAAACTAAATATATCCCCTTAAATTCCTTAGGTTTGACCAACTTGTTGAGGTGATAGCTGACCTGGTAACATTTGATGATTTGTTTCCATGACAATGAGGGAAGAAAGTGTGTTGTTACTCAAATAATGCAATCTTTTCCTCTATTCCTACCATTATTTTCCTGGGAAAACATTTGTTCCTCTTGAATGACAGATCAAACAACCTGTCATTTTGTAATAGTGTTGAACTAAACAAATAGAACCTGCATAGTTTTTTGTTCCATATTTGCTCAAATGCTGCTTGCCTGGACATACCCTACTGTTCCTGGTATAATTCAGGACCTTATCCTAAGTTTTCTGTTCCTACTATGACAACTTCACGACATCTGCAGGGCATTCTAGGAGAGGGAGAAATATCTGCTGCACAAAGAAGAGCATCATCAGAGGGTCTTGGACTTCTAGCTCGACTTGGAAATGATGTGTTCACAGCAAGGATGGTTTGTTGCAAATTCCAAGCGTTAAGTGGCAAAATTCTTGTTCTAGAGATATCAATGATTTATGTTTTGATCAAACCTGTTATCCCTTCACTGATTATGCTTCTGGTGAAACTATTTATAGACTTGGTGGTTCATGAAATTACTTTAGCCAGTTGTGTATATTTTTCCTGTTGGATCTTACCTTTAAATTTTCTATGCATTTTGCAATCATTTCATCATTGTCACAATAGCCTTGTCCATCTATTTTTTGTTGGTCCTTTTGTTCTCCATCCTGTTACTCAGTTTTTATGTGTTGGTTCCCTTTCTCATTCTTATTGAACCATTTACTTGTGTGAAACAGACACGATCTCTGCTTGGAGATCTTGTTGCAACAACAGATTCAAGTTATGGTGCCTCTGTTGCACTCGCGCTTGGCTGCATTCATCGCAGGTAATGTTACTGAACTATGAAATGAAGTTTCAGGAACTTTCAAGTGGGCACTTAAATTCTAAGAAATTTCTGTATATAAAAATTGAATTTTTTTTCTACTTATTTGAGATTAGGGGTGTATTTGGGAAGTGATAAGACTTTCGGATGAAAAGTTTTTGGTGTAAAAATTGTTAAATTGATAGAAAATGATGTGATATGACAAAGATAATGATGAGGAGTAAAAAGAATAAAGTTAGAATAGATAGGTTAGTATTGAAAAGTATGGTAGTTGTATTGGAAGATGTGAAGAAATGATTAAAAATTAGGGTTGTTACGGTGAGTGAAAAGTTTAAGATTGGAAAGTTTTAGGTTGATATTTTTTCTTCATTGCCAAACACACCCTAGGAGTGTGAAAAGAGAGTGGAATACTTTTTCTAAAAAGTTTAATTTCAAATACGGCAACAACTATTCCTGTATTTATCGATACGATCACACATTTAGGAAAAAGTGGCACAGACGGCCATGGATTCTAACCTTCCAAATGAGACAATATCGTCAGGGCTAACATTTAAATGATGTGAAGTTACAAAATTACCCATGGTAAAAGCAATATCATTATTAGTTGTTGTAATTAAATATTATAAAAAATCAACGAAATGATATCAAAAACACAAATTTAGAGCAAATTTTACCTTAGAGTTGCAGTGGACACACTGCCTTTTAAAAGAAATGGCAAGCGCAATTTGGTCATTTTGAAAAAAATTTGCACCGTTATCTAATAGACCTAATGATGTTGTCATATTTGGAATTAGGAGTAGAATCTGTGGCTGTCTGTGTCATTTTTCTAAATTTGTGCCCATATCCATATATATGGGTCTAAATTTTGGACATTTTTGGAATTAACCCTTTTAAAAATGTCTATTCTGCATGTAGTTTGATATCTTAACCACCTCGCATCTTAACATTTACTGATATATTCAGTCATTCTCTGTCTTTTCACATATGAATCTTGCATATTTTATTTTATTTTGCGCACTTCATTGATAATCATTACCCCATATCTTATCACACCATTGCCTTTATTTTCCTCCACTTTTCTGTATTCCGTCGCTTCTACCTCTTTTCCAGATTCCCAAATGGAGAACTTTGGGGTACATGTAAGGGAGATAGATTGAATATACGACACTTTATTTGATGGCTCTCGATTCAATGTACCTGGTTGCATGGAACTTTTAGTGCACCCGGGTGCAAAATCCATTCTTTCTATTTTTAATTTTTTTTAAAACCGCTAATCTAGATGTATTTACTTTTAGCTATAATTTTATTCCCATTGCTTAAAACAAGTTTTATCATTTTTGTATATATATATATATATATATTTGATTTTTAAAAGCAGGAATATTTTAGTGATTTAAAAATGGCTAAAACCCCCTATTTTTAAAAATAATATATATATATATATATATATATATATATACACATTGTGAAAAATGGTAAAACTTAATATATATATATATAACTTAAATACACTTAGATAACAATTTTATAAAAAAATTTCAAAAAAATAATAAAGGGTTTTGCACTTGGATGCACTAAAATTTCAATGCAACCGGTTGCATTGAATCTTCTTTATGGCTATGAAGGAGAAGGTAAAGGAAAATATTGGATAGCTTAGGTCTAATTCATCTGGAACTGTTATATGTGCTTGCTTTACATGATGTTTTGTTTATATTATAATTTCTACCTTAATGTCTCAGAAAATTCCATTGAAATGCCAATTTTCCCATTATTTTTATTTTTTTCTTCAAAGTGGTTTTTGTTCGTCTATGTCTATGACTTATTACAGTGATACTTCTGCATTATTATGCTTCCAATTTGTAGACATTCAACTGATGTTCCTTATGACTTCCTTTTCATTTCAATTAAGATGTTGAAGATCTCATTTTTCAGTTGCATGCAGTGCAGGAGGAATAGCATTATCTACTCTGGGGCCTTCAACTGTGAGTTCAATATCTTCATTGGCTAAGAGTTCGAATGCAGACCTCCAATCCTGGTCATTGCATGGCCTTCTTCTGACCATTGAAGCAGCTGGCTTGTCTTATGTGTCCCATGTGCAGGTACTGCTTTCAGAGGGGACATTTGGATAGGAATAGCTTTTGATGATAACGAGATTAACATTTTTCCCAGTTACTAGCAATATAACTGATATATATTGTGAGATCATGTAAACATGGGTCAATGAAATGCTGTGCTGGGTGAATATACTTATAACGTGTTAAAGGTTCATATTGTTTGCAAAACCTTACCTATTGTTTATTATTCATTCCAGATTGTTTCCTTTTTTTTAGATTTCATTTTTTTTTTTCAAAAAAATTTGTTGTGGTCATAAGGCGTTGGAACTGAAAGTGTTGGTTTTCATACTCTCATTTGTAGGCAACACTCTTCCTAGCTATTGAAATTCTTTTGTCAGAAGATCATGGATGGGTTAGTATTCGACAAGGAATAGGTCGTCTTGTAAATGCCATTGTGGCTGCCCTTGGACCTGAACTTTCCCCTGGAAGCACCTTTTTTTCACGTTGCAAGGTATCAATTTGCAAATGAATGAATATCTTCCCTTAAGTCTTACATTTGAAGCCCATACGGCATTTTTTTCCCCTTGTATTCTTGCTTGAGTAGTTCTCTTATGCTGTTAGGATTACATTGGTTTAAATAACCTGTTTGCTTCACAAGTCTTTCGGCAGCACCATTTTCCTGATGTATTTTTATTCAGTCTGTTGTTGCAGAGATAAGCTCTGGACAAGAAACATCAACACTTCTTGAGTATGTTGCTTATATCATTCTACAATATTTTAACTATGATCACAATCTTATATGTATGCAATTTCCTTCATAATTCATGTTAACTGACATCTTAAAGTCTTTTTTAGTGATGTTTGATACATATTACAGGTGGGTCAGGTTCAGACAACAACTTGTGCTTTTTGCCCCACAGGCTGTTTCTGTGCATTCTCACATTCAAACACTTCTCCACACTCTATTTTCAAGACAGGTATCCTGTATGATATATTAAAATGTAGCAATTACCATCTCACTTGTTACATACCACAGTTTGTTTCTGCATCACATGCTTCTGTTTGAAACAGCCTTCTCTTCGGCATCTTGCTGTATCAACTCTGAGGCATCTGATTGAGAAAGATACGGTACGAGATTACTAAATTCATGGCTCCCTGCCTTTTGTTGCTGAAGTTGTATTGGTGATCTTTTGCAAAGCAATGTTCATTTTTGAACATAACAATCATCCATGATATCAAGAAAGACATTGTATAGGACTATAGTTACTACTAAGAAAAAATTAATATATTTATGGATTGTTATTCTCTATGAGAGTCACAAGCATGGATGATATTTTAGGATTACTGGTTTATAAAAGGTTGTTGTCTGAAATTGAGCAGAATGGTGGAGCCTGATTAGTGTAATTAATTCTACTTTTCTCTGTAGAAGGCATAGATGATAAGATTATAATAATTAGTTATCATGAACATGCCATTTTCTTTTTGGTCTTGGTAACCGTGTGGACAGTTTTTTTTGAAAATAAGATATCATGCCCATATGTGTGTAATGTGATAAATTTTCTTTTGATGGATAACAGAAAGCAAAATTTAATAGTTCGTGCTGGTTACTTGATGAAATATTGATTACTTTTTTGAAAAATTGATGGCACTGTTAGGATATTTACTTTCTTGATTTCTCTCTGTTTCATGGATATTATCTCGTCTCCTTTTTTATATGCAAATAGAAGGTTCTTGAGCAGCAGTTACCTATTTTTTCTAAGTACTTGTGTTCCACTAACTACATTCTTCTCAGGTGTCAATTATTGATGAGGAAATAGAAGTTCACCTGTTTGAAATGCTCAATGAGGAGACTGATTCTGAGTATGTGGCTATACCTTGTCGCTCAATCTGCATATTTTTTGGTTTTTGCAATGCCAATTTCTTCAATTCTGAAGTGGGACCCATCAAGATATTTTTGAGGTTCCTCTGATGATGATTTTTGACAATTTCATGTCATTGTGGATCAAGTAGAGGATTGGATTGCAAGTACGTTCACGCTAGATGCTTTCTTGGGAAAATTGAAAATTTGAGATCAGTATTTCTTTAATGGTTGAAATCAAGGGCTTTCTGCAAGTTACTTAATATTGAAAAGGCTGAGGGAAGTAAACACACAAAATGCACAAAGAATTTGTACCGATAAGATAATATGAACTTCCACAGCAAGAAAAGATAATTTTTGAACTCGCTGTGTTTTGGGAATGGTGTTGTAATCATCAAAACATGTACCCACTAAATCATGTTACCCATAAAATCCTACTATTTCACTCAGCTTACTATTTCAGGGAGCTATATAAATTTTACTATGTTGTTCAGCCTTACTCAGTTAGGTTAGCTACAAGAAATATGATATAACTGTATTGTATAGGTATTGGCTGAATCAGATACATGATATGGGGGGTGTATTGGATGGTGTAATGAAAATTTCTGATTTCTTTTGTTTCATATGTATATTAGCTACTTTATATGTTAAAGATAAAATAACAATATATGATTACATTTCACAAATTTTTTGATATTTCGTTCATGTTGTTTGGCTTAGAAAAAACAGTCTGACAAAGGCTGGTATGGTCTGATAACAATATGATGCACCCTATTGTTGAGGTTTGGTGGGGGCCCAATATGCCCCTTGATTTTAATATTTAGAACCATGATCAGGTGGAGTTGGGAGTTTCAGGATTCCATTTTAGATGCCTAAACTTGTTGGTTTTTTTTTTTTAAATTTATAGATTTGCACATTATTGCTATCAATTTTTAATTTAAAGAATCAGCAAAGTGTTGGCCAATTATCACTACTTCAACAGTTCAGGGTTCTATGTGGATGCATTGAGCAGGGGGTTGGAATTTCTCCTCATTTTTTTCCATTCAAAACAGTTAAGCAATATTCTAAGCATCTGATTGGTGCATCTGTTTTATATTACAGGATTGTAAATTTGGTTAAGTCCACTATTATGCGATTGCTTTATGTGTCATGTCCTTCCCGATCATCAAGATGGATCACACTATCTTATAACATGGTAAGCTTATTCCCTCTACATGCTGATTTTAGCCTTTTTCTTGTATATGTCATTATGTCGTAGGAATTTTAATTGAATTGTTATAGTCGTAGTCAAAACGCGCGCGCGCACACACACACACAAAGAGAGAGAGAGAAGCTATCTGGTTCAGCGCACCTGCACTGTATTAACGGTACATTTGGCCAAAAATGAGCCCCACATGTACTTAAATATATCATACAATCATTTATCTATATATAAATTTTGTAACAAATGGTTTATATGTTGAAAAAATCACTTTAAAGTTGTTATTATATCAAACTATTTTTTTTTACGTCGAATTTGTACCATTTTCAGATGAGGTTCATACACATATCCAATTAGGATGAAAATTGATATGATAATAGAATACATTATTCTAAATACAATGGGCGCAATAGATTATAATTTTATGATCATATGGAGCTCATTTTGAGGCAACTGCACCATAATCATGTTGCAGGTGTGCTGCACCTAAATATTTCACATTTCTTGAAGTAATGTGTTAAGGTCAGGAATTCAATGGGACCTAATGAGATAAATTTGGCAACAAATCTTTTGAATTCATTTTCTATTTAGTTAATGAAAAATTCTCTTTTGTGTATGTAATCAGATCACATCCCTCTCTTTCCCCTTCCCATATTCCTTTTCTCCCCTTCCCCAAACACACACAAGAGAAGATTCTCCAATAAATAATGAGTCCAGTCATTCTTGATGGTCTGGAGCAGTGGGAAATCAAGGAAAAACATAAACGCTGGACGAACATGGTTGAAAGAAAAATGTTATTAGTAAGGAGGTGCTAGATGCAGAAAAATAGGACACAAATGGTTTTGTCAAGTAAATTCAATTATAATGCCAACTATTGGAGATGGAAAGAATAGATAAATTTTCTCCAAAAATGGAGCTTATGTAACATCATCTATTTCCCATGAGCATGGATTATCATTGCTAAGATGTTGTTAAACATCTACTTTTTGTTTTGCTTTCAGTCAATTGAATCTTTCTACCATTCCAAGTGATATCATCAGAAAGTGATCTTCATTGTGTCTGTGTTACCACCATCTGTTCATACTATAACCTATTTCCTGTCACCTAGGTTATTGCAACATCAACACGAAGAAAGGCAGCTGAGGTTTATGCAAGATTGAAACAGGATACTGCAATTGGTGCTCCCACTAATGATGATAGAACACCTTATGGGGAAGATGATGAAGGCATGATTGCAAGCTTTGGTGACAAACAAATTCAAGACACTGCTAATGGTTCTATTATTCAATCAAAGAGGGAAAAACATCTGAGATACCGAACAAGATTTTTTGCTGCAGAGTATGTGAACCTTTTACTTTGGATTAGGATGGAATGGAATCTCCCATTTCCCAAAAGAACTTTTCTCATTCCCAAAAATTAACAACATACTTTTTTCATTTCCAATATACCTTTTCCCAATCTCAATACACAACAATATTTTTTCCATCCCACAATCTCATCCCATTTAAGCTATGAACAACCGCTTACTTTATGTCGACTAGCATTCTGAAGACTGTTTGCCCATAGTGTCAATTTTTTGTTTTTATCTAGATTATAAACTGCACTGTTCCACTGCAAAGGAGAACAAATTGGGTTTTCTTGCTGAGAAAGCATCCAAAAAAGGCTGTCGTCATGCATGCTTTGTTTTATCATTTCCTACTGTTGTTTGCTAAATAGGAATAAATTTTATGCTGGAGGAAAAAAGAAAAAAGGAAAGGAACTAAGAGAACACTAATGTAATGGAACTTACACCTCTTCCAGTATTTTCTGCAGTATAGTGACCACATGAAGGCAGAAAGATCAGTGATTTGGTTAGGTCATCTTTAAAGCTAACTTGTCCCAACCAATAATGACAACCAATTAAAGACTTTAATCCATGGGAGGCATTGTGGCCAAATGGTTGACTTGACGAAGATGGTATGAAACCTGATTCAGTCTTTTGATCTTGTGGGTTTCTTTAGACATTAATTTTTGGATAGTCACTGGCTGAGGGAAGGATTCTCACAATTAAATTCCAGAAAGAGCCATGGTGTTGTAGAATAGAATCAGGAAGCTGTTGGAAGAAAGTGGTAGACCCTCTCAAGGTGAAAGAAGCAAAGGAATAAGAGAAAAACAATTGAAGGAAAAACTGGAGGAGAAGAGAATTAGAGTGAGAAAATGAATAAACTTGCATTCGATAGTCTGTCAACTGTGCTTAACTGAACTCTTCTCTTTACTGTATGCTATTCTATTTATAGGCATCAGATTGAAAATAAATTGCATTAGAAACAGAACTCCTGAATACAATATCGAGAGTAGGGTTAAATGTCTGATTTAAACTGTTAAACAAGTTAATTTTGTATTTCAATCCCTTGGTTACTATAAACTGAAATAAATAATTAAATATCCACAAATCTTTAACATTCATAAAAGAAACTAAATTCTAATGGCTATTCTATAACTAAATAAGTGTATCATTATGTTCTGCATCTTATGGTTCTATTTACAATTATTTGGTGTCCGGGAACTATGAATAGGATGTTATCATTTCTTCTACCCATGACCACAGATCCACAATCTTCTTGAATTTTACTTTTAGAAATTGAATGGGTGATAACACAATCATGGTTTCTATTTTCAATGCTGGTAGAACCGAAAAGCAAAACACCTGGAGTAGCAATTTGCAAGGAAATAGATAGGACTTCGAAGGCACTATCAACTGCTTTACTCAATTGTCCAAAACCTATTTTGACAAAAACACTCCTTACATATAAGAACATTTAGAAAACTGGGAAGAAATGTTATCCTGAGTGTGTACCCTATTGGTTCTGGATTAATTTGCACCAGTTTCATGACAATAATGCATTCTGTGCTTCGCATTTTTACCATTTAAGAAAAGAGTAACGCCACTGCACTATCAGCAAGATATAGCAACTATCAGTATCACAGTCACTGGATGTGCAATTTATCTCTTGTTATGACTCTGTCATTTCATTTGACACTGAATGAGGATCTTGTTCTTACAAAATGGTTTACCTGTCTGCAAATATTCTCCTTTAAATCCTTGTACAAGAGTTGGTTTCTCCCAAGTAATAAAATGTTTCAATAATCGACCTTCATTGTTTTACTTATCTTCCAGTTACCAATGTCATCATCTGTAAAAAGATCTCTCCACTCAGTCCTAGACCATTCTACTCTGTCAAACAGAGAAATGCACTTGTGCAAGTCTTATCTGATTTTCTGAATTTTTCTTCTGTCATGGCATCTCTTGTTCTAAACCATAGATTTCTTACTTTTCTAATCATTATTTAATCTACACCTGGAAATATGTATCCATGAAGTGCAGATGTTTGGGCTATCTACCTGCTGCAGTTGGCACAGATCCTGCACATTTTGATCTTTCTATTGCAAGAGAGAGAGAATCTACTGGTGGGCATCCCACTTCCAGTGATTGGCTAGTCCTGCACCTGCAGGAGCTGGTTGATCTTGCTTACCAGGTTTTGAGCTGATATACAATATCACTGATTTTATGTTGGTACTCAGAAAATGGTGCTTTTGATGTTTACTTATGTTGAGATTTCATTTCATAGATCAGCACGGGGCAGTTTGAAAATATGCAGCAAATAGGTGTGGGGCTTCTGGTTACTATTATGGAGAAGGTATGTATGCAGAGAATAGTGGCATATATATATATATATATATTTTTTCATTCAATAAGGAATGCTTTTGGAACTGATCCCATTCTGTCCTTGCGTCATTGCATTGAAAATAATCTAATCTAAGGATATAGACTAAAACAAAACTTTTGTGGTATAGTTGGAAGCCTCTATGACTGTCGATCACTTAATGCCCGGCCCAAGTCTCACTGGAATTGTGTTTATCTAATGATTTCAGTATTTTAAAGGGTTTTTACATTAACCTTTGATGCTTCCTATATTTTATGTCGACATGTTCTTTATTTCCTCCTTTCATGGTTGCTCACAAACTAAATTGACTGACTGAGATGAGTTTAACTTTTGAGATTTAATTTTCTGATCATGGCCAAAATATTTAGATATTAAGGCTGGTAGTTGTTCTTCATCCTTGGCATATTGCAAATTATCAAGGCTTTTCACGGTGCCATCATGTTCCTATGATAGTATTATTGCATTACTAGTGGAATATTCTACGGATTTTTTGTCTGGATGTCCGTATATTATGTTTGTCTTTCATTTCAGTTTGGAAACCTACCAGACCCAGAGCTTCCTGGACACCTTATGATGGAACAGTATCAGGTTTTCATCAATTTGATTTCTGATTCTTGTGATTTGTTTTATCTTTCAATGGCAACTAGGAGAGTAAGTAAATCTTTGATAATATTATTTTGACATTCATGAAAATCTGTTTCCTGTTAATTATAATTCAGGCCCAACTTGTTTCTGCAATTCGAGCTGCCTTAGGTACATCTTCAGGCCCTCTACTTTTGGAGGCAGGCCTACAGCTGGCTACAAAGGTTGAGATTAGCCTCATCTTCAGATATAAGTGTCTAACATCTCCAGAAGATATATTCACGGAGATTGAAATTTCAGGTTCTGACAAGCAGCATTACAAGAGGTGATTCTGTTGCACTCCAGCGAATTTTTTCTCAAGTTTCACGGCCGCTGAATGAGTTCAAGGACCTCTACTATCCATCTTTTGCAGAATGGGTCACATGCAAGGTGAATTTCTTGTAGTTATCCTTTTGTGGGGCAAACATAGTGTTTCAGAATGGAAGTATTCTAATAGACTGAAATTCATGGCTTTTTGGAATAATTTCTTGGCAGATCAAGATAAGACTTCTGGAAGCCCATGCCTCTGTCAAATGCTACACTTTCAATTTATTAAGAAACAGGCATAACAACCTTCCAAATGAATATTTATCATTGATACCAATGTTTTCAAAAAGCTCAAGTATTTTGGGGAAGTACTGGATCTCAGTGCTGAACGACTATGCTCATATTTGCTTTGGTCTGCTGTTCAAGAATACTGTAAGTTTAATTTTCCTACACCTCTATCTTGAAATTTCTTCAGTGTAGCCATTATACACAATGTAGTCTTGCAATTTTCACAGCACAGCCATAACACGCAGTGTACAGTGTACATTGATTACCTCAACAAACAATTTGGAATTGGAGAGTAGCGCTTTTATCACATCTTTTTCCCTACTTTTTCACATTTTCCCATATAACTACCCAATCTATTTCAACTTTTTTCTTCTCTACTCCTAATCATTTACCACCTATCATATCACATCGTTGAGCTACCTATTTAAAATAAGTTCTCTGCCAAATTTTTTCCCTCTTCCCAAACAGACCCTGAATCACATGCTGTAGTGTGCATAGCATGTAGAACTGTTTTAGAGCAGCAACCGGACTATGGGCCTGTTTGGCCATGCATTTCGGTGCAGGAAGCACTGTCGTTATCCACTTTAAGTGGACTGTCTGACACAACTTCTGGTTTCTGCAAGAATTTTTGCTATAAAAGCCACCAAAAGCAACATTGGGGGAAGCTCGAAATCAGATCTTCCCTCTCTATGCACAGTCCACAGTTTTTTACTGCAGGGCCGAGTAAGCCCTGTGTGTTCTAATCCTTTTCTTAACTTCTTGGTTCTTTGTTTCTGAACCTGGTTTAAAGTGATCGTGATATGACCTTTAACAGAAATGGTTTCAATTGCTGCTTAACAAAACACCAAATCATTGTACGGGTGTGATTTGTTTATCACATAAAATTATTGTATGAATTGATGTGAAATTTTTTTTGCAGTTGAAAGACTGATCTTGTATCTTATCTATAGACCATAAAAGAAGTTCGATAAATTGTTTTATTATTCTGTGTAGGTTGGTTTCTAAGTTCTATCTTGTTTCATATGGTGTGTCCCCTTTTTATTTCCCATTTATTCATTTTTTTCTTATTACTTGTCGTATTTTTGTGATATTTTAGTTAAATAGTTTAGAGTGCTGGATTATACGCACAAGTTAATTAAGCATCCATGTAGATTTCACTATTGCTTCCTTTTAATAGTTTTTACATCTTTGCCAGTACAAACCTTTCCTGGACGGAGTTCAGTCACCACTAGTGTCATTAGAGGTGCAACCATGTCTAGATGAAGTTTGGCCAGTGATTCTTCAAGCAGTTGCATTGGATGCAGTCCCTGTGGAATTTGAGATGGATGAGCATGGAAAGTCAAATGGCAAAGATGCTTCTGAAAGTACTTTCACCTCTGGATATAGCATGGTCAGATTGGAACCCAGAGAATTTTATTTCCTTTGGGGATTTTCTATACTTATTCTGTTTCAAGATCAGCAAATGGTAGTGGGCAAACAAGTAGTGCGGTTTTCTATGCCTGAGAGAATCAGATCCACAGGACATTCAAATATAAAGGATGCAAATATTGTGGGTCCAAAGCTAGATGAAATTGCCTTGTTGGCGATTCAGTCTCTCTCAAAACAAAGGTTTTTTAGCAATGACCTCCTAGCACTGGACATTTGCAAAGAGCTTCTACAGGTGATGTTTCAACTATCATTCCATAATTTCATGTTCTGCAAAGGTGTGATCTTACTTGATTTCTAACATATATTTGTTTTATAAGTAAAAATAGCCAGAGACAGACATGATGTTTCTTATGTATTTTCAAAGGCATGGATTCTATCATCACATTACCAAAATTATCTGAAAGATGAATGTTGATCCATCTAGCAAGTCAATCTAACTTAATATTCTTTCCTGATACCAGAGACGCAAAACAAAGATGCACATAAATCAATTAAGTTGATCAAAGTTAATAATTCTTTCTTGACACTAGAGATGCCAAACTAAGACACCGTTAGCTTTTTTTCTTAACTTCAACTACATTATTTAGTCTTAACTAGTGATAACCATAAAATGCTATCTTGTCAGCTGAAGAACTGACATATATATATTTATCAGAACCAGCCTCCGTCGTCTTAATGAGAACAAATATCCCTAACATTTTAAGCTTTCATTGATTGACCCTTATTTCAACTCAGAATTGTTTGTAATTCTATGTCCATTTCCTAATCATCTTTTATGATTTCATTTTATGATTATTTTAGCTTAAAATTTTGTTTGAATATACAAATCTGTCCAAACTTTCAATTGCCGGACATTCTTGTGCCATCAACTGGGAGCACTTTAGCATCTATATTCATCTTTGTTCTACTTTGCAGCATATTGTATGTGTACCTGCTCAAAGCTTTTCTTTTGTTATTTCAAGTTTTAAAAGCTACCTTTAAAGGATATTCGAAGTTTGAATGGCACTTTATAGTAGTGACATATTTCTATATCTGATCTGGAAGTATTTGGGATGGTATTGTTGGAGCAATATAGTGAAATTATACATCTGTTAATGTCAGCAAGACGCTAAATGTTCAGAAAAGACTCAATTATGATGTTAGAGAAGCTGAAAATACATGGTTGTGCACATGCAATCTGATTCAGTTGTTAATATATAGCGCACCATTAAGCATTATTAATAAAACTCTCCTGTATAGCTATACCTCTTAAGTTAATGCATCGTTTAATGTTGGAGTCATAAATTTAGTGTGTTATCCATGTATTATTATAGTCAGGCATTTATCCTTTTCAATGCAATGTCATTTCCATCTGCATGTAGTTGTGCTCACCTAATACCTATTGTCCTGTTCTGCATCTTGCTTTAAAAAAGATCAACAGGTCAAATGTGCGAAACCTTGTGCAGCTTCTAATATTGTAGAGAACTTACCTTTGTATATGATTTTTGGATTGGTGCTCATCTTTCTCATAGTTTTGATGTGGGTTTTGTGCATTTTCTTAATGCAGGTTCTTACCTATACCAAGCAGATGACCAGCTTCTGGAATAGATTAGCAATACCTATATTGTTACAGGTAGTCTCTGCGTTCTGTCAAGTATTTCTTGGTAATCACTGAAACTTTAGGGGTAAAAGGTGAAAACTATGCAACTGTAATTCTCAGTTGTGAGGAGGTAAATTTTCCTAGCAGATAATGATTTTTTTTTTTTTTACCAGATTGTGCAGGTTTGCCCTGATGGTTTTTTCCAAATGGATGATTTTATATTTGTCGCAGCAGAACTCTGCATGAAGTATCTCTATGAAACATTTATGAGGTGGTTAGCCTGTCTTCAAAAAGTTGAAATTTCACTTCTTCTATATCTTAATCAAATTTTCAGAAAGATTAGTACCTGTGCCGTATGACTTCCATCTGTATTTCTATCCTGTTAAACAAATTTGGGGTAAATTTTTTGTTGTTGCTAGTGATATGTAACAAAACCATTACACTAGCTTGTATTTGGCAATTGGTATCAAACGTAACATAGGGAGGCATGAACAATGCTGGTGGGCGCTGGTTACAATTCGTTCTCAAAAAAAAATAAATTAGATTAAAAAATAAAAAATCTTGACCTAAACTTTTTTCTGCTTGAAATGGGAATTTGCTTAACTGCGTACAGATAAGTTTCGAAGTGTGTATTTTCTTGATGGTGACCATCTTATGTGCTGTTGCAGTACTGACATGATGACACAAGATGATACCAGTTTTGAAGGATTAAGCTCCTCATTGTTCTTCACAGCTGAGACATTAGTTCACCGCTCAAATCCAAAGGTTTTGAGAATATTATTCTGTTTATCGAAATGTTTTAATCATCTCGGATGTTCTATTATTGTCTATCCTCAACTCTTGATATTTTCTTGAAGCGCAGACACAGGGGAAGCTGATGTTGGCATTTTTGTCAACTAGTTTTAATTGCTTAAAAAGAGCCACAACTGATTCATACTTGTCATCAGCAATTTCTTTTGCACAGAATATTCTCCTCTTGCTGAATAAACACTTCAGAGGTGCATCATCAATTAAATCTTTTTGTGTTTTGTTTCTTCTTCTTTTTTTTTTTCTCTCTCTCTTTTTCCATCCTTTCGTGAATCCTCTGGTTTGCTGGTATAGAAACATGTGTATCAGTAATTGAAAAGGTTACTAGATAAAAATTTGTTTTTTCCTAAGAATAAAATCCCCTCTACTCATGCAATTACTAGAATGAATAGAGCTGTGTATCGAGTGTATTGACAATGATAAATTGAGAGCCCAGGAATTTGCTTAATATGGTATTTCCTATTTCATTGTAAGTGGTACTTAAATTCCATTAATTTCTGTAAATTTTATTTTGTATTTCTTTCATAATTCCTCATTACTGCTGTTAGGACCTGTAACTTCTGCTGGTATTGGAACTTGAATGGCTGCTTCCAAGGCATCTCTTGGATGATTTTCTTTCTGGGCATAGCCTTATTCCTACTGCAAAAGTACCTGTCCACAGCTCCACCTCACCTGTGTAGATTTAGGGCCTGTTTGGCCTAGCATCCCTACGTAGCAAAATACTACCGCTAGCATGTTTACGGGAAGCATCAATGAGCAGCTTCCTGCAAATGTGGAAACTTTTACTAATAATAGTGACTTTCTAGGAGATACCACAAATTTGGATGCAGTCTAACACTCAAAATTTTGAAAATTGCTGGCGGCTAAAGATGACACATACCTAAACAGGCCCTCAGTGGGATGCATGTGTGGTCAACAAATATGACAAGTTGTTCTTGTCCTTTGGTGATTTCTGTCGATAATAATTCTTGAAAGAAATTTAGGTATAAGATAAATGCCAAAGCCAAATGTAATTTTTATATCTGAAAAGGTTACTAGTGTACAATTTTGATGACTCAGTTCCCTCAGAAATTATTTCATTGCAGATAATGCTAAACTTTCTGAAAGTTTTGCTCACAAAGAAACTATCTTGGGAGCTTGCCAAAATGAGATTCTCCTTTTGTCTCGAGATAGCATCAAGGGAATCCATATGTTGGGCAATAAGAGGACAAGCTCATTTAAGCTGCAGCTTGTAAAATTGTCTTTTTGCCTGGAAGAAGTGATGTCTCTTGCAAGACTGGCCCATGAAACTCAGCTACAGGAGCAGAGCAAAGAAAATAGTCTACTGCTATTTACTTTGCATAAACAGTGCATACAGTGCATGCGAACTGTTATCATAGACTCCAATATGCAGGTATGTACTTCCATCATCCTTACAGTAGCAAATTGGAAGGAGATCGAGTATTTATTTATGAGGCTACAGAACTTTCATTTCCAACACTAGTGCATGCTACAACATTTTGACAGGATTCAATGGGATGGATGCTATATCTTTAACAAGGATACTTGTTTGTTGGACAAAAGAAAGGGTAATAATGATCGTATACAATTGGGTTGTTAACTAAGTAGCTACCCCTTACTTTTTATACTTAAAATATTTTTTTTTAAAATATGAGTCTTTTACAATATTTTTCTATATGCATGTGTTTATGATACCAAACTTCAATTTGATTGGAAAATTTAAGAAATTTTGAGAAACTAATTTTCTTAAATTTTCCAATCAAAGTGAAGTTTGACATCATAAATATATACATATAAAAAAATGTCCAGGTTTTTTTTTTTATTTAAAAAAAATTAAACATAAAAAGTAAGATGTTGTCACTTAGTTAAGTAACAACCTGGTTGTATATGATCCATGGTTTTGAATATTAGTGATGCTGATATGATATGGTCATATCATATAGGTATTGGCTATGTTTAACAAACAGGGTATGTCTTGAAAATGCTTGGTTTTTTTTTATTTCATGTGTATATCAACTATTTTAGATAGAGAATGGAATTATCGAACATGAAATAACAAATATGGTTGATATTACAATTTTTTGGATATTTTTGTTCATATTGTTTGGCATAAAAAAACAGTCCAATACAGGCCAATATTTCGAAACCTAACCTTTTGTTCTTCCTTTTTCCCCCATCTAATGGAATAGAAATTATTGCAAGATTGGATACTTAAAACTATTCCTTGGATGCATTCGAACATGTTGCACAAAACAACAGTAACACCAGCTAATTTTTAAAATAAAGCTCTTTCTTTTTTATAATTCTAAGAGTTAGATTCTGATCATCCACATGTTATGCATATCTGAGGCACAAAATTGATTTATGCATCCTTCATGAATTTGCATCCACATGCCTGCTCTGAGACTGTCCTTTCACAATCGAGTTTAATAGGAACAGAATATCTGAAAATTTACCTTTTCCCCAGGTTCAAGCTGTAGGATTGTCTGTGCTGAAAAGCATTTTCCAAAAGGAACTTGGTCAAAATGCAAACACAGATCATTCTTTTATTCTGTTTACCGCTGGGGAGCTCCTTGGAGATATATTTTCCCTAATTCGAGAGATTCTGAAGGTAACTTATGGCTGCATTTATGTTGAAAACTTGATCTCGCATGATCCATCTCTAAATTCTTTGGTATCTTGACAGAAATCCATCACCAGGGAATCAGTTGTTATTGCTAATGAATGTTTGAGACTCTTTGTTCTCGTCCACCAACTGTCTCAAGCAAGTGAATGTCAGAAAGATGTTATGAATCTCCTTTTGGAAACAATAATTATGGTTGTGTCTGCATCAACTAAAGTTCATTCACAGGTAAAAATAAAATAAAAATTTTCTTTTTAGCATGACTAGCAATGATTCACAGGTAAAAATAAAATAAAAATGTTCTTTTTAACATGACTAACTCATTTCAGCTGAGATGGTGTTCATTTTTCAGGAACTTGCTGAAATTAAGAGCAATGCTATGAAGCTGGTTTCTCATCTTGCTCAGATGTCATCGTTTACCATTCAATTCAGAGAAGTTCTGCTGGAAATGCCTGTCACACTTAGGCATCAGCTTCAGGTAAATTTGTCAGCATTGGATAACAAAAGTTACTCATGACTAACTCAATTTCCCCAGGTAATTATGGGTAGTTGACCTTTAAAATCGTATAATGCATGCTATGATTCCATCTAAAATTATAAACATCCTATGGTTGTAACCTGAATCTTCTAACCAGTTGATCCTAATTGATGAGTGATGAACATGTTATTGTTGAATCTATGACTCAGACCAGTGAATTGCCCATGTTCGAGCAGATGTAAAATAAGCACAAGTCAATATCTTGCATTTGATTCTGTCTTTGGGGCATTTCTATCTACATTAAGTGCTTGTATTTTATGTTGGGACTGGTTGCATGAATGCAGCGTATCACTTTCTATTCTAAATTGGTTGCCTGTGATGACTCTCTTGTTCATGAGGCATTCATTTCCTGTATGAGATCTAAGTTATCATCATCATGGGCTGTTTTACCAACTAAGTGGTTGGCAGTCAGCTGCGTGGATCCTTTTAGATGCCTCCTGATTCCTCCGTTTATTCTTAACCGATCTGGTTAAATGGAAAAAAAAAAAAAAAAAAAAAAAACTTACGAATACAAGCATTCTGTTCTTTTCAGGACATAATTCGTGCATCCGTTGTTCAAGGTCAAAATCCGGCTCAAGAGACGCCCATCCTTTCATCTCCTCTGGCAATTAGGTTACCAGTGCAGATGGAGAAGCCTCAAGAGACTGCTTCAACACCCACTACTGCACATCTTGACAAGGGTGTCGTGCAAAATGTAGAAGATGTTGACGAAGATGGTGATGATGATTGGGATGTATTTCAGTCATTTCCTGCTGATAAGGATGTTGCTAGTCAAGCAGAGGCAGGGAAAAAAGAGGTAATGAAGCCCGAGCCTGCTTCAAATGATGACTTTATTGGTGAACATAAAGAAGAAAGTGTTTTCAATGAGAGTCTGGGTACTGGGGCCGATAAGGATGGCAAAGAGATGAGTAATTTACAAAACTTAGAGGGAGTTGGAGAGATTGAGTTAGAAAAACAAGGCGACGGAAATGAAGTACATGAGTTCCCTGCTTTCAACCCTCCAGAAAACATTATTAAAGTCACCGATGTTGCAAATGATGGTGGTTCTTCCTATCCCCAGCCAACCGATGATGCTATTTCCAAGTATTTGGACCATAAGCATGATTTGCGAGAGTGTGAATCTACTAGGACAGGCAGTCAAGGTGATGAAAGTGAGGTCCAAGGATCATCTAACCGACAGCAGATAGAAAACAATGAGAAGTCAGGCGGTGAGGGAGACATGAGGAGCGAACAAAGACTAGTGTACGTGCAAGGCAACAAGGATATTGATCAGAAATCCACTGAAGGTGTGGAAGATTCAGGAGTGAAAGACAACTAGGTGGTCACGGGAAGAACATTATGACCTCCCAGATTCATTCGGAAGCTCAAGCCTCTTGGGGGTGCAGTGCAACCCGATGTGAAGTCTGTTGAGAATGCAGAATGCGATGATGCAAAAACATCTACATGACAAAAGGAAAATGAATTGCAATATCTCTCCACTAGTCCTCGGAGTTGTGGAAAAGGATGTCAATGAGGAAGCCGGGGGATAAGTATGTTATGTAAAATGGTGTGTTTAGAGAATGTTATAAACGATTATTAAAGATGCTACGCTGCTTCAGTGGCAAGAACATTTCGGCCATGTTCCCTCACGTGTAAGGTGATGTTTTTACCCTATGTCACAATTGAAAGTTCAAAATAGGTAGTTCTGTCCTTTTTTTCCTCCTCTAAACAGGTTACAGATATAATCATAAATTGATTCCTCGTTTTCACTTGAATCTTATATCGCAATCGGAATATAAACATCTTAAATGGGAGAAAATTAAAGAAGGGGGAACTGGATCTGGTTTACGTGGCCTCGGTTTGTAGTTTGCTTGCTCATTAAATCATTTGCCAGACCGTCGGCCGGTTTAAGTGTACAAGTTTAATTTTATAAAGAATAATAGCTATGTAAATTTAAATCAATAAGAATAATTGTAACATCGTAATTACATAAGGCTAACATCACGGATCAAATTACGTAATAGCTATGTTTGAAGTTTGAACCAAACAGAATGACTAAACGGTTCACTTGCTGATTTCCGTCTTCTAGACAAAAAATAAAAAAAAAATGATGGCGACGTGCTTATCCTTCACAAATCAAACGTTAAATTTGTAAAATGTGTTCTGGCAAAATAGCTTGGATAACCCCTATTGTAAAAATTTTCATTTGGCGATGGATTTAAAGAATACACTTGGGAAGTCTAGCGGAAGTGATCCAATGCGTCTTTTTTTCTTTTTTTAATCAATTCAATGTGGTTTTTGATTAAATGCATTTGGTGCATTTAGCTTTGGTGCGCACAGGTGCATTTAGCTCATTTTTTATTTTTAAATTTTTTATGGAATTATTAATCTTAGTGTATTTAAGATATAAGATAAGTTTTACCATTTTTGGAAATTTATAGACAATTTTTTGAATTTTTTAAAAATAGGGGCATTTAAGTTATTGACTAAAATACCCCTATTTTTAAGAAATTCAGAAAAATGTCTACAAATTTTTAAAAATGGTAAAACTTAATGCATATATTAAATGGGGACTAAAACTTTTTCCTGTGGAACCTCTTCTATTTTTAACACCTACATGATTGATAAAAAATTTATTTCATGTATTATATTTAGCATTAAAAAAATATATACATACATCCGAAAATGATAAAACTTAGAGTATTTAAATAAGTTTTTTATGTGAGTTAAGCGAGCCATTTGCTTAGCTCACGTTAACAAGATCATTGCTTTTTAAAATATAAAATAAGTTATTATTTTCAGAGATATGTAGATATTTTTTGAATTTTTTTAAAATAAGGGCATTTTAGTCATTTGAAAATTTTTCAAAAAATGTATAAATCTACAAAAATGGTAAAACTTGTTTTATATCTTAAATACAACTAGATTAACCGTTTTATAAAAGGAATTTTCAAAAAAAATAAAAATGAGTTAAATATACCCGGTGCACAGAGCTAAGCATGCATTCAATCATCTTCCAAAGTAAACATGCCTTGACAACATTTACAAGAACAAAAAAACACATAGGCCTTCACTAAGCATGTAACATACTTGTCCGAAAGAGATTCAGTAGAATCGACTCGGCTATGATTTTTACAAAATCCATGGCCCGTTACTAAGTTCATTGCTGGCCCATTTTAACCAAATCTCAGCTTGATTGCTCGCTTTATTTCTCGTCGTCTGAAGACTAGTATTATGTGGAAATTTTGGACAAATATGATATACCAACCAACAGTACTATGGAACAATCATTCCAGATTCAGAACATGGCATCTTAATTTTTAGCTACAAATTAATTGCCAATAATCCTGGGATATAGAATTATATATGATTTCCTTAACAGAATTTTTGGATCGCACATCAGAGCCTGAAATGATCTAGGGCAGATTTCCCATCTAGTCCCTTTGAATTGTAGTACTTGTGGAATTCTGTCACAGTAGTTCCTTTGTATTTTGGAGGATTTTCATCAGACAAAAGCTCCTTGATTGGTCCACAAACCGTGTGTGATGGATGAAGATATGTGGTGAAGAAACAAGCTACAGATACCCTTGGGCCCACACGGTTGGCAAGCACTCTATGCTCCACACTTTTTAGCTTGTCGTTGGACACAAGCTGCAGAGATTAATACAAAAGTAAGTAATAAACAATCTTGAAGGATGAGCATATACAGTATCTTGTATGTGTATATACCTGTAAGAGATCTCCAATGTTAACAACAAGAGCTCCATGAAGTGGGGTGACATCCACCCATTGATCTTGATGGAGGATTTGCAGCCCACCAATGTGGTCTTGGAGTAGGATGGTAAGGAAGCTACCATCTGAGTGTTGAGTGGCTCCAAGGGTCAGCTCTGGCTCAGGGCATGCAGGGTAGTAATGATGCGCCAAAGCAAGACCTTCAACACAGCCCATGTCATGGAAGAAGTTGGTATGCAGCCCTAGTGCCTCTGATAATAACTCCAACAAGGTACTACCTAACTTTTTGACATGCTTTGAATACTCCACTATTATGTCCCTGCAAGGTCCAAATTAATGGCAATTTAATGTTAAAAAATGGAAGATTAAACCAATCAATCAAACATAACATTTTAGCATCCAGTTCAAATATATGAAAATTTCAATGGGTAATTCTCCTGTTCAGGTCAACCCACAACCTAAATGGGTTATGATTGAATAATTAAAGAGGTTGATCATAAGATGAGGATTGAACAACTTGCCCATTCAATTACCCGATGCATTTACTTAGGCTTTATTTAGTTGGGCAGTAATAGGTAGATCTTCCCTTTTGTAAGGAAATACTTTCCATTTACTTTCCCTAATAGTACTTTTTAAAGCTAGTTAATTTGCTTAGGAAATTCTGTTGGGGTAAAATATAAAAAAGAGAAGATAAGGATAGTGGGAAAAGTGAAAATAGAACCAAATTTCACTTCAGGCGTGTTACGATGTCACTTTCCTTAAAGCAATTTGCTACCCTATTTACTGCTTAGGGTAATTTTGCAATTGCTCCCAGGATACAAAAAGTGAAATCTGAGCTAAAACAAAAAGCAACACCTTTTCTAAGCACACGAATACTTGAAAATACAATTCTTAGTTGAATAGAGAGAATTTCAAAATGATATGGTAAAACTGCAAAACTTGATTAAGACAACAATGTCCAAATCAAGATAGCTATGAGATGTCTGAACGGAGACAATACAACGTCTTGAAGGAGACAATGGGAGCACTTGGATTCAAATGATCCGCAACCATTCAATTTAAAAGACGCATCCCATTTCAATTGGATGCATCCCTAGAATCTCATCTCATCACCCATGCCATATCACGTTTTTGTGTTGCTTGGATTGGATGTTTGAATTTCAAACTCAAACGACACATCCTTTTGTTGAGACGGAAAATGATTAGCAAAGCTCTTACCACTTCAACTACTTTGCTTTTATTGTTAATTTATAAAGTTATATTATACTTATTATAATTTTGAAAAATCCCAACAAATTCTGTGCAAAACAGTTATTAATTCAAACTGGCATTTCTGCTATAGTCTCAGAGGCCCCTGGGGGAAAACCAAGCCTTAGTAATCCAATCAATTCGGCATTTAATAACCTTAAATATCCTTCGTTTTTCCTTTATTATTGACCTTTTGCTTTCAAATTGTTTATTCATTCTTTCATCCTCCAATATTTGCTGATGTCTATTGCTTATATAATTTTAATAATTTAATACTTTAAATTTATGTATGTGAACCTGTTTTCAAACTAAGTGGGAACGATTAACCTGTGGTCAACCTACATAATATACATGAGTAAGGATAAGAGTTAAGATTTTAACATATGGGTTGAAAAATGCTTTAAGGTTCAGATTTCAGCACATGGGTTTTGCCGACGCAAGTTGCATCGTTAAATAATTAAAAACCTCTCTAAGCTTTTGACTATTCTTATCAACACCCATCCAACATCATTAAGTTTCTCAAATCAATATGAACAACTGAATATCAGCAAGATTTCAAAAGAACATATCTTTTGCAATTATAACCTTAAGCGCATTTTTGCATCCATACCCATATTGTTTAGGCGAGATTTCAAGTATATCGTAACTTTTGAAGAAATTACATTTGTTCGTATGTTATCTGCTTGAAATGGCAGACGTATGACTTCAGCTAGCGGCATTTTAATGGGTGTTAAATTTTTTATTAAAAATAATAAACATACCCCTATACAAATTAAATTAATATTTGCTAATTTAAAAATTGTTACAAAAAATATTATTATATAGTAAAATACGTGATAATTTTTTTTTTAAAATAAAAGTAATCAATTGGCCTATCTTGTCTGCCTGTATTAATTCTGTTAGATGCGTTTTAATGGGTAATAAAAATTTTATTAAAATAAAAGAATGCCACTATAAAAATAAAATTAATATTTTCTAATATTTAAAAATTATTATTAAATAGCAAAATACTGATAAATTTTAAACAAATAAAAATGATCAACAGAATATATTTTCATTCAAATAAAAATTCGTTAAATAGGCTAATTTTGTGTCTTTCAGATTTTAAAATTTTCGATGCGAATTATTTTTAATTTTTAATTTTCTAATATTATAATAGAAAATACGTTTAAAATACAAAAAAATTATTAACTAGGATAGTTTCGTTATTTAAATAAAACTTTTAGCGCCTATTTACATGGCCTTACTGAGACACCTACAGTTTCAGGCAAATCACGTAAGTAAGAATTTAATTTCTTCAAAAGTCCTAACATACGTACAATTTTGTCCAACTATGTTAGTAAGAATACAAAAATCTCAAAATCTTATATGGGAAATGTACCATTTTCAGTGTTCATCGATGAAATTACGGAAAAGGCCGTGTATAGATTAATAGCCGATTCCTTTTTCGACCCTTCTAATCATGGTTTTAGAGTAAAAATTTGATAATATTTTTAATGTTATAGATTATAAAAATTTTAAATAATTTTGTAAAAAAAATTTAAAAATGGAAAACTTAAAGAGGGTTGCTTAAGAGAAATGCCCAATATTAAAAAAACCAAAGGGTTGGATGAAACCATTTCTATATAATGTGGTTACATGAAACTATTTGTATGTAAGATAGTTACCTAGTATTGGAATAAATGGTTTGGTAAACTATTTTTACATTTTAGGATGAGACAAATAAGTCTATAAAATATTATTATATTTTAATAAATATGTAAATAGGTCTAAGCAATTTTTCATAATTTATATATGAATATATTTTTAAGAACATATACATGACCCATGCACGTTTTTTATTTCAATAAAATTTATCTTTTAACCAGATAAATGATGTTAAATGCAAAGAAAGAAATTTTCTATCAATCATCAAAATGTTAAAAAGGAAGGAAATTATATATGAAAAAAGCCAACCCATGTATGTATACCATTTTCCACGGTGATCCAAATATCTTATCGTCCGACAATTTCATGATCGAGTTGCATTGTTCATGACTCACGCAAAGCATCCAATTTATCTTATTTTAATACCATAATTAAAACGGAATACAAAGGCAAGCACAATGAATGACTATTAGTATTATTTTTTTCAAAAAAATTCATGCATGTATATATGAAACCTGTTGAAATAGAATCCATTAGAACTTCTATAGAATTTCTGTATTGAAATTAAACCAGAATTCTATCGCTATACCACGTAATTGTTTAAAAAGATGTTTTCATTCCCGCACATGCATACCGACAATAAATTGAAAGCCAAAGGACCACCTATTTTTTATGATGTGACTATACGTATGTCCTCGATCACATGGCGAAAAATAAGAGCCATGAGTAAAAGTCGTGTAGCTAGAGCGCGCGCGCGCTAGAGAGAGGCGTCATCCGCTAACCCTATTTGCTGTTGATGGAATGGATAAGACATTTAAAGCGGCAAATAAGGACAACCAATGGGCGGTTGCTGGTCAAACAGGGTAATTTTTTTTTTGATGAAAAGTTAGTTGGATAGAAATTGTGAAATTGGTAGAAAATGTTGTAATTGATGGAAATTTTGATGAAATATAAAAAAATAAAATTAAGATAAATATATTAGTTGCACGGGTAATTGTGTGGAAATTATAAAAAAATATATGGTAATTTATATTCAAAAATATGAAAAAATAATTTAAAATAGGTTAATTATAAAGAGTAAAAAAATTTTAATTGAAAAGTTTTAATTGACATTTTTTAGCCCAACCAAACATATGAAATTTATTCGAAAGCTAAAATTTAAACTGTTTTTTTTCTGTTTAACTGAATTATAAACTCTACTATCAGAGTTCATCTCGTTTACAACCTTTCTAAACTTGAAGGATTTCTCTTGAAAATGTTCAAATGTCATTAACTACCGGAGTTCTAAAAGATCTATGGTTAGAATGAATTCCGAACGCAAAAATATAAAACTTAGGATATTTAGTTTGTAATGTTATTGCAAAATATATAACGAGTAGAGTAATTATTGAGGAAACCCATACCTGCAAGGTTCAGGCAATTCGAGTGGATGCAAGGGGTTGCTGGTAGTGATCATGCAGCCGAGTGTGTCCCTCCAATTGGCTGCCTTGGATCGATACAGGTCGAAATTGCTTGAATAGAAGACATTCTTCCCCTGCTCGTAACGCCTGTAGTACTCCATCTTCACCTCTTTGGGCTGCTCGAAGAACCCAACCACCCCTTCAATCAACCTCTCCAGAACATCCACACCCACCCCATGATTCACCACTTGGAAGAACCCCCACGTCGACGTCGCTTGCAGGATCTCGTCGACAATCTCCGCCCGTCGTCTTCCATCCCCATCACCCACTCCTTGTAAGTCTATGGTAGGAATTTGCGGCCGGCCGGCTGAGTTCACGACATGGGTCGAATCAGTAGTACTCTTGTTCACTTCTTCCGGTGGGACGATGAAAATGCGTGGAATCTTGGTGATGCCGGCGTCGACTAATCCTTTGACGCCGGCTCTGGTGTCGTCGAAGGCCTTGAGATCTTTCAACCGGTCGTAACCTGCCATTTGAATCCTTTTGGGAATTGAAGCAAGGGGGATCTGGGTAAGATGTAAGTAACATGGAGAAGAAGGTGCTGCATATGTATAATCCAAATGGAGAGGAGAACATGCGAGGTCTTAGCTCCAATTTTCAAACCACGTGAAAAAATTGGGGTTGTCAGGATAGACATTCCAATCTGCACGTGATTAAAATGAAGCTTCTACATTTATTCATGAGCTCCAAATTTCTAATTCACTGATCAGATCGGTCCCACTGAATTTTAAAAAAATAATTTGACTCAAGGTCTTGTGTTAGTTGTATTTTTAAATTAAAATCCACATAATCACATATAAGCACATGAAAATCACAAATTTTATAATTTTTATTTAAGCGCGTGAGATTTACATGTGGGCTGTCTCCGCACGCATAAAGCTTAATGGGCTGAGTTGAGCCCAGCCCAGCCCAGCCCAGCCCCCTCAAATGTACGACTAAGGGTGTTAATGGTGATGATGAACCTGTCAACCCACTCGTTCAACCTATTTATAAATAGATTTGGGTTAAGATTTTTGAATAAATGGTTTGCAATCTGCCAATCTATTTAATAATTTAATAAATAAATGGATTAAGGTTAAGATTTTACTACCCGTCAACTCGTTTAGTAACTTGTTTAACTTTTTTAGTAACCCATTTAATGAGTTAACAGTCAACCCATTTACAATACGTTAAAAGGGATATATATTTTCTAAATCCTAAATTTATTTTCCCCATTTCAATTTTCTATTATTTATTTTTCTCATTTCGATTTCCTATTTTCTTTCCTCTGTGTACAACCTTACAGCGTCTTCGTTGCTATCGGCTTGTAGCATTGCCATCATTGTCTTTGCCGCCAATAAAATTTTGCTTCCCTCTTTGCCTCTCTCCTTCTCTCTTTCTCTTCCTCTCTCTCTACCTTCTATCATTCTCCTTCGTATATTAGTCTATTCTTTCATTCCCTTCATCTCTTCCACTTCAACTTTGATTTTTTCCTTTTCTATCTTTGTTATTGTTTACCTCTCTTTATACTCATTCTCTGTCTCATTGAGTCCCTTTCTTTCTTTGCGTTAATGCGTTGAATATACACCTCTTTTCCGATGAAGATCTAGTCATGCCATGTATCATGTCGTGTAGAGCAATTCATCACGACAATTACAAACAACAACACACTCAATTTTAAATTAGTTTAATTTTAATTTGTTTGCAACATAAATAACCTGTTAATGACCTGTCAATATGTTTATTAAATGAGTTAGTGTTGAGTTTTTTAAATGAAATAGAGTAGAAATTTTTTTAATGGGTTAAAACTAGGATTAACCCGTTTAACCCGATCCATTAATACTCTAGTACTAATTTAAAAAGTTAAAAAATAATTTTATCATAAAAAATTAAAACAGCATTGAAATGGGCAAGTCCTGTGCCTAAATAAGTTGTGAACAGATTGAAAAGGTCTTCAGTAGCAAGAAAAATTATAGATAAGAAAAAATTATCTTGCTTATAATAATATTTTATAATTACTTGTAGTTATTCTCTTACAGATAAGAAAAAAATTTCTTGCTTATTATAATGCTTTAAAAACTCAAGTAAAAGCATCATAAACTATTCAAAACTAAATTTCTTTTTAGTTATTGTTCTATGACATATATCTTCAACAATTTAAAAAATCACTCATAAAAAATGAATAAAAACTCCAGAAATAATATTTTAAAATTGGAACACAACGTACACATCAACCAAGTTTCAACCACAAACATATAAACAACCATTGAAAGAATTACTGGAAATTTCTTGATTAGACCTCCTCGATCACCAGAGCTCGCAAAATGGGCATTCTCTTGGGTTATTGTCAATTTGCATCAATCTGGCCCTCCACTTTGATCGCGAAATTTAGACGTGCATTCCTCACCAGGTTAATTTCCTAACATCAAATGCTATAACATATTCTTTTGGTCATGGACAATCAGCTGAAAACTGCATGGTCTTGATGAAAAGCTCATCGTGGGCCATTTTATACTCATTTCAGCTTCGATTGCGGTTCGATTGCGGCCTTTCTTTCTCCTGCTGTGACGACTAAAAATTGTTAACAATGCGATTTCAAACAATATAGTCCTATTGTACAATCATTCAAGATTCAGACAAAGCACGGTATATTAAATGCAGCTACAAATTTCCAATAACTTTCCTGGGACAGAGTTATGATCTTCCTCTACAGAATTTGGGGTTGCATTTGCACATCACAGCTTGAAATAATCCAGAGCAGATCTTCCATCAAGTCCTTTTGAATTGAAGTGTATGTGGAAGTCTGCCACCGTAGTTGCTTTGTATTTTGGGGGATTTTCATCAGACAGAAGCTCCTTGATTGGGCCATACACTCTATGTGATGGACAGAAATACGTGGTGAAGAAACAAGCTACCGATACCCTTGGGCCTAGATGATTGGCCAGCACTCTATGCTCCACACTTTTGAGCTTGTCATTAGAAACAAGCTGCATGCAAAAATTAATATGAAAGTAACAATTTAAAACTATATATGTGATCAGCATAAAAAAAAAAACTATATATGTGATCCAATTTGGTCTAGTATCCATCTTTTTAAAATTTTAATATCAACAATCCAATAAAAACCTGGGGTGAGCACTACGTTAGATTCTACTTAGTGGCCTAATAGTTTTTGAATTTAGCCTAAAAGAGGAAGCGCATCATATTATGAAATATAGCAATTCTCATTAGATGGTCGACTCTCTTACTATTTAAATCACGATGGGAATGACTCTATTTAAATACATGGAAGTCTGGGTTCCTCTTTCACTCACTGTTATACTTTGCACTTGTTGCTAGTATTATGGGGAAAAGTATTAAAGGAAAAGGACTTGCACTCATCGTCAGTCTTTATACCTATAGAATCTATAGTAATCCGTTTTTGTATCATATGATTTCCAACACACTGTACTAAAAAAATCTATTGCAAAGCCTTTGTATAATATGTGAGACTTCGTGAATTGATTTGATGAAAGTGTAAAGAAAACCAGAAGGATATATCTTGAAAACATATGCATACGTAACTACCTGCAGGAGATCTCCAATGTTAATAACAAGAGCTCCATGAATTGGGGTAACATCCACCCACTGATGTTGATGGAGGACCTGCAACGCACCAATGTTGGGGTCTTGGAGTAGGATAGTAAGGAAGCTAGCGTCCGAGTGTTGAGTGGCTCCAAGTGTCAGCTCTGGTTGAGGGCATGGAGGGTAGTAATGCTGAGCAAAGCCAAGACCATCTGCACATCCCATGTCATTGAGGAAGTTGGTATGCAGTCCTAGTGCCTCTGAGAGCAGCTCGAACAGGGTACTCCCTAACCTTCTCAAATGTTTTGAATACTCAATTGTTATGTCCCTGCAAATCAAATTTAAACATTAATAGCAGTCAAAAACCTGGCTGTTTAATTAATCAAACCCGTTGATCAAGCCCTTTGACTTGAAGATTAGACTTGAATCCGAATGGCACCAATCTTTGTCACTGTTTAGTTATCTAAGGGTTTTGCACTTCGCACTCCTGAGGAACCGAGAGTTTGTCGGAACCTCTTAGATGGAGCATTGGAGCCTAATTTAATCGTAAAATCAAAATTAACCATTCCTATTTGTTTAAAATTATTTATTTTTATTATATATCAAAAATATTTTAATCCAAGTACTGTATCTGCTTTAAAGTTCATATAATTATGTATAGGTTGTGAAAAATATTCAGATCAATTGATATTTGATAAATACATTAAAATATTATAACAATTTATAGAATTATTCATCCAATAAGAAGGAATATTTTATTCTATTTATATGCTAATATTACCACTATAAAATTAATATTTACTCATTTATCAAATCAGTAGTCCTGCAATCTAGCTTTGGATGAGATCTCGCGGCAAAAAGCCAACATACGCCTGTCTTTTGTGATTTAATCATTTGTCCCGGCATGGAAATAAATAAGAATGTGATCATATATGGAAACAATGTGAGGCATAAAATAAAGAAAAGTGATCATATTAGCTCAGGCTAAGTATATATTTCAATTAGTCTATCTTCAAAAATTCATTTACAATATTTTTTTTCGTATACTTGTTTATCTAAATGCATTTAACATGTAAACCAAATTTTACCATTTTTGAATATGTGTATATATTTTTTGAAATTTTTAAATATATGGGTATTTCAAATACATATATCCACATAGATATTTTAAAATTTCAAAACATATATACACATATGTTAAAAAGAGTAAAACTTGGTTTATATTTTAAATACACTTAGATAAACAGGTGTATAAAAGAAAAAAAATTGCTAATAGGTCTTTTAATGTGGGCTAAGTGAGTCATTTACTTAGCTTGAGCTAATAAGATCATTAGTTTAAAATAAAAGTCAAATCAAGAGCTAATTAAAGACTGCGGAAGCCTTTTTTTAACAACCATCGATCCCATTTAAGCCAATGTTGAGAGGATAACATCACATATATAGCAGCAAATGAGAAGGCGCGGATCACAACAATGTTGACATTTTCATCGGATAAAAATCATCTTTGTTGGTTACGTTGTCTGCTAATCAATACTATACATTGCCACACCAAAATGGTGTCAACATTGTCATGATCCACAACCACGAGAAGCCATGTAGAAAAGTAAGGTTCATCGGTGCATTATAGCTTTCAGACGGATTTTGGCATAATAAGCCCTGAAACTTTATTACGTTGCATATTTGCATAACAAACCTTGAAATTTTATTATGTTGTATATTCGACCTCGCGATCATTAATTTGGATATGTAATTTGAAAGACAGATTATCCGAGCTTCAGAGTGTTATAAGATAAACCTCGGCTGCTGCAGCATACACATGGCAGCTTTATATGTGAAATGGATTAAAGGAGGCTAAAGAATGTCTTCTAAAACATTACAAAACTAAAGTAAAACTATTTTATATAAAACTATATGATAAACAAGAATAGTAGAGTTTATTTTATTGATGTTTTTAAACTTAAAGGATGTATTTTACAAATATTCAAATCTAATTAATTAGGATTTCAATTGCAAAAATACGAAATTAATTTGTAGTTGGTTTTGGCAAAATAGCCTATATAATTTTTTTAAACCCCAATGACCAGCTTTAATTAGGTTGTCAAGTAAAGAGGTCTATTTTCTAATATTATACAACTTAAGGGTTGTTCAATAATTAAGCAGTCAACCCAGAAGTGGTAATTGGCAGTAACATATACAGCTGCAAGGTCTACTATGCAAATACCCTTAGTAGAGAGCCAAAGAAGCACACACCTGCAAGCTTCAGGCAGTTCCGGAGGATCCAAAGGCTCCTTGGAAGCCATCACACAATTCAGTGAATCTCTCCAATTCGCTGTATTGGATTGATACAGATCGAAATTGCTGGAATACCACACGCTCTTCTCCTTGTCATGGCGGTTGTAGTATTTCATCTTCACCTCCTTGGGCTGTTCAAAGAACCTAACCACCCCTTGAAGCACCTTCTCCAAAACATCCACACCCACCCCATGATTCACCACTTGAAAGAAGCCCCATGTCGTCGACGCTTGCCGGATTTCTTCAACAATCGCCGCCCGTCGCAGTCGATCACTGTCAACTATTCCTTTCAAATCTATGGTGGGAATTTGCAGATGATGAGCTAAGTTCACAACGTGGGTAGTGGTACTCTTTATCCTTTCTTCAGGTGGGATGATGAAAATGCGTGGAATCCTAGAGATGCCGGCGTCGACTAATCCTTTGACGCCTGCTTTAGTTTCGTCGAAGGCCTTGAGATCTTGCAACCTGTCGTAATCTGCCATTGGAATCCTTTTGGGAAGCTAGAGATGGGTCAACGAGGTGAGGGCGGAGAAGAAGGCTGGAGATGAGGACGCATCCCATATCCGATTCGTAGCTATATAATATTATTGAAATGGAGAAGCGAAAATACATGTAACTCCACATCTCAAACCATGACGAAAAACACCGACCCAAATTTGGTTTTATATGGTTAGTTTTTTAGTCACGTATTTGACTTCATTAGATTGTATTTTGACCGGAATGAATTATTTAACTATAAATTCTTAATTTTTAGTAGTAGATTTGATTAAATTTTAACTCATTTTTACATCAAATATAGCCAAACATAATGTTTAATATAACAATTAGAATTTAATAACCATAGGAGATAATTACTCTTATACTCATAACAATCGCACATAATTCCGAATATACCCATAATATTTCGTAAATTTTTTTTATATCCATAACATTTCACCCTAAATTTTTCTCATACTCACACGGTTAAAACCACCATTATCTACCCTATTGAAAAGCCGATTTTGCCCATTTAAAATTTTTAAATTGAGATAATTTATCCTTAACATGGCTCAATTGATGATAATAAATCATTAATACAATATATTAAATAACTTAAAAGTTATAGGGTAAATTTCATATATACCACATAATTTCATCTATATTGCAGATATACCCACGTAGTTTCACAAATTGCATATTACCCTCACGCCGTTAACTGCCGTTAATATCCGCCGTTATATTTTTGAAAAATGACGAAAATGCCCCCATCCATAGTTTCACAAAATTGCATATCACTCTCATGAAGATGAGGGCATTTTCGTCATTTTTGAAAATATAACGGCGATTAACGGCATGGGGGTAATACGCAATTTCGGTGAAACTACGTGGGGGTAATATACAATTTGTGAAACTACGTGGGTATATCTGCAATATCGATGAAACTATGTGGGTATATATGAAATTTACCCAAAGTTATATTAAGGTTAATTTATTTTAATTAAAAAAATTAAAATGGCAAAATCGTCTTTTTAATGAGATAGATAACGGTGGTTTTAACAGCATAGGTATATGAGAAATTTAGGATAAAATATTATGAGTATAAAAGAAATTTATGAAATGTTGTGAGTATATTATGAATTATGTGTAATTGTTATGGGTATAAGTGGAATTATCTCTAACCATAGTAATAAACCTTCAGGCGTAATTAAGCATTGGTATCAAATGGATGCCCATATGTAGTCCGTGCCAGGTCTGTTTTCATTTCTTAATGACGAAGAAATCACCTCATTGCACTGTCACCAGATTTACTTCCGCCCCAACACACCGATCCGCCACGAAGTCTTCTGTGTCTTCGCACCATGATCCAATCCCACTCAAAAATACTGATCCAACACGGAAAAAAAAAAAAAAAGCTTTCCGGATAACAAATCTTTAACCATAACTTTGGTACCAATTGTTAGGAAACATAACTGGAGTTGGAATGATTAATAGGGAAAGCACGCATAATAAAATAAGATTAAACAACAATAAGATTAATCATAAAGAATATCAAGATTTACGTAGAAAATCCTTCTAACTAAGAAAGGAAAAACTATTTCAATCCTCGTCAAAAAAAAAAGAAAAAGAAAAAGAAA
Source organism: Annona cherimola (assembly GCA_030490835.1). Classification (NCBI taxonomy): domain Eukaryota; kingdom Viridiplantae; phylum Streptophyta; class Magnoliopsida; order Magnoliales; family Annonaceae; genus Annona; species Annona cherimola. The sequence continues at coordinate 119,922,259 of CM059972.1, read as the reverse complement.
ACCACCTAAGAGATAATGATTTACTATAATAAACATGTTACTAAGATACACACAAAATATCTAACACATATTATCGAAATGTCTCCCAAACTTCAAACAAGAACACTCTGGTAACCCCCCTCTCTGAAACCCTAACATGATAACTCTCAAGGTTCTATTGAATCCGTGAGATGCTCCATCTCAAACTTCCTCAGTTAAAATACGCAAAATACAAAACACATCTAAAAAAAATAAATAAGAGTTAAGGAAATATTCCATTCATGACAAGAGTACACCGCAATCGATGCTGCAAAAATCGTCTTATGCCATTTACATTATTGAAAGTTGCACACACAAGAAATAATTTTAAAATGAAAATACACACAAAATCAAGTTTCAACCACAGACATAAACAACCGTAGGAAACCATTTGAGTCTTCAAACTGATGTCTAAGCATCCATTCCCACGACCACAGCAGCATTTCCGTGAGCTTCAATGGACAGAGACCAGACACCAACTTCTTAGCCATCTGCATTTCCATCCACCAACCACATAATGCTAGAAGTAACTTTGGTCCATTACTACCTTTCAAAAAAAAAAAAAAAAAGCTTTGGTCCTTTACTCATAGAAATGTTTTTCTGTTGTTCCGAATAATGTTTTACTGATAGCGTTAACAGCAGTTGAGAAAGCACAAAAAACACCACACAATGATAAAAACTGAGGAGAACTTACAGGGAAATAAGAATGTCAAAAGCCTTTATCAGTGAATTTCCACTAGCGAGACGTGGCTGATTTTGCAGTGGTCTCCTCCTCCTTTTGCTATACTCTTCGAGAGTACATCTTGGGCACCCCTGAATACAAGATGTTTGAGACATGGGAGGTGTTCGACGCCCGTAGGCACCTTCTCCAGCTCCCAGCAATGGGAAAAGGTCAGCTTTTGTAGGCACGGCATTGCCCCCTTATCCAACATCACCAACTTCAGTCCTTGTAAATGAGCCAGAATCAATGAATTGAGCTTTTGGAAACCCTTGCCCCCACTATGCAGCGCTTCTCCATCGTAAGATCGCCATAGCTGGAGCTCCATGAGATTGGGCAGATGCTGGAGAACCTCGAAGGGGTCATCCTTCAATCCCGACTGTCTCAAGGTCAAGCGAACCAGGTTGGAGAGCTTCCGAAACCAAGAAGGCAACTCACCCAAGCGCCCTCTCAGATACAAGTTCTCGAGCGGTGGGGGAGTAAATACATTGGACAAGTTGAGGACCCCCTCTTCCCCTGTCATGGCAACAAATGAGGAAAGGCGGCTCATGTTCTGGAGGGAGGTGCCGAGAGTATTACTATCTACACTTCCCAAATTCACAATTCCAAGCCGCCTCAATTGGTTCAGCTTTCCAATCTCCTTCACCATTCCGCTGTCCTGTTTTACATCCACATAGGACAGCTTCTGCAGAACTCTCAGACTGGATAATCCGGCAGGCGCCGTGACCCCATGTAATGGGTAATCTCCATAGGCAAGGAGATGACGTAGGCGTTCCATCTTGATGATGCTGTTGGGCAGCTTCGCAATGTTCGTTCGCTTGAGGTCGAGAGTCACCAAGTTCTCAAGCTTGCCCAGGGACTCCGGAAGCCTGCTGATATTAGTGTTCCTCAAGCTCAGAAACCTCAAGTGCAGCAGGTTCACGACCTCCTCGGGAAATCTGTTTATAGTTGCATTTTCCAGGTCCAGGACCCTCAGTAGCCTAAAGCTGGAAAGCCACACTCCAATCGACCGGTCAGGCCATCTGTTCTCTCCAAACATAAGCAAGGAGCGAAGGCGGCAGGAGGAGCCCTCTTTCCTCGGGCACATCTCGCTGCAGTAATGCAGCGAGATGCGCCTCGTTTTCTCATCCACCACTGGGCAATCTTCTGAAATGGATGTCATGGAATTCTCATCTTTGGACTTGGAGAGAATAATCTCCCGCACCACATCGTGCACCCGGCAAGCTCTGACCTTCCCATAGTCCGTAAAAGTGGCCACCTGGATCAAGCTCCTGTTGATGAGCTCATTCAAGTAATCGCTGGCGACATCCTCCACCGCCGTTCCTTGGTTGACCTCGATGAACCCTTCGGCCATCCACAGCCGCAGCAGCCGCATTCGCTGAATCTCGTAATCCTCAGGGAAGAGACTGAGGTACAAGAAACAGGACTTGAGATGGTATGGCAGGTCGTTGATGCTGAGCAGGAGTGTTTGATTCAAAGGGGTGAGATGGGGGTTGCTCTCGATCTGATTCCCGAGCTTCTCGTCCACCATTCTCCACTCAGCAAGGTTCTGGTTCTTGGTGTAGAGAAGCCCCCCAATGGCGACTATTGCTAGAGGCAATCCTTCACAGCGCCTGACGAACCTCTCGGCCAAGTCCCTGAGGTTTGGAGGGTAGGTGACGGCCCCGCCGGATCCGAAGGCGTTCCTGCAGAAGAGGATCCAGCCCTGCGGGAAAGGCAATGGCTGCAGTCGGTAGATGCGGTTCTCCGCTTTCGTGCAGTGGGAGGCGACGCCGTTGTGGCGGGTGGTGACGATGATTCGGCTCCTGAGCTTGCCTTCCGGCAATGCGATTTTGATGCAATCCCAATCATCGGCACGCCACACGTCGTCGAGAACAATGACATACCTCTTCCGCTGGAGGTGGCTTTTCAGGTAGTCAATGAGCTGGTCCTTGTCCATGGCGTCCAAGCCTTCGATTCCGCTCCCACAGAAGTCTTTCACCATCCGCCGGAAGATGTCTTCGATGATGAAGGACTGCGAGACGGTGATCCAGGCGTGGGATTCGAAGTTGGCTTTCACCTCCTTGCTGTCGTAGACCTTGCCGGCGAGGGTGGTCTTGCCAAGACCACCCATGCCAAGCACCGCCGTCGCCGTCAGCATCAGTTCTCCGCTCTCCAGCCATTGAATCAGCTCGTTTCGGGGGCCCTCGATCCCCACGAGATTGGCTTCCTCGGCGAAGCGAGCGGTGGAGCGGAGATGGCTGGTTTTTTCGAATCCGGTGCCGGAGGGATTGCGGCCCTGCTGGTCCAACCTGTGGAAGCCGTAGCTGTCCTTCCTGGAGGAGATGTCGGCGATTTGGGTTCTGGTATCTTGGATTTCGGAAGCGATCTGATGGCGGGCCTTGACGGTCCAGATGAAGCGGGTGGTTTTGCGAAGAAAAGCAAGGATTTTGCCGGAGTGGGGGTTGTAGGAATCGCTGAGGCGGAGAGTGAATTCGTCGAGGATGTCGTCGATCTCGTAGGAAGCTTCCCTCACCTGTTTGACCCAGGTGTTGACGCCGGCGTTGGTCTCCGCCCTTTCCTCGGCGTCCCTCAAGAAGGCCTGCATACCTTCCAGCTCGCCTCTGATCCTCCGCACTTCGGAGCGCACGCCCTTGAGCAAATTAGCTTCGCCCGTCAGCAGCGTGTCGAGCTTGGTGAGGAGAAAGCTCACAACGCTCTCAACTGCCGACATTTCCGCCCCACTAGCTTTCTGTTCTTCGGCCTGAAAATTGAAGAAGAAGCAAACGCTGCCGCTCTGTCGTCTGAGCGTGAGTGACAACGATCCAATAATACTGCAGGCTGTGGATGGGCAGGCAACGATTAAATCCGGAGTAGATTAGGAAGACTTTGACTTTTTGGGTGTCAACTAAAATTTTTAAATCTAAATTTTTTTGCTTTTTCGTGATTATTTTATTTTTTAATTATTTTTTCATATTTTCCTATTCAAACTATCCTACTTTTTATTCAGTACTAAACAATTATCCATACAAATGACTAATCTATTTTAATTTTATTTTCTTTACTCATCACCACTGTTTCATTATATCATATCATTTTCTATTAATTTGACAATTTCTACTTTAAAACTTTTCATCAAAAGTTTTGTTCATAACCAAATGCACCATTAATTGATAATAAGTTTTCGGCATGAACGCTTACTAGGGAATGTTGGGATGATGGGCACGAATGGGCAGAGGAGTGTAACGAAAGAGTTTTATGGCATATTTGTTTTTATATATACAATTTTTTAAATTAAAATTCTCAATTTTACACTTTTCACTATTTATTGTTTTATTTTTAATTATTTTTAATTTTTTCCTATAAATTTATCTTATTTTTAAATCATTCTTACACAATTACTTATGCGACTAACTTATATATTTTAGTTTTATTTTTTTTTACTTCACATCATTACTTCGATTATATTATATTATTTTATTTTATCTTATTTCAAAACATATTTTAGTTTTATTCTCTTTATTTTTCATTATTTATTCAATTATATTATATCATTTTACCTTCCTTCTGGTCATTTCTTTCTACAACAAATTTTTTTTTCTTTTTGCATCAAAATTTTTTTGTGGAAAAAATTTCTCGCTTTCCAAACACACCATATGATTGATATATCGTTAGAGCATGCAGAGGGAGTGTTCCATTAAACGATGGGAGCCGGCCACTCCCAAGATGTAATTTCATTTACCCCATTTCAAAGGATATAAGATTTTTTAATAGAATTTATAACTTTATTCTCAAGATAATTTTTTCAATTTTTCAAAATAATTTTTATATTTGAAATTTTTTCCTCTCTCAAGTTACATGATTACATTCTCATTTCATATACAAATTTATTCAAGTGTCTTGAATTTTTATCTTTACAATACCTCCTTCAAATCCACATTTATTCTCACCTTACTTCTAGCTTTTATTTGTAAAATTTGAATTCTAATGTAAAATATTAATTTGAAATTCTAAATTTTAACTATATTTAATAAACAATGTTTGAGTTGACATGTAAGTTGGGGTTGAAAGGGTTAACAAATTTGAGTTTAAGTTAAGAACAAGAATTTTGAATTTTCATAAAAATATAAATTAATAAGTCAATTTAAATGAAAATATTAGTATAATCCAATTAAGTCAAAGAAAAACATAGTAATATAATACATTGTGAAAAGAAAGTTTATATTTTCCAAAAAGGTAAAGGAAAAAACTAACTAAGGCAAATATAAATAATATAAATATAAAGGGAAAATGATATCGTTTACCTCTAATATAATTTTAAGATGTTGAACATCTAATAATATAAAATATATAAATATGAAAAGTATTATGCAAATTTTATGTACGTAATATATATTATATTAAATATAAATAGATAAATTTGTCTGGTTTAAGTTTATTCTAATTCAATATACAAATCAAATTGTTCAATTTTGAATTCATGGGTCCAGGCTTTGTGAAAGTAGTTTAAAATAATGATTTTTCTCATATTCCATGAGTTAAATTTAGGCTCAAGTTGCACCCTAACAACAACAACAACAACTAAGGGTGCAAGTTGGGTTGAATTGAGCTCGAACTCGGTTTGCCTGACCCGAGCTTCAATGGTGTTAAAACTTAATTTATACAATCCGAACATAAAGAATCTGATTTGTAAATATGATAGAATTAGGATTTAAGTGAAAACCAAATCTCAAGCCCGATTTCTCATTTTATATTTATTATAAAATATATTATATGCATAATATCTTAATGATACTTCTTTATATTTATATATTTTATATTATTTATATCTATATTTCCATACATGTTTGGCATATTGTAACAATTTATAAATAAAATATATTCTTTTTATTTTTATTTATTTTTATATTTCTATCATTTATTTTATATCAATTAATTTTCTTCTTTTATCTTGTGTGCAATGTCAAATTTTCTTCTAGAAATATTTTTATATTAGTATATTTTTTAAAAAAATTGTTTTGTCTATTTATTATTATGTTTACTTACATGATTTTTTGTTGTTATATATTTATATGAAATTCTAAATTTATCACTCTTAAATAAAATATAAATTTCTATCTAAATTCTAACCTGAAATTCAACCCAAATTTTCAAAAATAAAATTAGAATTTATATTTTATAAATAAAGATAAGATTAATATTTTATAAATAGGGTTGATAGGAATCCGAATTTCAATCCCACCCTCGCTGGAATAGCCAATTCAAACGCGGTCAGAGATTATTGAAGAAACGCGTATCACATGCTTGTTTCTCTGGTTGGCGACTGGTGAGAGAGCATCCGGATTCCAAATTTCCAATGCCCTTTATTTTATTTTATTTTTGTTGTTTATTCCACGTATTAAAGAAATGCACCAGCTCTGTGCCCGGGCTTGCCACATGGGTTCCACCTTCTCTCAATAATATAACAAAAATAATAATAATAATAAAGTTTCTCCCTAAAAAAAATTAAAAACCAGCTGGGCATAATTAACCTTAATTAATTAATGAAGCTTTCCTTCTGTGTCGATAATGATGAGCGTATTTTATATACCGGTAAAATCCTTAATTTCATCGCTCCCCATCTGCCTGCAGATCGATTGAACAAAAATCAGACCAGTCCATTCCATCCACATTACCACATTTTTTTCGTGTATTCATCACTTTGGAACGATTTTGATGTTATTTTTGGGCCTACTTTGCCTTTTTGAATGTGTGCATGATTTTTCTCTTTCATAGTTTCGCTAAGGATTTAAATCATTAAATGTGAGTTGGATCCATGCATTGATAACCCAAAATATTTAAAGACGCAGGTTGATTGAAAATTCCGATGAACAATTGGATTAGACAGTAATCCCTATCCGAAAAGTAAGAAGCAAATGCATGCGAAGGTTCCGATATATAACTAAGTCCGTCAGCTTTAATAAATCGAACACGTAAAATTTTGATGAGTCGCCGGCACATCCAATATATTAATATCATAATCCTTTTCGTTGAGTGCCTTATAAACGAAGAAATTGAGATTCTAGAAAGAGCAACGCGCTTTGAAATTACTATGGTGGTGTACGCCTTTGTTAGTTTATTTATGTTGGTTTTATTATAAAATTTTGTCAACTAAAACTTTTTAGGGTATTTTTTTAACAAAAATTTTTTTAATCAAAATCTTTTAATCTAAAACTTTTCAGTCTTTGGTCCAAAATTTTTTTTTCGCTATATAAAAAAATATCTTATTTTTAATTATTTCTTCGTATCTTTCTAAAAAATATTATACTTTTAATTATTTTTACACAACTAACTTTTTTATTTTAACTTTATTTTTTACTCATTATCATTACTTGTATTATATTACATTATTTTTTCTTATTTTCAAAAACACTAAAAACTTTTCGTGCAAATGTTTTTTCACTTCCAAAATATACCCTCAGCTTCTGTAGCATGTCCTTCCTCTATTCTATATTTAGGAAATGACTCTCTTAAGTGGCCAAAGAGAAACTCCTGTTAGCATGGGAGCGTTAATATATTTTTAAATTTCTTTAATTCTTTCATGAAAATGTGAGTTTAAGTATATTTAATTCATATATCAAATTTATAATTTTTGGATTATGCATTTATTTTTCTACATTTCAAAAATAAAAAGTTTAGGACGAAAATTTCTTAAATACTCCAAAACTGTTGATTTGGGTTTTTGTTTTATATAAAAACTTTTCAACCTAAAATTTTTTATTTTCCACAACTATCTTATTTTTTAATTATTTCTTCATTTCTTCCTGTATAACTACCCTACGTTTTCATCATTTAAACACAACTATCAATACATCTAACCTATCTATTTTAATTTTAGTCTTTTTACTTCTCATTATTAATCATCTTCTATCATATCATTTTCTCTCATTTAAAAAAATTTTACATAAAAAACTTTTCATAAAAACTTTTATCACTTCCCATACATACCATAAATGTGCAACTTAGGTCAAGTAGGTTCAATTTGGAGTTAACCCCATTCTTTTTCTATTTTCAAAAACTACTATCATACCATATTTTAGGTTAGATTAGTTCTATGTCTATTATACCTTATTTTTAAAGTTTTGATAGATTTTGGATTCAATTCTAAATCGATTTTTTAAAATAATTTTATATTATTTTTGAAAATTATAATTTTATTATAAAGCTTACTTAAAAATTTATAATCAGAATAATAATAATAATAATATAATTCGTGAAATTCGTTTATTAAATTTAGTAAATAATAGATAAATTAAACAAGTTTTTATATATTTAAAAAATATTTCATAAAATATATATTAAATTTATATTAGTAAGTTGGGTTTGGTTATGGATACTTAGACCTTAAAAACCTATGTTACTGTAATTGAACTAAATATTTTTTTCTTAAAACCAACCTACCCTATGGGTATAAGAACGGGAATTTTAACTCATTTTAGGGTACAAACAAGTCAACATATGAGTACTCTTCCCAAGTGGCAAATCTAGTATGTATACATATATACAAAAATTATAAAATTTGATATGCTATTTGAATATACTTAGGCTTATATTTTCGTTAAAAAGAAAGACTAAGATTAAAATACCTGTGCCCAGTAGAGTAGAAACTGAATAACAGGAATATAATTCGTTTTATTTTGCTTTATTTAAGGTCCTCCTCTTTAGTCTGCACTTTCTGCGCGGATGCAGTCGCAGACAGCCAGCGAGCAGGACTTTGACGTTTTGCGAACAATCTCGGTGTCAACGGTAAACTATGTACTACGGGCTATGGAGACGCGTGTTGGCGGTTAGGTTGGCTTAACATGCACACTAATTCGGATCCATCTGCTCGGAAGCTCGGAAGCTTTTTCCTCACTCCTTCCATTTTTAATATTGTAAATCTTGATCAAAAGAAAAATTCACTCAGAGTATTTTATTTAACATTATTTATATTATAGTGAAAATCTTTTTATTTATCGAATGATACTGTGGAATCCATCTAAAAATATATAAATCAACGTAATAAAATACTTTAATACTAAATATTAATTTTAAAATTATATTTTCAATATCTAAAATATTATTAGTAAGAAGATAAATAATTTGATAACATATTATGACATTCTCCTGCACATGTAAATGAATCTAAGTATTTTTCATAATTTAGTGAAGAACATATATTTTTAATTGTCATGGATCGTAGAATTGCCTCGTCACCTGAGTATACTGTTTTATGAACAAGGCAGTGGACCGGTTGGATCATAAATCGGTCATGCCCTCGTTAACTGATTTTTTTGGTTTAATTGCGGTTTCAACATCCATTTACACCCGTTGAATTGGAAAAACCGAAAACTGGTCTTGAAAGTGATTTATTGACCGGTTCCATTTTCAAAACATTGCTTAGTACACTGCACTTGGAGTTTTCGTCCCAAAGCCAAACAAAAAAAACCTGGTCCTTGCGATCATGAACAGAGGAAGGAAGATTCTCCACGAAGTAGGTGTTACTTCGGCTAAAGAGAGAGATGATGAAGAGATTAATACTTTTAGTAGTACCAGTGACCACTATGTTAATCCAGAGAGACTCATCGGGCAAAATCTTGGTATACTTCCCGAACGCTGCTAAACAACGGACTATCTTCTAAATATTGGGCACAAATTGAGAATGGGTGAGCTTTTGTAGTGTCAAGAGGTCCTTCATCACTTGGCATGCCCACCACGAAAAAAAAAAAAAAAGAATAAAATATATTTTTTCCAGCTGCGGCAACACCTCATATGTAAAGACCACTAACATACACAGTATACGAAACTTGTGTCCGGTATTTCATTGACATAAAAAAATTTGAAATGAACAACGAGTACCAATGAAGAATAAAGACAATAAAGTTAGATATCGTCTAAAAATGTGTATTTTGGTGACATTTTGAAATAGTGTGGGAAGAGAAAAAATAAATATTTTAAAACTCGTGTAAATGACATGAAATGATAAGAGTAAAATTGAAATAAATAAATAAATTGTAAGAAAAAATTATTGAAGTATAACGACAAAGCTGAAGAAATATTGTTGTTGCGATTTGCAAATATTCTTATAAAGTTTGACTAATATTGTATTCGTGTCTCTAAATTCTTCAAAATTGAAATATGCCTACAAAGTTTGCGTAAATTTGCAAGCATGTCTCTTCCATTATGAAACTATTAGATTTTTTATAAAATGACAATAAGCCCTCTAAGCCAAATATTACACTTATAAATTTTGCAAATATTGTAAGTATATTTATAAAATAATCTAAAATAATAATATGGGTACAAATATATAAAATAATAAAATAGCAAATATGTCTATGATAGTTGGAAACATTGCAAGTGTATTACTTGATTTAAAAGGTATTTTCATCATTTTACAAAATGGAAGGAACATAGTTGCAAATTGATGCAAACTTTGTGAGTATATTTGTAATTTCGGCAAAACTTAAGGACACGAACGCAATATTAGTTAAACTTTATAAACATATTTACCAAAAATTCATAAATCATTTATGAAAGAATGTATAAGAGAGAAAAATCATGAAATGTGATTACCAAACATGACTTTAGAATGTAGAGAAATAATTGAAAATTAAGTAATTGTATAGAAAAATATGAAAAAGATTAGAAAATAGGATAATTATAAAGATAAGTAATCCTATTAGGCCGGGTTAAGTAAATGTTCCACTTAACCCATCTCAAAAAATTCATTTACAATAATTTTTTTCTTCATAAACTTGTTTATATAAGTGTATTTAACATATAACTAAGTTTTACCATTTTTGAATATGTTTATATATTTTTTTGAAATTTTAAAGCATCTTTGTGTATATATTTATTTACATCTTTGTGTATATATTTATTTAAAATATCCTTATTTTTAAAAATCTAAAAAAATTCACACATGTCCAAAAATAGTAAAATTTATTTTATATATTAAATACACTTAGATAAATAAAAAAATTAAAAAATTTGTTGTAAACGAATTTTTGAAGTGAGCCAAGCAGGGCATTTGCCTAATTGGACCATTTCTCAATTATAAAAAGTAAAAAACTTTAAACTAAAAAGTCTAAATTGTTCTATGAAATGCGAAATACACCTTAAGATAACATATGTGTTTGAGAAGTGATAAAATATTTCAATAAAAGTTTATAAAATAGGAGAAAATAATATAATATAATAGGATTAGTGACGAGTGATAAAAAGAACAAAGTTAAAATAATTATGTTTCTTTCGAGAAGGTAAAAATAATTATGTTAATTATTAGTATAGTTGCGTAAAAATAACTGAAAAAAGGCATTTGAAGTTTTGAACAAAAAGATATAAAAAAATAATGTAAAAAATAAAATATTTATAGATTGAAAAAATATGATCGGGGTAAGCGGAAAAACAGACCGTGAAGTTATTTTTATCCTCTCCTCTTTCGAATTCGTCCGTATATATACATGTGCACATGCATCTCTCGTGGGCGGGTCGTGGAATGCGACAGGACGAGTGGACGACAGCCGAAAAGTGAAAACCTGAACATGGAAACTCGTACTATCTAGTTCCTAGTCGGCACTTACACTAGGGGTGAAAATAGAGCCAGCTCAACCCGCTACCCACCCCGCCCTCAAAATTTCATAGCAGATCTGGATAAAGATTTTAACTCAGTGGGGTGAGTCGGGATTTTCGACCCATGTTTTAATTTCAAGAGGCGGGATGTGTTGACCATGTACCGACACTCTTGACCCTCCTCAACCCGTAATGTGTAAATTATTTTTATAAAGTGTATTTGGTAATGAATAAAATTTTTGATAAAAAGTTTTGAAGAGTAAAAGTTGTCAAATGATGTGATATAATAGGGATAATGATGAGTAATAAAGAGGATAAAGTTAAAATAGATAGGTTAGTTGTGTTGATAGTTATGTAGAAATGATTGAAAAATAGGGTAGTTGTATAAGAAAATGTGAAAAAATGATTAAAAAATATGATAGTTGTAGAGAATAAAAAGTTTTAACTTGACATTTTTTATTAATTGTCAAACACACCCATACTTTTTATAACTTATATGAATGTTGATTTTGTTGAATAAATGTGTTTAACTTTATACTTATTAATGTGAATATGATTTATGTTGATATAAATTTAACTTTATAACTTATTTATATTGATACATTTTTTATTTTTTTAATTGTATATATGTTGTTTAAATTATCTCATTCACATATTTATCAATAAAATAAACTATATTATCTATGTTGTTTATATTTTACGAGAATCAACATTATTTAAAAATTTTAACTAATGCTTTATTGTGAAAGTTGTGCTTAGGTAAAGATTAGACCGAACTTACCCCGATCATTATAAAAAGTAGGATCAAATAGAATTTTCCTCTCAATTTTATAGTAGATCTGGATAAAGATTTTAACTCAGTGAGGTAAGTCGGGATTTTCGACCCATGTTTTAATTTCAAGGGGCGGGATGTGTTGACCATGTCCTGACACTCTTGACCCTCCTCAACTCGTAATGCGTAAATTATTTTTATAATTTATATAGTTTACTTATACGAATGTTGATTTTGTTGAATAAATGTGTTTAACTTTATACTTATTAATGTAAATATGATTTATGTCGATATAAATTTAACTTTATAACTTATTTATATTGATAAATTTTTTATTTTTTTAATTGTATATATGTTGTTTAAATTATCTCATTCACATATTTATCAATAAAATAAACTATATTATCTATGTTGTTTATATCTTACGAAAATGAATATTATTATTTTGCAATTTAACAATTTTAATTATAATTCAAAATTTACATCAATATTTTTTAAGATTGACATCCATATTTATCAAGGTTAAATTTTAAACAACATTATTTAAAATTTTTAACTAATGCTTTATTATGAAAATTGTGCTTAGGTAAGGATTAGACCGCACTTATCCCAATCGGTATAAAAAGTAGGATCAAATAGAATTTTCAAAAATATAAGATAAAAATTAGGAGTGCAACTCGGGTCGGTTCCGTTCGGATAGTAGTCGACCCTACCCATACCCTATTTGTAAAAGGCGTACCCTACCCTACCCGTTTATCGGCTCGGTTCCTAGTATACCCTACCCTACCCATTACCCATAGGGTCAGTTCTGATTTCGGTTCCAAATAGGTTTTTTTAATACTCAAATACAATATTTTTAAAAAAATTCTATGTTATTTTAAATAATTTAAAATAATACTCATTTATGTTTTAAAATCATAAGTACATATATTATTGTTTATATTAACATATAAAAATATGAAGTATAGCCCATCTAACCCAATCATTAAAACTATTAATATATTATAATCATAAATCACAGGCTATTTATAAGAATTTTTCGAAAGTCAACGACGTATATATAAATAACCGAACTATTTTTATACTTCACACTGTACAAAAGTCATTTAAATTTGAATTTGTTAAAATATGTGTGCCATATAAAATGTCAAAGATAAAGCATAATACATACTATATAATATATATTATGCATCTAATTAATTACCCATATGAGTACCTATGCGAGTCGGTTATGGGTACCCAACGTATTACCCTATTTGAGGTGGCGGGTAATAATTTGTACCCTACTCATACTCATGGGTAATATTTTCTACCATACCCTTCCTAAATTAGGGTCGGGTCAGTGGGTACCCATGGGTACCCTACCCAAGTTGCACCCCTAATAAAAATTGGGCACACCCTTACCCACCCCAATGTTCACTCCTAATTCACATAGCCTGCGGCCTCGCACTCGATCGCAATTCGGGTGGGATAGAGACAACGGATGAGAATGTTGCAAGGGTCTGATCTGAGGAATATGTTGCTTCAAATCATTTTATATCTTTATATTCCATCAAAATCTAATATTAGGCATACTTCATAAAAGCCTCCAAGTATCCGCATGAGAAGAGGTCGGTCGGTAATATTTCCATCATGATAGCTTAGCCACTAAGAAAGTGAAAAGAACTGGAGTTTCTCATATCATGACTACATGATATGAATCGCAACTCATACCTCTGATTACAGATTACCCAACATGCACATTCACATGCATAATTACATATATCTATTTGCCGACCGCTGCATTGATTTGAAGAGGTATGAGCGGCTGTGGCCGCCCAAAAGCACTGCAAGGCCTGCTTGGGTTGGATGTCACCCACAACAACACTGCTGGCCGTGGCTGGCTGGGGAGCCATAGTACGTGCATGATTGATAATTCCATCTTTTAAACCAGAAATCCAAGCCTTAAAATCAAAGCCATCTGGAGAGATCTCAGCCCTTGTTCCAAAATTTTTAAAAATACTTCTTTTGGAATTTCTCTCTAGCGTTGCTTGACAAAAGTAAAGAATTCAGATTCAAAAGCTGGCCACCCTGCCTGCCTTGACCTAAGAGACTAACAAATCTGCATCAACCGAGCCCATGTACTTTGCATGCATCCCATCTCAATTTAGCCTTCTAAATCTTCCACCACTAGCATCCTATGATACTAAAAACACTGAAGCCTGGATCATCTCTTGGAACGAACATCACAAGTATCGTTTGTCCAATTTCGAATTTTTAGTATATGCCAAGATTCTTTGACCCAGAAACAATCCACTCTCTTCATTTTGTAAATGCTTTATTCATCAAACTTTATGGGCTGTAATCCTATGTTCAGGACCACACTTCCGACGGTTTAGATCCATGTTCTACTACCCCATCTACAATATGAGAAAGATTCACGTGTATGAACTATGCTATTCTTCTGAACTATCCTTTAAAAAACTTCGGTGCTTTACCACTCAAAATCATCCCCTTTCGTTTATTTCGAAGAAGAGCGATGGCCCGCTCCCACATTTAAAAGCTTCCACCACTTTAATGCCTTTACTCCTCTCACTCTTCAAGAGCCAAAACAACGCATGTCCCTAAACTTGGTAACTTGCTCCAAAGGTTTTTCAATCCCACACTTCTCCTAAGATGCTTCCCTCCACCTCCCACCAAAGCCGAACACCACCCACTTCACTACCACCAACACCATCACCAACCCAACCCAGCAGCACAACCATGAAGCCAGATATGTCACCAAGCCAACCCATCAAAGCCATGAAGCAAGATTTGCTACGGCTGCCTGCTCCACAAAGCCCCATTTCTACAAAAAGAACACCAAAAGGCGCACTCCTCCCACCACCCCGCCGGACAAACCCAGCCGTCTGGTGCGCCGCCTTTGCCTGTGTCGTCTTCAGCATCCTCCTCATCCTTGCAGGGGTCGCCACCCTCATCATCTACCTCGCCATCAAGCCAAAGCACCCGTCTTTCGACACCACCAGCGCCAGCCTCAACAGCATCTACCTCGACACGCCTGAGTACTTGAATGGTGACCTCACTTTCCTTGCCAACTTCTCCAATCCAAACCATAAGATAGACATACGGTTTGAATATGTGGACATAGAATTGTACTTCTTTGATAGGCTGATAGGTAAGCAATCACTGCAACCTTTCACCCAGAGACGAGAAGAGGCGAGGCTGGAGTCAGTTCACATGATATCTAGTGAAGTTTACTTGCCTGTGAATCTGTCTATGGAACTTCAGAAGCAAGTGCAAAGAAACAGAGTACAGTATAACATCAGAGGGACGTTTAGAGTCAGAGCAACAATGGGCCTCACTCATTTTTCATACTGGTTGTATGGTCGATGCCAGGTGGAGCTGACAGGCCCTCCAACTGGAACTCTAATAGCCCGAAGTTGCAGAACGAAGTAGTAAAAACTGATGGCTTCTTTTATTATTTCTTCTTTTGGTTTTGTCTTGAGTTCATGAGCTGAATTGGTATTTCCAGTGGGAAGTTTGGATCATAATGTATTTAACTCGGGCTGCGCAGACAATTCCTTTTAATTGTAAACATTACAGCTTTATAGCGTGAAAAAATTCAAAGACAATAATGGAGAAAAGAAAAGGAAGGTCATTCATATACAGCAGCGTGCATGTGTGCAATAGTTTTGGACAATTAACAAAAAATTTTGCGAGCAACAGATAACAACGGGAGAACAGGAAGAATCAGAAGGTGCCACGGCATATAGATACCTCAGATTACACCCCCTCCATGGTAAGTCTGTGACCTGAGCAATTTTGTTTGTCTGTTGCCATAAAAAGGTTATTCAGCTAACAGAGTTATAGTTTGCAGAACATTGCTAGGTTGTATGGAAAGATGTAAAGGTGTGTGAAGTTGGATAGAGGTGTCAACGCAGATGCATGGGCCACATTAGGCCGTGGGGTAATAGGTGAAAAGTCTGTTCATCAGTTTTTCTCTCTCTTTTTTTTTTTTCCCCTCTGTGTTTGATAAATCGATGTGATAAGCTGATAAATTAACCAACTACCTACAAACGAACGGTACAAGAATTAATTGCTAGGTCAAATTTTGTAGGGAGATGGATATGTAAGAACACAGAAGAGTTCTATAAAAGGAGTCGTGAAGGCTTGACTGTGGATAACTGGCAAGCAGAACAATGTCCCAGAGAGTATCGACTGTTGGATGATTGCCAGACAGCAAAACCTCAGTCGATAACCTGGCTAGTAATTTATATAGGTCTAAATGTTTTTTTAGCAACTTTCGCTGTAGAAGCAAGACCGCACTTAAGAAGTGCTCCACTCTTGCAAGTACGTTGCATCACTTCTATTGATGTGTGATGCTTGCTTTACACAAGGGTGTGCAATAGAATAAAGCTAGCTAACTTCCAATGAGGTTACGGAGCAAGTTTTGCATGAATTAGGAATGGGACGATTCAAAATCTGTAACAAAGCTTCAAATCTTTATCAAGCGAGAGTTCACTTAGCAAATCATAAATTTTGAAAAGGCTTAGAAGCTATTGAGAATTTTGAGATGTGAAGAAAACCTCAATGCTCCTTGGATCCAAAAATTCATAGGCCCCCTAAAAGAGATTAGTGAATGGGAGTTCAGGAGAGGCCCAAAAGATTTTTTTTGAATGTTTGTCTCATCTCACGATTACCTTTATACACACTGAGCTTAATCCTTTACAAGATGCCTCATTGAATTAATAAATTCACTGGCAACTCTCAAACTAATTGGTAATTGGTTGAAAAGGACAGTCAAAACACACGAGGAATGTTTTGATGCATAAATGTCATAACAGCAGCTCAAGGCATCTGTCTGTACAATCTTTATTAAGCAGGAAGCTGCTTGACCGGATATGTTGGAACTTACGGACATACTAAGAGCTCCTATCACATCGCCAAGCATAACGCCATAAAAGAATGTAACATCGCTGGCTCAACAAGGCCATCTCTTCTGTATCAAAAAAAAGGCCATCTTCACATCATGATATGTCATATGTCTGCAGACACTCAGAACAGCTCGTGCTGAATATCAACTACTACATTTCAAAACAAATTCTGGAAATAGACTTGAATAAGATAACCATGACAAGCACACAAAACCTCTAACAGTGCATAAACATGTAGTCACTAACATAAACATGCAGTCACAAACAACATCTACAAGCAAAAGTTGTCTTCTGATACTCAATTGCTTTTGCATAGCTCAGAGGATGAGATGAATGCATCATGGACTGGAGATTTCGTTTGGGTGTTAAAGTGGAGCAATCTTCAGAACTGCTTACTGTAGCACACATGATCCTTGGATTTGCCCAGCAAAAATTATAAAGGACTCGCAATTTAAATGTATAGGCAAATTCTTGAGGCTTCTGAATGAAGCTGAATACCATTAATATATGAATTACTGCAGACATGCAGGATAAAATCAGAGGTGCCGATACTACATACAAATGCTGACTGATAAATTATTATGTCAATAAGTATGTCATAAGGTGCAAGCTCATCTTGAACTACTCAGAGCAAATTCACAGGTTACTCGGCAGTAATAGCTAGGACCATTAGTTAAGAAATTTTGGTTCGTAAAAGTGCAACACGAATTGCAACTGAAGCTGAATTGGTCTCCTGGGCCAGAGAGAGGAAATGCTACTCTGAAGGGAAAAGCGGAAAGCACCTCCCACAATCTAATCCAATTACAGTAATAGGAGTATAAAATTTTCCCTTGAAATTATTATCATTGAGTGGGTAAATATAACAACAACCAGCATCCAAATCAAATTGAACAGTTCACGGAATAGGAGAAGTACGCAACCATTTCTTTGCAATATAAACTGTTTATCCCCCTCTAACATGCAAGTACGAGTCAGCCTCCCTCTCTCTCTCCACATACTTTTTTTTTCTTTTTTTTTTTTCCCCTTTTTTTGTAACTATTGGATGCCAGTGCCAGTTGCTATACGATCTTCTAGATTACGAAGAACGTGAGCAGAAAAGGGGGAAATAAAAATAAATAAATAAAGAGAACCAACACACCAAAATGCGAGTCGTTAAAAGGACCTGCTGTTTTCTGTAATCATCAATTCCCACCAACTTCGGATGGTGCCTTTGCATCGATTGAAAGTGCATGCAATCCGCTATTCAGTTCGTCTTGCAAGATACCATAAACGAGCCTATGCCGTTTCACCAAGCTCTTCCCTTCAAACCCCTTGGACACAATCCTCACATTGAAGTGTGTCTCCCCGTCGCTTTCTCTAACGCCTGCATGCCCAGCATGCTGGTATGATATGTCTTCCACTTCCAACTCAATAGGAGAAAGCTCCTGCTGTAGTCTTTCCCTGATCCTCAACCCTCTGCTTCCCAGACCTACACCCACCTCAGGATTCGACTGAATTTCATCCATGCTCACAACATCATCCGAACTCAAACCGGTGCCGCCATTCAAACCAGACACATCTCCTTCTCCAATCCCCAAATCACCGCTTCCCACTGAATTCACACCCACTGCCACGTCTGCCCCATTTTCAACCCCCAAAACACCACTGTCAGCTGCATTTCCACCTCCAGCAGCTTGCAAATGCAATTCAAGCGCCTTCCGCTGCATCAGCAGAAGCATATTTAGCAACCCATTATTCCTGGAAGCCGTCAGTTTCAGCCCAAGGCCCAGCTCTTTAATGAAATCAGGGGGTATGCGCACGATCTCAGGAGCCGGGTGCCCGGACAATCCTCGCACGAGGAGGGCTGCAAGACCCTTGGTGATGGCAGCGTCGGAATCAGCCTCGAACCTGACGTTACCGTCGTCGTCAAGGAAGGCGCGGACCCACACCTGCGACACGCATCCTTGGACTTTGTTCTCGGGGGTCTTGAACTGGGATTGAAGAGGAGGAAGCTGCTGGCCGTAGTGGAGGACCTGCAAGTATCTGGCTCGAGAGTCTTGAGCTGATTGGAAAAGACCGATGATGGATTGGAGAGATGGAGGGATGAGAGGTTGGGAAGACGGATCTGACGCGGGGTATGGGTGGCTCGGGTGGGTCGAGAGGGAGGAGGAAAATTGGGTTCTAGGAAAGGGGGCTTGGGAGAAGAGAAAAGGCGTAGCAGTTTTGGAAGTGAGTTTTGGGGATGGGAGGGAGAAGGGAAGCTTTGGGGAGAAGTGGCGGAGGCAGGAAGAGAGCGACATGGATGGAGGATATTCTGGAGAATTAGATAGTCTCCTCGCCGGTCGTGGAGGATTTCTCCGGCGGGTTTTTTGGGGATTTCGCTGCCCCCTGGTCCTCGGTAGCGCTGGCTTCCGCAGCGGCAGAAAGCAGAACTGCAAATTATAGGGCCTGGGGTGAGGAAGAATCCGCAGGGACTTCCGTACGACCACGGTTCTACCTACGTGTCCACTGTCCAGCAAGTAAAACAAGTTTACAACAGTTGGCAGTCAGGCCTGCAACTAAAAACGCTGGCAAATACAATGCGTAATCTTGCGTGTCTTGGTTGCGTAATTGATTGTCATTCGTCAACCGCATTCTTCTTTCGAAAGGCGGTGATTGTGCATTGCTGGCTGGCTGCTCGAGCAGCCGATCCAGAGGCGTAGGCTTCCGTTTGCAAAAGCCAGTGGCGTTTCCATCCGTCACCGAGAGTTGTCAGCCCACCTTGGGCTTTTTCCGTTACGATGCATCATTTTTCAAAAAAAAATTTTAAGTTTCCTTTCCGTTTTTATTTGGGCCCAAGTGCATTTAGATTTTAGACCATATATCAAAATTTGCTACTTTAAAATCTTTTGTAAATTTTTTATAAATTTTGACAAATCAAATTTTTTACCCTTTTTCGTGTGCATAATGTGTAAGATGAGTGAAATTTTTTATTTCTGAAAATTTATAAAACTATATAATAGATTTTTAAAATAATAAAATTTAGTATATGAACTAAATAAATCTTTTCCCACAAAAATAAAAGAAAACTTAAAATATGAAAAATAAAAAATGATGCATAGTACAAAATCAGGAATTCTTCCGTTACGTGTATTATTGAAAATAATTTTAAGCAAGATAAGAATTCTGCACGCGGAAAGTCGGAAACAAATAAAATCATGAAAATTTTGCACGCAGAAATAAATTTAATCATCGAAAATGTATATTTTAATAAATGAGTCCCTTGGTTGGCGGGTTCAATTGTGGTTGGCATAATTGCAGAATAAGGTAAAGATTGTTAGATCAAAACTAAGTACTCAAAATTGCACAAGAAGGTAAAGATTGTTAGATCAAAACTAAGTACTCAAATGCTGATGAGGAAATCCATGATGTGGGATGGGTGACTCCTCGAACATAGGGGCGGGCGGGTTACTCTGTGACCCGACTTTGACCCGACCTGTTTTCGACATGATAAAACTAATATATTTTTAACCGGTATAGAGATGAGTTTGAAATTTTGACCAAAATTTAAAAATATAGTCGAAATATGTTAATAGGTCGGGACTCGATAAGTCCGGCCCGCCCGCATATATTAATTTATTAAAAATTATAAACTTATGTTTAAATATTATTATTATTTTCATTCAAAATTCTCACTTTTTTATAATCAATTATATTAATAATAAAAAATCAATCATAAAGCAATTCAATAAGAAAAATTTTGTACATATATATCGCTTATGAGTATTTTTGGGAATGGATAAAACTTTTAATGAAAAGTTTTGGAGAGTAAAAGTTGTCAAATGATGTGAGATGATAGGGGTAATGATGAGGACTAAAGATGATAAAGTTAAAATAGATAGATTAATTGTATGGGTAGTTGTATAGAAATAATTGAAAAGTATGGTAGTTATATGGAAAAATGTGAAAAATGATTAAAAAATATGATAATTATAGAGAGTGAAAAGCTTTAGATTGAAAAGTTTTAAGTTGATATTTTTTCCTCATTGCCAAATACACCTTATGTATAATTGTATATTAACCTATTTTAATAAATTTATACTATATTTTCTCATGTTTAGTTTTCTTAGTTATGTGTTTTTTAATAATTAGTGAAATGTTGAAACATATAATGTTTAAATTTAGTGAAATGTTGAAACATATAATGTTTAGTTTTCTCATTGCCATAAGTTTGTCTTAAAACCTATTAAAAAAAATTTAGGGTCAACTGACTTTGTCCCGAATCGGTATAAAAAGAGAGTCAAACTCAATTTTTAAAAAGTAGAGTCAGAATTGAGCAATCTCTGACCCGATATAACCTGTCTCGATTCTCACCCCTACTCATGCGCTTTGAGGATTATGTGGTGCTATAATATATTATATTATTATCTTTTTAATTTAATTAGAATGTATTATTTTTATTTACATCATATGTTGATTTGTGTTTATATGAAATTTTAAATTTGTAACCCTTCTTTCAAAATAAAAAATTGTCAATACAAATTTCAGTCTAAATCTGATTTACATAAATATAACTGGTATTTAAATTTTATAGACAAAGTTAGTATTAGAGTTAAATTTTAGGTTTTATAAAGAAAGTTAATGAATAAAATTGAAAAAATCCCAATTTGATGAACAATTAATTGCCTGTTATCCGGTAAGATGAAAAAAATATTATCGTATATTGAAAATTAAAAACGTTGAATGAGAAATAAGAAAAAATAGTTTATTATTTTCTAGATCCAAAAATATATATATATATTGAAAACCAAGAATTTTATCTCATCCTTATTTTATCTTCATCCAATAGCCCTAGGTGCAAAGTTAAATCATTTTCAGAAGCATGCCGTAGGGTTTTTTTACATAAGTAATTAACTACTTAATATTAATTGATCATACCAAATCATGTAGCATTATCATCTATTTTTTTATTTTTAGGCATAGTAAAGAAAATTATGATTTAAAGTGTATTCAGGGAGAGAAAAAATGTTTGATAGAAAAATTTTAAAATGATAAGATAAGAATGTAACATGAAGTTGTAATGAGTAGGATTAAAGAAAATAAAGTTGAAATAGAAATTACAGTCATATATAAAGATTTGAGGAGACGATTGTAAAGTACAGTCATTAGAAAAAGTCCATAGGAAAAACTGTGTTAAAAAGTTAAGAAATTTTTTTCTTTTCTTCTTCTCTTGATCTTATAAAAAATTCAACCAGCCGAAAATCAGCAAAATATAAACCGAGGTGTCTATTTGAAATTATTCATTCTTACGTCGCAAAATCCCTAGAACACTCCGTTCCGGCGTGAAATTTCCCGCTCAATCGAGCTGTTTGTCCTCCTGAGGAAGAGGAGGGAGGCAATGCTGGCATTTGCAGGGAGTCTGAGATTTCAAATCAAGCTCGAGCTTCGATCGAGCGGCATTCTCTCTTGGTAATTTCTTGAACTTTCTTAGTCATGCAAGTGCAAAGAAATTCCGCTCTTTAATATGCTTCAAATCTCTGCTAGAAGAAAATTTTTAGCAAGTGCGAAATTCTCGTATGCTTTTGATTCCAAGCATGGGTAGTTGTTCGCGTTACCAAATTGTTTTGAAGTTACGGGTTGATTCAGACAGTTGGAAGAATTTTGGTTTTGCAAGAGGGCCGGTATTTATTGTATGCCATTACCTCTGTTCAAAAAATTTTAAGACTAATCTTCCAGCTCCCAGTTCTTGTCGTTTGAAAGAATCTTTCTTCAGTTATCACTTAAAGGGGGGTTTTTTGCTTTTGCATTTTGTGTACTGTTGCTTATTTGGCACTTTTGAGGAATTGAATAATTATAATTCATGTAAATTTCTCTTCAGGAAAAGAAATTCCAATGCCATTAGCTCCTGCAGAGCTTATCAATCATCTGGTCCCGTAAGATACATTCCAAAGAACAATTCTTCCAGCAGAGAAGTTCTCAGCGATTCGCAGTTGAAGAAGCGCAAGGAGAAAGCAAATCATAGGTCTTTGGATTCATGTTCACCGGAAGCTGCATTACATGAAGAAGGATTTACAAACACAACGTTGAGTTTGGATAGGAGACTGCAAAACCAGTTTTCTGGTGCCAAAACTGGTAAGACTTAGTAGAGAGCGTGGCAATCATCTGCCTTGTTAGTTAAGATTCTATGCGTGCGAAATTTCATGACTCTGACAATATTTTTCCTTTTCAATTCTTGTACCCTAATGGCTGTAGTCCAGCAATTTGTTTGGCTAAAGCCATTTGTATAGTCTACTGTTTCATGTGTGGACTGGTGACCAAATTTAAGAATATGTTGGTGAACTTTTGCTAACTTCTCTAATCTATCTCAAAAGAAAACCCACTAAGTCAACTATTTTTTTTTTTTAATTACTTCTGCTATATCATTGATCCTAAGAAGACCGATATTGGACCCTTCAAATCTAGGTGCTGGGTGAGCATTTTTGGCAAGCTTTTAGGGAAAAGAAATCTTCAGGACATATTCTGGAGCCAAATTCCATGCTCTCAGCTCACTATTAACTTTACCTTTAGGGATACAAATTTTTCCATGACCATGCTCATTGATAACCAGATTCACCTCATTAGGTTGATTCACCATTGTTAATGTTCTCTCTTATGATTGTGTGATATGGTGAAGGGAGCATATCTGCTTTTAAGTTGCATGGAGAAGAAAATTATAGATGAACCAAACAGTCACTCTTTTTGTTGCTCGACAGTTTTTTTTTTAGATTTGCATTAGAATGTACTTATTTTTAGTTGATTTTGTGGCTTCTGTTATTATGTTTTCACCATATTACAAATATTGAAACTGTTTCACATAGTAAATAACCTGTCTCTGCTTTTAGCTTCTATTTTTTGGAATCCAGATATGGTAGCTTGCTGACCATGTTCCTAAATGAGAAATGAACAGGCATACCTGAGTGATTCTGAAACTAGAAATTGGGTGCCTATGAATGAATCATGTCGCTAGGACACCAGACCATGCATATGGTCTGCCTCACCTTTTGGTGACCTTGGTTGACAATCAGGTCACAATCAGGCTGGTCCATGCTTCCGAGGTTCTCCCTGTTTGCAAACAGTTAGATTTTTTCAAATGAAATTTGCAATGTAAATCAGATGATCAAAAGAATCCTTTACAGGTAATGATTAGTTTATAGTTTTCCTTGTTTTTCCAATATCTGACTGACTATTTCTAAATCATTACATATCTCTTGTCCTCTTTGCTGCAGAGAAGTTAAGCAGTGCGTTTGGAGATGTGGTGGATTTCGAAGACATTGAAGCTGGAAGTGCACATGATCCAGAATTCGTGGACCAATCTATTATGGAAGAATGTGACCAAGATGATGTTGAATTCAACATCCCCAGTGAGAACAGTGCCACTGAAATGGACATAGCATGTTCTGGTAAAACTAAGCAAGATGCTGAAAATATGGCAGTTGAAGTCCTTGCAAAGAGGTTGGTGCATCATCACATGCCAGTGCTCATTCTATTTTGTAACTTTCATATCTTGATCTCAATACTTGTTGGCTTGCTCTATTGAAAAGAATTTGGAGATCTTTTTTCCAGAAATTGTGTGATTGGAAATCATACATATGGTTCCTTACTTCCTTTGAACCTAGCATGCCTGAGTAACATGATTGTATTTGAGTGTGAGCCAACTGATTGCATAGAAGCACTAAGCACATCTATGTACTATTATTGTGTTTGAAAATAAGCCAACTGATTGGACAGAAAGATATCCACGCATATGCATGCATAGATGCGTGATCGTTTTTGTACATGTGCATGGGAGTGACATGACAGATGTAAGCATAGATTCTGGACGTGAGAAGGTAAAATTTTCAGTTTCAGGCCTCAAAATTTCACTTTTTTTTTTTTTGTGGTTGAGAAAATCAGGCCTGGGGTCTGGTAAAATGTTAAAGAGTTTATGTCATGATATCTGAATCTCTTATTGAAAATGTCCAGTTTTCTGCTTTCATAATTTTTTTCATCTATTTGCCAAGTTCTGGTTCTTTCCATTAAATTAACATCTGAAATATGTTCTCTTCATGCAGAGCATTTACAGCCGTTGAGCTGCGAAAGAAACTGCATGGAAAGAAATTTCCTCTTCATATAGTGGATGCAGTTATAGCTGATTTCGAGCAAAGGTGCACTACATTTATTCTTCCGAGTTTATTACTTTTATTCAGTGAAGAGGATTTAGTAAATCCCTGGATTTTGATTCAATGATTATGGTTATCTTTTCATTAAGTCTTATCCATATTCTGTGTGGCCTAATCTGTATTTAAGCTTCAGATATTTCTACAGGAATAATTTGCCTAGGGTTTACCAGTTTGTGATATGTTTCATTATCTTATAATGTTCATGGGCAAAACTAAATGAAACAAAGCATGCACGCCGTCATCCATATACATGGATGTTCCTCGAATTTGATCTTGTCATTTCTTATAGGGGGATTCTTAATGATTACTTGTATGCGGAATCATTTTCTCAGTCCAAATGGCATTCCTTGAATTGGGGACCAAGGCGTATTAAACAAGTGAGTGCATATTTATGGTCACTTTCGTCTTCCTTTTTTCACCACCTCTTCTTTCATTTGCTTGCCTCTATATCGTGCGCTGGTATTTCTTGTTTGGTCTGACTTCTTTAAAGCTTCAATTTGTGCAACATGTTCTTGTTCAAGATCGATGACAATCGGAAACCAATCCTAGTAGGTTCTGTAGTATGGTGTAAATTAAACATGTCCAGAAGTAAAAATTAAGATCATCATTCGTTAATATGTGAATTCTTTTTAGGCATTGTGACTGACACAACATCTAATGTGAAATGCAAACTACCTGCCATGGCTAATTGTCAGTGTAGTGTATACTTGTATTCTGTTGCTCAAGAATTCTCCTTGGCACAGAAACCACCAGAAAACTGACTCAGAAACCTTTAAAACAAATACCCATGCAACATCCTAAACTGCAACTATGCACAGTATCCTGAGTCTGCGAATTCTCTGCAGTTTTCTCTAATTCTATTTGTATCTATCTGCTAAAATTAAAATCCCTAATTCTTTTTGCTCTAAGAGATACACACAAATGCAATTCTAGGAAACCTATCGATTTGTTTGTTTAAGCTACCTTGTCAAATGCCATATCTGAGTCAAACACCAATACAATCTTCTGTGCCAAATAGCAAAAGTGAAAATAGAACTCAGAGAAGTCTATGAAATATTTTTCTTGTTATCATGAAAATATTTAAGACCAATGGTATGAATAATTGTTGGATCAGGCACTTGTACGTAAGGGTGTGAGCGAAGCAGATGCAGAGAACGCAACCAAGCAAGTTTTTGAGCAAAATGACGCTGATGGGAAGGGAGATATGCTTTTTGGGATGTCAAAAGTTTCAGTAGATCACCTCTTGGCTCAGGCATCAAAGCAGTGGCTGCGAGGTCAAGACGTCCCACTAGAGACGCGAAAATCAAGGATAGTGAGGTGGCTGCAATACCGAGGATTCACTTGGCAAGTCACCAACTTCATCTTAAGGAAGCTAGTGTCCCAATATCCACTGTAGAATACATTTGCAGCTTAATTCTTCCACTGGAGTTCCAAACGAACCAAAAACCTTTTCACTTGTGTTGGCCTGCCCATTGGTCCTCCCAGCTCCTTGCTTTTGTTAAATTTGAGGGGGAAAATGAACATAACTAAGTGAACATTTTGGAATCTTTCTTAACTACAGTTTCGTCTAACGCAAATTTCATGCAGCACATGTCAATTTAACGTGTATTTCTGTATATATTCGGACTCATATATTTGTGCTTGTGGTTTAAATTGCTCGTGTTATCATGACATATTGTTATTTCTGTACAAACGAAAATCTCCATCTTTGTAACTTTTTTTTTTTTTTGGGATTTCATTGGGACCCATTGCTTCGTGTACAGAGCTTGTACAGAGCTTGTTTTATTGCGAATCTTCCTCCCATGCATATGCATTGTTAAACTCGTTATTGGTGATCTTGGTTATGATAGCTTGACCAATCAGGTGTACTTAGAGCCATTATCCGATCAAATTAGTTCTGTTGTCATTGGAACGGGCTCATTGGGCTTGTTGAAGAGCATGGAAGCTTTCAAAACTTTCGTCGAATATGACTGGTCTGACAAAGCCGTTAGCGGCATTCTAATTTCTGCGTGGTGAGCAAGACCTTACAATGGGTTTGCTTAACCCCCCCATATTGTTTTTTTTTTTTTTTTTTTTTGATTGTCTATTCCCCCATATTGTTGATTGAACTCTGTATGTGTCCACCCGAGGCACATCTTCCCCCTTTTTTCCCTTAATATTCGTTTTGGATCTCTCTCTCTTCCCTGATTACATTATTCTGCAACAGTATTTCTTTAGCAGGAAGTCTCCCCTACAGTATTTTTTTTAACAGGCTCCTTCTCTTCCCTATCTTTCTCTCTCCTCACGTGTTCTTTTTGGATTGAAGAGGGTGATGAGGTTGGCAGCACGAAGCCACATGGAATTTGCTTTGCTGGAAAGGCACAAAACTCATTTGATTGATTCCCTCTTCTCTCCCCGCAGGCATAAAAATATACTGCAATGGTCCCCAATCATTGCACCAACTTCCACGTCCTACCCTTTCTCCCATTTCCCGAACATCCCTCTACAACAGTAACTACACACTTCAACACATTCTTTCCCAGGAAAAAAGGACCAGTTTTACCGTTTCTTTACGTTTCCTCCTTCCTTACCCCTTTCGTTTTTGATTATACTCTTGGATGGTTAGGGTTGTTTTTCTGTACGGCTGATTATTGGTCCCTTGTGTATGACCGTCGGACCTTTTCTGTATCGGTGTGTGTTGGGATTGGTGAAGGATCATGGTACTATGAGTTATTACTTACTTAAGTAACAGTTGTATGACCGTCGGATCTTGTCTGTATGGGTGTGTGTTGGGATTGGTGAAGGATCATGGTACTATGAGTTATTACTTAGTTAAGTAACAGTCATATATTTTTTGGTTTTCTTTTCATTTTTACGTGAGCTTATGTGTAGTTAGTTAAAATATCGAAATTTATCATTTTTAGATTTTTGTCAATATTTTTTGCAAATTTTTGAAATAAAAATTTATTTTTGCTCATGTCAATGGAAGTATGAGATGAGTGAAATTTTGTTAAAATATATATACAAATCTAAAAGGGCATAAATTTGATATATGAACTAAATACATTTTTGTTCACGTGAAAGTAAAGAAAAACTTTAAAATACATTAAAAATATATAAAATACATGAGATTGTTATTTAGCTAAGTAATAACTCATTGTATAGCATCATAATCCAAATGGCAAATGGTGATATAAGGAGGATTGTAAATGAGTATGAGTTCACCTTTTAGCCTTGCACCAAACAACTCATTTTGCACATAGTTTAGGGGATACTTGGTTGACTTGAGACGGGTTGATCATAATCTTTGGCCCACTCTGAAAAATAAGATTAATGTTGGGTTAATCATGCCTCAACTTAGGATGATCCAACCTAACCCCCGCACAATATTTTTATGAATAAGATTTTAAAAATCCTAAACGAAATACCTCATTTTGCATTTCAAACATAATACTTTACACCTTAATTCAATTTATTAGTCAAATATTTTAATTGTAAACATTTTAATTCAACATCAACATGACTTTAGTTTATATGGTGTAGAAGATATTAAATCTTTTAAATTTAACCCCACATTTGCAACCTATATTACCAAATCTAATCAGAGGCGAACTCAAGCTTAACCCATTTCCCAAAAATTAGGGTTAGAAACATAAGAGTTGAATTAATCTTGACCTAATCCAGCATAATACATAGTGCATAGGGCCGGAAAGTGTTTCGCAGACAGGCTTTAGTTTGTCCCCAACCCGCTTACAGCCCTAACTGGATTGGTTTTAAGAATTTTTCGTTTTTGGATGCAAGGATTGGTTTCTCTGATAATTCTTCTATAGTAGAACCCATCGTGATGTTCTAGTCCCTCGAGCTATTCATTTTAATTGACTATTGACTAAAATTTTCACCTCTTGTCACGTTGATTTCTTTTTCAGTCAGCATTTCCAATTATACCAAAGTTGCTAACTGGTGAAAAGCAAAATATTGTCAGTATTAGTTGTTTTTAAAAATGAAAATATTAGTAATTTATTTAATTTTACAGGTACCCAGTGAGACAACATAAGGCTTTTCGCTTCTCGCTTTTCTGCTTTCTTGCAGCTAATACTCTGCTTATCCTAATGATTGCTGGATGACTTCCCCTGAACAGTTCTGCTACAATTTTCACGAGGTGAATCAGGCTCTTTTGCATCTCCCTTACATTTCCTACAAACCCAATTTGCACAGCAGCTAATAACTAGAAGAATCCGAGAATGCAAAAGAACAATTAGAAGAGCCTTGCAAAACAAGCCTGCCAGAAGCAGCAGCAGCTATTGTTGGTCCTTGTACATGCTGTGCCTTGCCATCGGCTTCTGATCGCCTTTCGTTCTTCTCCACTCGTCGAATCTCCTTCAGCAATGCGACCACGTCCTTCATTGTAGGACGGTCTGTGGGGCGGACGCTGACACACAAGGCTGCAAGGGCGAGGGCCTGTAGCATTTCTTGCATGATTGGATCTGGTCGGCCTCTGAGCCTTGAGTCCAGAAGATCCAGAGGATCTTTTTTGCTTTGCAGGTGATCTCTCACCCATTGGACTAGGTGTGCCCCACCTGGCAGTGATGGATCCAAAGGGTGCCGCCCTGTTAACACCTCTACCAGAACTACCCCATAGCTGTATATGTCGCTCTTCTCATTGATCTGCTGCATTGATGAATACTCTGAAAACAACATGCCAATCATAATCAGCACCAAAGAAAGCCGAAATATAGACTATAAAGATGATGTTGGTCATAAAACGATTTTTTTCAAATTTGAAGAAATCGGAACTCTTTTATAGTCTTTAGCTTTCACATGATGTATTCGGTTACAGAAGATGGATGGCAGTACAAATTCTTCTTCTGGGTTCTCAGTTCTAGCAAGTGTGTTAGCTCTTTTCATTTGTTGCCTTTAATTAAGACGATGGATTAACATTGTCTTTAATTGGCTGGCGTTCTCTTTTCTCATTTTTCTCCAAAAGGGGGGAGACAATAATCAAATATGCAGCAATTTTTCCTCAAACAGGAAATAGCATCCATGGAAATCGATTTCCTCTCCAAGAATATTCACTGCCAAAGAAGATAAATAAGCCCAAAAAATTAATAATGAGAGAATTAAAGTAATTACCTGGAGCCATGTATCCATAGGACCCCGCAACATGGGTAGGACTCCCAGAACCCAACTTGGTAGAATGATCACCTCCTGCTACTCCATGGACAGGCCTAGCCAAGCCAAAATCAGCCAGGTAGGGCTCAAACAACGGCCCCAACAGCACATTCATGGCCTTCACATCCCCATGCATTATTGCAGGGGCGCAGTCGTGGTGCATGTAGGCCAGAGCATGCCCCACACCCAACATGATCTCATACCTCATCTCCCACTCCGCCACGAACTTCCCACCACCAGCCCCATGGAGTAGCCCGCTGAGGCTCCCGTTCGGCTGGTAGTCGTACAACAGCAGCTGTGTCCTGCTGTTGCAGCACCAACCCAACAGCCTCACTATATTCCTATGCCGAATCGACCCAAGTGCTTGAATCTCACGCTGGAATGCACCCGAATCCTCTGATGACCACATCCTCTTCACTGCCAGCATTGGCCCGTTTGGAACTCCAACCTTGTACACCACCCCAGAGCTCCCAGTCCCAATTACATTAGCAGATGTCAAGTGTTTGACAATGTCCTCAACCGACAGGTTGAGCTTCTGATAAAGAGTCATCTCCCAAGCTTGATCCTCTGCTGTTAATCTTTTGTTGCGGGCAGCGTAAGACCGGACAAACAGGTACAGAGCCAGGAGGAGCACCACAGCGCTGGCGCTGACCAATACACACATGGCTAGCTTCAGTGCTGATGCTTCTTCCCTGCTGGGGCCTCCGTGGATGGGCGGCCCTGCTCCATGGCCCGGAATGTAGAGGCCGTGGTTGCCGGCGAGATCGCTCAGAGGGAGCTTCCGAAAGAACGGAGTGTCGGGCAGCTCTCCGGTGAAGTCGTTGAAGGAGACATTGAGGGCGACCAGATTCTCGAGCTGAGCTAGCATGTCCATGCTGCCACTTAGCTGGTTGTGAGAGAGGTCGAGGATGGCAAGCTTGTCGAGGCCGGAGAACTTGAGTGGGATCTCACCAGAGAGCTGGTTGCAGCTGAGATTGAGAGATATCTCAAGTGCTGGAATCTCACCAAGCTCCGGGGGTATGTCTCCTGAGAATCCGTTGTCACAAAGATCAAGAAGCTGCAACTTGCTGCAAGATTTCAGCTCGGCGGGAATTCTGCCCGAGAGCCTGTTCCTTCCAATGAGGAGTTTATTCAGCTGCGTCAGTTTTCCAACACTGGGAGTGAGGGAGCCAGAAAGCCTATTGTCGGAAACATCGAGGAACTGCAATATTCTCGGAAGCGTTTCTGGCAAGGACCCAGTGATGGCATTGGAATGCAGGTCAAGAAACTGGAGATTTTCGCATTCAGAGACTGATGGAGGGACCTGCCCCACGAAACGATTGCCCCCCAAGTCGAGAAAATTCAAGTTCTTCAGGTTCCCAATCTCTGCCGGAATGGGCCCTGCAAGACGGTTGTCGCTGACGCGGAAGCGGAATAAGTTGGTGCAACCGCCGACTTCCGGCGGCAAGAAACCTGATAAATCATTGGAAATGAGTAGGATTTTGGTGAGATTCTGTAATCCGAATAGCTTCTCTGGCAGAGGACCCGATAGATTGTTGTAAGAGAGATCGAGCGCCTGAAGATTTGCGCAGTCGGAGATGCTCTTTGGAATGCTCCCTGTCAACCGGTTCTGCCACGCGAAAAACAGAGTCAAGTTCTTCAATTTTCCAATCTCAGGCGGAATTTCACCTGAGATATCGTTGTTGTCGATGGCGAGGTGTGTGAGAGCAGTGCAGTTTGAGAGCTCAGGTGGGATGGGGCCAGAAATCTGATTCATACTAATCTGAAGTCCTTGGAGATTAGCAAAGCTTCCGAAGTTTTTCGGAATGCTGCCAGTCAAGAGATTTTCTGAAAGATCGAGGACTTTCATCTCCATGCAGCTTCCTAGCTCGGAAGGGATGGTGCCCACCAAGCTGTTTTGCCAGAGAAGAAGATTCTGAAGTCTTCGCAGCTTCCCAAGTTGAGCTGGAATGGGTCCCGAGATTGAATTCTGGTACAGATACAAGCTCTGGAGATTGGTGCAGTTTCCAATCTCTTCTGGAATGCGGCCGGTGAGCAGAGCAGTGTAGATTGCAATCGTTTGTATCCGCTTGAGCTGGCCTATCGATGTAGGCAGGCTGCCCGAGATCCCTGTTTCCGCAAGACCCAACATCACCAAGTTGCTGCAGTTGCCAATCTCCCAAGGCAAATCACCTTTGAGATTCTGGTTGCCGCCTGCCCGGAAGACTTCAAGCTTATGCAATCTGCCAATGCTCTTCGGGATTTCACCACTAAGATGGTTATCGAACAGAGTCACGTGCCTGAGACTGGTAAGATCTCCAATTTCCAGAGGAATCCCACCTTCAAGCATGTTTGTGTTGAGGTAGAGACTCTCCAGCTTCGATAGCTTGCAAATCTCAGCTGGGATCTCTCCCGAAATAGCATTGTTGCTGAGGTCAATGAATACGAGCTGGGAGTACTCCCCAAACTCCTTTGGAATTGGGCCGGTGAGATTCGTAGCTGTGAGCACGATATATGAGAGCGCCTTGAGAGACTTGAAATTCGAAGGCATGGTGCCTTGCAAGTCCATCGACTGCAGGCTGATCCTGGTGACTTCCAAATTCGCGTTGCACACGATTCCGAACCAGGTGCATGGATTTGGATGCGAAGGATTCCATGTTCTCAGCTCGTCTGCTGATGTATTAAGGCTGTTTTTCCATGATAGAAGAGTACTGCCCTGTTCATCAATGCAAAAACAAGCGATGGGTAGGAGAGAGAGGATGGAGAGAACGGGGAGGAGAAAGGAAGTGGTGGTTGTGAGAAGCGGGGGCATTGCTGATGGATGGAGGGAAGAGGGAGGTGAAGGGCAGATGATCTGTTTTGGGATTGTGGAGGGAAGAACCCCATGTTTTGTTTATAGCAGAAATGCAGGAGGAGATCTGGATCCATGGGCAGCTTGCTTTTGTGTGTCTGAGTTTTTTAATGCCATTATCTTTTAAAAACTCTCCCAAGCATTTGAATGCTTGTGAGTTTTGAGTCTCTTGTGCTGTGGATGGTTGAAGAGAGAGATGCGATGCTTAGGAGCATAGAGTAGCAGCGGACTTCTGCTACAGTGGGTTGGATCTGAGGTCATGTTTCAAATGTCCAACCTATATGGATGATGGGCCACCTAGGATTTGGTACCTACCAAAATGTCTTCGAGAGGAAGGAAACCATCTAAGGTCCATTAATTGAATGTAGCTTCCTACTCTTTTTTCCCCTCCAGATATAGACCCTTCCGAGAAGCCATTTTGCTCTTTGGGGTCGGTGACTGATAGCTGTGAGGATCTTCAATCTTGTCTAAGCAGCTAAATTATATATTTTTGATGAATAATTAAAAAAATGGTTGTGAAATGTATACATTTTCCAGTCCGTACTTATCTAATTTATTGACCTTATTCATGTTATTCCAGTCCGTATAAATTCTTTTGTTTTCTTCATTTACTGAAATGTTTTATTTAACGGCGCTACTGTCAAAAGAGGAAAACTGGGGAACATTGCCCAGTTCTATTTGGAAATCATGTTTTGTATTTGGAAATCTTCCCCCAGTTCTATTTATGAATTAGTCCAGAATCTTGCACCGCAGTCATCACCATCACCATCAATCTCTGTTCATGATAATTCATCCATATTCGGTTTAATCGTTGAGGTTTAAAATTTTGTGGCATATTTCATTGTCTGGAATGGTGGATATATGGTATGGGCAATCTTTTTTAATGGGAGGATTTGTGTGAAAGATGGGCATATATATTAGTTAGAGATGGGAATGGGTGGTTTCTCTTTTTTTATAGTTGTTTACTAATACCAAAGCCATTAACAGAGATGGGATTTGGATGCAAAGAAACGATTTATATATCCAGAGGTAGAAGGAATCTACATTACATTTGAGTAGTGAAGTGCACATGCAAGGGACGTGGAAGTAGGAAGAGAGTGGGAATTTTGTCAATTTACTATTAAGGTTTGGTGTAAATGCAGGAGTGGACAATTGCAACCAGATCTACATCATGTTCCGTTGATCCAAACCATTTTTTTATAAATTACTTACCCACCCACCCAAAAAAGATTGGGATTTATCAAAAGCTAATATAAATGTTAATGATAACTGCGGTTCTGTGGGGCATAGATCAAATGTCTTGAATCCTCCAATAATTAAACAAGATACATATCTTTCAACGGTTTAGATCAGCAATTTACATGAACTCAAATCCAATGTTTATGACTTAACTGCAATAGACAATCTGTAATTCTTTTTTTTTTTTTTCAAAAAGTATGCGGTGAAGTGCACATGCAAGGGAGGCAGAAGTAATAAAAATTAAAAAATAAGGACATGCTGTCGGACGGCATATGCTGGAAAGTGGTAAAATAGAAGACAGACCATGTAAATGAGCTTGAGTAGAACAGACGACGATTACGACAAAACAAGAGGTCTTAAAGAGGAAAAACATTAATTGGTTATATTAGCACCCTTTGGACACCCAACTTATCATCCATCTGGACCATCCATTAATTTGATGTAGAAGAATACAGAAATAGCAATGACATGACCTACAAAACGAATGAAAATAATTGAAAGTAGCAATTCAAAAATAGTTATGTGGTGTTAAATTGTTTCTAGTTGAGTGGGGTTGATGAAGGACAAGATTGGACGGTCCACATATACATATATATACAGCCTGATTAATCAATCATACACGTGCACCTTTTGCAAGTAGGAGAGTAATGATGGCCTCGTAAAACGTGGATGCTTATGCACACTGCTTTTTAGGAAAATCGGACGGCACGTAGACGATCGCTCGTGCGGTTGGGATTTCAGGTGGGCCATTTTCAAACAAAGCAAAAGAGAAATTTGAAAAAAATAGCAATATATATATTTTTTTTTTGAAAAGAAAATTCTCCAAATAAAGCTGCCTGGAACTCAAAAGGAATTCCTCTGAAGAGATTGTTGCCAACACGTGCTTACTGGACAAACGTGTGGTTCATCCTAGCCACTCGTTTGACCTCTAAATAAGAGTCTAGCACACCCCATTCAAAAATAATAATAAAATAATAAGTCTAGCACACTATATATTTTCCTTAACGTAAAAATTCGCTTCATTGTGTAAAATAATATTAGATAAATGATAAAGTTGGCATTATAACATAAATGATATTAAATATAATAAATAAAATTAATTTTCTATTCGTCATTAATTGGAAAAAACAGAAAATCTTACATTTGGCATTCACGGCTAGGGGTGTTAACGGATCGGGTTGGATGGATTAGAGTTTAATCATAATCCTAACTCATTTAAAATATCTAAAACCCTAATCCATTTATTAACCCATTTAAAAAATATCAACCCTAACCTATTTACAACCCATTTAATAAATGGGTTGGTGGGTTATTAACAGGTTCTACAGCAAATAACTGAAAAGCCTAAACTCTAGTAGATGATGATCTCGCATGGAGAGATGAGAAGGTGTTTTCGGCGTAGGGGAAATGGAAATAGGGCAGTAATGAGAAAATAGAATTAAGGCAGCAGTGGAAAAATAAAAATTAAGTGACTTAAGGAAGACTTAGAAAAGAAAAATAACCAAGGGGTTTATATGTATATATATATATATATAACTTTAATGAGTTAAACGAGTTAAATGGGTTGAACAAATTAAACGGGTTGAACATGTTATATGGGTTAAATGGGTTACTAACGAGTTGACGAGTTATAAAATCTCAACCCTAATCTATTTATTTAATTAAATGATTAAACGGGTTGGCGAATCATAACCCATTTATTCAAAAATCCCAACCCAAACCCATTTATAAACGGGTCGGACGAGCGGGTTGATGGGTTGACCATAAGCATTAACACCCATATTCACGACTGAGTTCTAGGCTTTAGGTGATGAACTCTTTCTTTTATATATATATATATATTTACATCCATCTCAGCTGATATTACAAACAACCTCTAAGACATTATTATAAATTTTCAGTGTGGAGACATCATGTCCACTAAATTGGCTGAGGAGCCACAACTCCCATAACAATCAGCCCTCACACATTAGAGTAATAAATATTTTAAACTGCCAAGCTGCTACAGAGACTAAAACACGGGACCGGCAGCAGTCCAAACACTCTTACTATCGTCCGTGACCAGCAGTAAGTGATGGACTCTTTCATGCATGAGACTTTTTTTTTGAAGGGTATATTTACATACGTCTCAACACATATTACACTGAAGCTCTGAGACATTCATACAAATCGGGAGACACACAGCTCCCCCAGGAAATCTGGAAACACAGTTCCACCAAAGAATGAGGAAGACACAACTTCCACCAACCGAACGGGAGACCAACTGCTCCCACAACAATTTTTCTTCGAAATCCCAAGGTAAGATTCGAACTCTAGACCTCTGCTCCGGATGCTCCACCAACAGCAGGGTCGACCAACCGAGCTAGGCTCGGTTGGTTTCATGCATGAGACTTGGGTTCAAAGAGTAACAATTATAGTCGAATGGCATGATTCAAAGTTTGAGATGAGAGATATTAGTTTCGCATCCACGTGAAACTTTGTTAAGCAAGTGCTAAGCCTTATTTGACAGAGATTAGCATATCAAACTTCACTATAGTTGTAGAGAAGGTAATGTTTTATTTCATGATAGAAGAGGCATTAGCTGGTTTAGACTTGCATTCGTACAGTTTAGAAATTTAAAATTTTATTTTACGGGAGGTTTTGGAAGTATGAGTCAAGTTTCCTTATGGAATTAATATTTGCTGATGGTGTGATACAGCGGCGTACCGCGCATGAGAGCAATATTATGATCGTACATATAGCATACAAGTTAAATTCTATCGATTGCTGTGATAATATTATGTAAGAGTTTTGAGTACTGAATTGGAACCCTTCCTTTTATATTAAATATTATGTGTAGATATCTAATGACATAGGTATGATTCTGACATTGTAGCTTAATGAAATGTGTTTCCGAACTAATGATAACAGCTAGCTTCATAAGTTGGACTGTCCACGGGTACAGATGCATTAACCTTCCAATTTTATAGCTTTTCCTATAATATAATATGGATCGCCCACCATCAATCTTGACCATCTGCTACTTTATCAAGAGGTTGCACACCCACGAAAGATCACCGGTCAGAAAAATTTACGCTAAAAAAATTGAAGTAATCAAAATCTTTCTCCTTTTCTTCCAAATTTCTAATATTTGCAAATATACTCACTTAGTTTGATCAAAATTTTAAATATACTTAGGTATTTTCAAAAATTGTAAATAACCCTCACATACCATAATTGTAAATCACCTCACATCGTTATAACACCGTCATGGCATAGGTGTATTTGCAAAAAATGCAAACCATATGGGTGTATTTACAATTTCAGAAATTACGTGATAATTTTATTTTTTGCAAATGACCTCCATATAGTTTAACCGTAATTACAAAGAACCTTCATGTCATGATAATATAGTAACAACGTTATAATGGCGTGGGGTTATTTGCAATTATGATTAAATCATATGGAGTTATTTGTAATTTTTAAAACTATGTATGTATATTTACAGTTTTGATCAAACTAAGTTGATATATTTAGAACTTACCCTTAAAAAACATAATAATATATATAAGAGACCAAATGCATATATTGTCTACAGCTGCAAGAATGGAAAATACTACAGGGTATCAATTATCCCTCCAAAATTCCAACTACGTGGTTAACATATATGTTTTGATCACAAGGAAAACAGAAAAAGAGAGAAAAAAAATTGCATGTGTTAATTTTAGGTGTTAGTGTGGACTAGGTTGTAGCTAACTTGGATGCTAAGCTATACATTTAGGATAATTTCGCTTAGGGATGAGTTGAATTTTTTAGTATCTAGTTTTTAGTTGAGATTTTAAAATGGTAACCGATTCCAAATTTGTTTGATAATAACAGTTACTATAAACTTGTGTCCATAGATATAGTTGTTTCATTTCTATGTCGATATTTAAACCGACCCGTTTAATGTAGGCTTGAAAATTCATTCTTAAACTTACTAATAAAGTAATTAAAAGTAGCGGATAAGTTGTTTTTAATTAATTCCGGATTCATTGATTCTACATATATTCATATAGATTAACAGTAAATAAATCAATCAGGACTAAATGCCAAAATGTAAGGATGAAATGGATTTCCCATTAATCATCACCAAATACCAGAATGAATTTCTCTACACGACAGAAATTTATAGGGGAAATTCTCAGAAACCCTTTTAAGATATTAGTGGATTGAGATTATCCAAGCTGTTAGCATTGGGTTAAAATAGTTGAACAAACTTCAAAATAGAATGCAATTAACATTGGATTAAATTTTTGAGAAGTAATATTGCTGGGTTTGAGAACGCTAGCAACCATATGTGATTTAATCACACCCAAGTGTGGTCCACCAAAAAATTAATACACGTGGAATGGCCCACAACTCGGGATATTCAAACATCTACTCCATTCATGTTTCAGCCTTTTGTATGTAATCAGTGACCTGATGGGTGCATGCTATTGTCATTTGTCACCAGAAGAGAGTGGTGAAATTAGGTCCACAATGAATAGTTTCAAGGGTTTAAAAAAGCCGAGCACATGGTTTAATTGCTTGTTTAATGCACCGAGATTAGCCGTAGCTTCATGACAAGACATGGCAGTGATGGTGGGCCACCCTCAAGTTCCTTTTCTAAATGGTCTAAGACGCACTCACGCAGACGAGAGTTTGTTAGTGGTCACGCGGTATGCACGTGATTCTTGGTCCGATTCGGTGTAATCATGTAATCTTATCCAGGCAAGTGCGACCAGAACCAAGTTTTTCGCTCAGAACCGGCACGTGCGGATGGAATCCTGAACTCAAATCATAAAGAGAGCACGTGAGAAGAGGGCTCCTCCGGTCTCGTCGCGATAGGCATGTGAGATGCACGTGCAGCTGGCAATGAACGGCCCGACCCATTCGAAGTTAGCCCAAACGCAACCGAGTGGACGGGCTCCGGCCGACCCACATTAACCAAAACCAGGCCGGTCGAGGGACCAATAGGAGTGACTAGCGAGAGGTGATGATTGAGATGCACGTCAGAAGAGATTCTTGACTTAGGGCGGGCTACGTAAGACGACGACGAGAGAAATGAATGATATGGCGTATTCATTGATATTAGCATCATCCACAGCTGTAAATGCAATTTCTATGTAACCCAGCAGCTGCAGATGTCCGGCAAGTGAACCATAGACGTAGTCGTGGTCCACCTCGTGAGTGGAGAGAAATACTTACGCGAGATCATCATCCTTCAATCATGTCGTTAATTCATTAAAAGGCATCGACAATCTTTATAACCCCTAATGTAAAATAAATATTATTTTAGTATAGTTCGAATAATTTCTTTCGATATTGAAAAATTTAGTAATGGTCGCTGCATAAAGTTGGTAAAAGCAGCCACTTTTTTTGCGGTCAAATTTAAATTTGACGATTATCTAATATCAAATGCACCTATTCATCTATTTTTATGGGTACCTATTTATCTACTTTATATACTTAAAAATTCTAAAATTTGATTATTATTTGCATCTAAATATAAATAATTGTTATATTGAGTGCAATTTTTTGTTGTGTGAAACATAAAAATTGATTGTATTTGTACAAATGCCACCGCCCTGGATTAATCGTATGTTTATAGCAAAATATACCTATGTAACTTATTCTGCTGCTAAATTCATTTATGTAACTTACCTACTTCCAACATTCGTTGTAGTGACTAGCTGAATGAAAAGCAAGAAGAGGGAACGGTGCTTTCCACCTCTTGGACAGATGAAGAGGATGGATGTTGCTTGTAAAGTCATCAATACATTTCTTAATTTCTCGCAAAAGAACAACTGGAAAATTTAAAGATCGAATCCAAACTTTGGAATATCTGGAGAATTTTCTGACCGTGTAGTATATGAATAGACTAGTGGAACATGCCACGCATGATCGATTGTGGGAAACGTCCACACTCTTTAATCTCTACTCCTTATTTTATTTCTAATGCTCATTACACGTTGCCTTTTTTGCATGTCTTTTTCTTTTTCTTTCTCTTTTTCAATTCATGGAGAAAAAAAATTAGCTATCCGTTTCCATCGGCCACTCTGCCATAATGGCTATTGGGCAAGATAGACCAACGTTGATCAACTTGCCAGAGCTTAGCTTGAAGTAATCTAAAGCCTCCAATTCATGGAAATTTAACCACCATATATATATATATATACATACGCCCACTGTAATAATACATGACGAATGATCTTTTCAGACCGGTCAAAAAATTTATTTTTTTTATTTTTTTTTTGAAAAATAATTTTA
This sequence comes from Annona cherimola, assembly GCA_030490835.1. NCBI lineage: Eukaryota > Viridiplantae > Streptophyta > Magnoliopsida > Magnoliales > Annonaceae > Annona > Annona cherimola. Next base: position 119,881,623 of record CM059972.1, on the reverse strand, counting down.
TAAACTTGTTAATCTAGTTATATTTAATTTATAAACCAAGTTTTATCATTTTTGGATATATCTATATATTTATTTTGGATTTTTAAATACAGGGGTATTTAAGTCATTTTAAGAATATTTAAAATGACTTAAATACCCCTGTATTTAAAAATCCAAAATAAATATATAGACATATCTAAAAATGATAAAACTTAGTTTATAAATTAAATATAACTAGATTAACAAGTTTATAAAATTATTTTCAAAAAAAAAAATATTTTTTGACCGGTCAGAAATCCGACCGGTCTGAAAAGATCGGTGCTCATAATACATATGTGAATATATATAATACATGGAGAATCTAAATCACTGCACACAGTTGGTTTTTTCTTTTTATTGTTTCAGTTGGAATCTTTACTTACACTGTTACAATTTTTTCGTCTCATATTGCATATAAGCCTATGAAGCCTTATAAATTCTTTTTATATGAACTTATATCATTAAATGGGAAATCAAAGCTCCTTTATATGGAAGACTTACTGCTTCCACGCTCTCACCAGGTGAGACAGCCACAAAGGGCGAGACGAGGATGGAACCCTAACCAAGAATTGCTGCCGAACGCCCCCGTAGGCTGTATATAGTTGGATTTGAATGGTCTGGATCGGCACAATTGTGCTGTTGCAAGTGGCGTGTCATGAATTCAATAGTCTAATCTTGCATGAGATAAGCTTCCATGCATGATGGTCAAATCAGTGTCTCCTAAGACCAGTGTAGCGGGCCTATCTTTCCTGAATTTCAGGGTTCCTGTTCTTTACTCATCTTTTTTCTTTTGTTATTTTTATGTAAAATAATGCGAATTGGACGGCTATAATAGATTCCTGGACTTTAGCTTGCATAGACTGTCTTTTTTTTTTTAAAAAACACCCAACTCTGATATCTTTGACCTGACTAGTGCACCTTGTGATGGTGACCTGCTTCGTGACTCACAGTTTAATTAACTTGTATCACGTTTGATGGAGCCCAGCGATGTTCGAATATATATAATTCAGGGCGCTAGTGTCTTGAGCACTATATCAATTATCAAAGAGCTCAAGCTTTGAACCAAGATCAAATCCAATACATCCAAAAACCAAGATGCTGCAAGATGTTAGTAAGAATGTATGAATGCTAATCAAAAAGAAAATTTGGGAGGCAAAGAGTAATTAAGATGTCAATTTTTAATTAAAAGATAGAAAATACCAAACACATTCTGTGGCCTATATATTCTTGGTCTTGGTAGCCTTTTTAAATATGAGAAAGGTCCCACCAATGTTACAATAGAATAATATTTCAAGACATTTTTTGCAAATTTCCACCAAAGTTTTGCAATTTTGTGATTTATGCCTTTTGATTTTTATTTTTGCAAATAATCCTTTGCTTATAAAATTTTTGCAAATTTCTCCAACAATTATAATCCGTTCAAAATCATCACTCTTCCATTTCTTAACAATATAAAAAATGACATTTGCAAAAGATTAAAAAAAGATTTTTTTTCTCTCAACTTTCAACAAGACATTTCTTCTCCTTTAATCTTCCACATCCATCTAGCAAAGGCTATATATTTTATTATCAAAGAGGAAGGGAAGAAGTTTAGTCATTTTCAAGGGACGTTAGTCATGAGGAATTTGCAAAAAAAAAAAAAAATTATAAATACAGTTTCATTTACAAAATGGATAGATGAAGTATGAATTGTAAAGTACCCAATAAAAACATATAAGTTGAAACCATTAACATTACATTCGATATTAATGCTTACAAGACGTTTCTATAACTTTGATTAAATTTGCACTTAAATTTGCAACATGGACTCTTTAGGTTTTTCAGAGCTTGGATAAGATAAGAATAGAATGAGAATTTGATATGGAAGGATATTAGGAATGGAAAAAATTGTATTGGAAATGAAAAATAGACTTTTTTTTAAATAGAAAAAATGTTTTTGAGAAATGCAAGATTCCATTCCAAGATTAAGGTTCCAAATCTAACTTTCACGAGTCAAAAATGAGTACTCCTAAAAGGCAGGTTGGTTTATCCAATTGAATGAGATAGTATGTGATTTTCCTTTCCCAAAAAAGTATTTCTCATAGTTAACATTACGTTCCACATTTTCAGCACAATTTCTCATTTCTAAATATATAATAATCTTATTTTTTATTTTTAATATTCTCATTCTTAATATGATATCTCATTACCCACTGCATGACAACTCCTTATCCAACTTTCTCATGCACATCCAGTTCTATTGGATGATTCTCAGCAAACCTAATTAAAGCAGTACCAAAGACAAGTATGTCTAGCCGGTTGAGAATCTCAAAACGAAGATATATAACTTCCGACCCGTAGAAATCTTTTAGTTCCATTTGGTGTTAAGATGGAAAGGAACTTGATTTTTGTTAAGTGAAATTTTTACAATGGTTTCCGTAAATATGATATGTAGGTGACCATAATTTACAGTTTTCAATAAAATCAGAAAATGTTAAAATTTTATGTAGAGTCAAGATTACGAAAAACAAGTACCGCAATGTTGAAGTAAATTCATTCCTTTTATCGAAATTGAGGAAATGAGTTTTCCTTGTAGAACCTGTAGTTTCTAGTGACGGTAGTTTATTCAGGGAAATTCACCGGCAGTTCTTTTATTTTTTTTATAAAAAAAAATATATATATATTCTAACAAGACAATTTTCTTCATCGGTGAAGCGAGCTGAGAGTATCTGTCAAGAAACTTCTCTCGACGCTAAGATGTGAGTCACGATTGAGAAATGAGAATCAGATGCCCAGTATCCGAATTCGAACAGTAAGATATCTTCTGATAAGGATCATGACATCATGTCTAATCCGAGGTTAAAATTCTGTTATCCGATTGTAAAATTCTTTCAATGTTATAAGGTCCTGAAAATAATTAATTCAATAACACATACTTTTCTGAGCTAATTGGATTTGAAAGATAACAACAATCCAGCACTATTTAAGTTTAACCCATGTCTGTATTGTATTTGCCCACTTTAAATGGAGGCCCAGGCCTCACGCGCTTTTATTTACTAGATTTTTCCCCCCTCTGAACGGAAGCTAATGCCTAAGGGTGGTAATTGGGGCGGGTTGACCCGTGGTCCGGCTTTGACCCGACCCATTTTTGGCCAGGTAAAATCAATATTTTTTTACCCGGTATAGGGATGGGTCAGAAATTTTGACCCGAATTCAAAAATATGATAGGGTGAGTTGACCATGTCATGACACGAAGAGTCCAACTCACCCCACATATACTAATTTATTAAAAATTATAAGTCTATGTTTAAATATTATTATTATTTTCTTTCAAAATTCTCGCTTTTTTATATTCAACTCGGTCAAATAATAGAAGAATCAATTTATTCAGAAAGCAATATAAGAATCAATAAAAAGAATTTGTACATAAATAACTCTTACGTGTGATTGTATATTAACCTATTTTAATATACTTATACTATATTTTTTAAATATTTTATTTTTTTAATTATGTATTTTTTAATAATTAGTGAAATATTAAAGCATATAATATTTGAATTTAGTATAGATATATACTTATATTTGATAGGTATATAAATTCTTAAAATTATATTAGTTGACCCGTATTTTCGACCCAACCCGCTATTCCAAAACCAATTTGATACCAACCCGAAGTTTATCCCGGGACCTACTAAAAAAAAGTGAGGGTCAAACCGACTTTGTCCCGACCCGGTATAAAAATAAGATCAAACTCAATTTTAAAAACAGAGGCCCAGGCCTCTAAGCACTTTTATTTCTTAGATTTTTTACCCCCTCAATCCAGCACTATTTAAGTTTAACCCATGTCTGTATACTATTTGCCCACAGGCCTCACGCACTTTTATTTATTAGATTTTTTACCCGTCCGTACGGAAGCTAATGCCTAGTCCAAATTCGAACCCTGGAGCTGGAAGCGGGCACTCCTGTACGCTGGAGTCAATCAAGCGACCATCAGATGTTCACACCAGCGAATGAGTGAATGAACTCTGATAATTTTACATTTGCTCGTGTACGGGTACAGCAGAATTAAGAGGCTTTATCCTCATCAGACTGCTTACATTCATTTCAAAACCTCATCTTAGCCATACATAACCATTTGCTTCGATTCAGACTGCTTACATTCATTTCAATACTTCATCATTAGCTGTACACAAACCAATTGCTTCGATTCACCTTCGCATGCGTTTTGAAATCATGCAGTCTCCACGTATTTTCAAACCGAATTGTCAACCCTTTTTTTAAACTCTAGCCCAACTTGAATTTTACAAATTGAATTAGGTCTGCCTAAATGCTTTAGATAACCTGGCCTAACCTGGCCACGCTGCATTCCTATTTGCTCCATGTTCGGTACAAAATCCAATGTATCGCCAAAGGCTTGCTTTTATTATGAAAAATTCAAATTTTCAAATTAACGACTCAAGTTCAGAGAATCATCTGGGGATTCTGGACCATCTTTGAAAACGATAAAATAACCCAAAGGCAATGGCGACCTGTGAAAGCAGAATACCAAGAGTATTCTAGGATTTCAGACAAGTTGGCGTCACCAATACTGGCCGCAGCCCTCAACGGAGCCTGTCCAGGGATCTTTCGGACCGGTTTGGCCAAATTTCTCCACCACAGCCTATTAAGAGAAAGCACCCTCCGGTGGCTTCCTGCAAAAATTCATTTTTACGGTACGTTAACATAATTTTCAGAGGGAAACACTTTCCTAATGGTATCAAATACAATCGGTTACTTCAACAAGCGCAGGCTGCAACTCCTGCTACACCACCAACCAGGCCCTTAACCTCCCTCAATGATATCAGGGATTGCAGATGGTTAGCAGCACCTTGAAATCAGTTGATCGACCCTGCCCTCATTTTGCATTATGTTAGGGACTTTGCACAGCAAAATAATCTTCACTTAAGATGATAAATGACTGGCGATTTTCTAAAGAACGTCATTTTGTATAATTTTAACATGCCATCATATTGCAACAGAGGTCAAACTCAGACACGATGAAATTTCTTCGTTTAGGAGGAGCGAAAAGAAGCAGAAGCAGCAATCAACAAAATATCATATTATACTAATTTCTCTTGCAACGGATGGCCAAAAAATCTTAGATCGTAAGGATATAGAGACAAAATCAAAGAGTAATGACTCGGACATGTGTTCAGGTCACCTCCCAATGCATTTCAGTATTGATGATGTAAGTGTAGAGGAGAGGAACTTCAGTCCAGCAGATCCTCCAGGGAAATAAGAGATGGCATAGTATGAGAGGGCTAGGACCTACAACAAGGAAAAATGGAACTGTTAGAATTTGATTTCAATATGAACAATGACCAAATATAACGCACACATAATTATCAACCGCACAATAGCAGACTCAGTCTATAAAACACATGACTCCAGATTCCTGACTACTACTAGGCAATTAACAGAGAACATCAATGGTTCAGCACAGAGTCATATTCATTTTTACCCAGAGTTCATTTTTACCCAGAGTTCAAGAAATTACCAACATAATTCGTTAGAAAATCTCAACCCTAATCCGTTTACAGGCCATTCATAAAAACTTCAAGCCTAACCCATTTAACATAAATGAATCGGGTTGCAGATGCTAATGAGTTAGTACAAAGGTTGCCAACAGATAGAAAATAGATTGAATAATAAAAAATTACAAATGATAAACTATTTAAAATGTAATCATAAATAACCAACAAAGACTTCTAATGCTAGTGATTTCCTCCAAGATTTCATTGTCAATATTATGCACAACTTGCAAAATTCAATAAATACATTAGTTCTCCTACCTTACCAAGTTATACATGTTAATGGGCTAAACAAGTTGCATATTTGAGTTAATAGGTCGTACAAGATCAACCCATTTATTTGACTGGGTCATATAAATGGGTTGGTAGGTTAAAAAATCGCAACCATAATTTGCCTCAAATTGAGCTTGGTCAACCAACTTACAAGTTAACCCTAAGCTGTAATGCCCCTACTCACAGACTTCGGGTTAGCTCAAACCTTGCACGACAAGCTCAAGAAACTCAATGTTAGGGTCAGGGTTTTTTATGTTGATATTATATTCCAAGTTTATTGCTCAAGATTGTTATCATCCAAATCTACAATCTATTCTAGAAGGAAATTTTATAAAAAGTTCAGTTTTCCTTCCTTATCTCCTTTTGAAAATGTAATTTTTCATCTAGAGAACCATGTTTTTCATAAATTTGATTAGGCTATGGATTATTATCTTCACTTACTTACTTTACTAGTTATTACAAAATCATAGGAAATTCTAAACTTATCAACCCTGACTCAAAAGGAAACTTGCAAACCTGAATCACCCGATTTATGCAAATGGGTTTAGAGTTAGATGTTTTACAAAGAGGTATGAAAAATGGCATAAAGGTTCGGGTTGAAGTAAACTCGAGTTTCATGAAACCACTGCAACTCGGAACAGTGGATTCCAAGTCATAATATACAAGTAACGCTCCGAGACCTCCTCTCCATATGAAGAAATAGGTTAAGAAAAAGGTCAATGCATTCTTTGAATATTTTAAAAATGAGATCTATAATGCATAAAAATCAAAGGAACATGGTATGAACCAATAAAGAAACTAGGACAGAGAAGAATAAAAGTACCTGTATGACAGAGAAAAGCACAGAAAGGATGTAGCTGTGAAGCACCATGGACACATATATGGTACCCACCATGCTGCCGATGAATCCCAAAGTGAATGGAAGTCTCTGCCAAAAGGGGTTGGTTTGGGAAAAAAGTTTAGTACCTTCTTTTTTGTTCAAGACATTATAATACACAAAATCTTTAAGCATGTAGTAGATGTCAATGTGAACAAGTTGGAAAATGGAAATCATCTGAAAAATGCTACAGGCAGAATACATCCAGCTCCTAATCAAGTAAACCTCCATGAAATCTAGGCCTCTAATATTCAATGGTGTATGTTTACCAGTAATTTGCAGCTATGCTCCATTCTTTTAATGTATCCCATTCATTAGTACAATTGCAAACTAATTATATCTAGTTATTTCCACTTTATTTAGACCAATTCTTGAAATCAAATCAACCATGAATATCATTGATGACTAGCATGTAATATGTTGTGCTGACTGTTCATATGTTGCATGTAACATGTTGTGCTGACTAAAAAAAGGAAAGCAGTAGCACCACTGAGAGAGACAAGAGAGAAATCCAAGTAACAGAGATACCTCTCGTGATGACATGTGCGCAAGCTGATTCTTTGGGCCTTTGAGAGCAAAAAATGATCCAATAATAAATATACACCCGAGTGTGAAACAGAGCGCAAACTTTTGGGGCATCAGAACCATGACTGGAAGGAACATTGTGAATGCTATGAAGATGAAGAAAACACCAGTAGCAAGGAATAGCCCAAAGTACAAGAGAGCCCTTCCAGAGGGAACACTGCTGGTGGCTGACTGGAAGCTGCCGGGTATTTCCCTGACTCCTTTGGAAACCCTATGAAGGGTCAAAATAGAGTGAATTGTTATAAAACTTCCTAATAAATTATGTCTAGAAATCAGAGTCATCGATAAAAGATACCAACAGTCACATGGAAATTCCTAGAATGAGATTTCCCAGCCCTATATGAATTAAGGGATGGACGGAATTGATCTCACTACAACCATCTTAAACAGAGAACAGATAGAAAAAGTAATAAAAACAGCAAGACAGAGCAATTACCGCAATGGAACCCACTTTCTATAAATTACTAGCAATGGGTTCAACTTAATTCAACATGATAATCAACTTTCTTAGCACACAAATTGTGCCTAGATAAGATATATTGAGTATCATCATCCACTGTGAATTAATGCATATGAAAAGAATAGAAACGCCCATCAGCTGTGAATTAGGCAAGCTGATGTTGACAGAAAAAGGGACACCACCCAAGGTTGATCTCCTTGAGTAATGGATTAGAATCATTTTGGCGATGAAAATTTTGGCATGAAAATGATCCAGATCCCATCACATCCCGCCATTTGTTTCATTTCATAAATTAATAATCGCGAACTCCACATGCATAGCAACGAGTCAAACAACAGAATTTACAACGAAAACAACGGAAAGCAAAAAATCGAAAGCGGAGAATTGCATATTTTTCCATGGTCTTTTAGAGAGAAACTTACACATTGAAAGTTCCAGTGACTCTGTCGTTGGCGGACCGCACGGCTGCTTCGAGATCGAACCCTAAGCTGGGGGGTCCTCCATCATCAGCAGGAGATGTTCTGGAGGCAGCGTAGGAATTCCAATCCGCGAGCAGCGACTGGGGCTTCTGTTGCTCGCCGGCGCCACTGCTGCTGGGTCCCCCCATAAACCAAGACTGCGCAGTTTTCTGCATCGCGACGGACCGAGAGAATGAAAAGCGAAAAGGAGATTTTCCGGATCTGAAATTGGAGAAGACTAGCGAAAGAAGAGGAGACGGGATTCGTACGGGAGATATGGCGTTCCTAAGCTTTCTCCCTCCATTTTCTTCTTCATAGACGACGCGACATGACTGACAGGAGATGGCTTGAAGCTACGACTCTGCGTCTGCGTCGATGGGTTTACGAGGGTCGACAGGGAGAGAGCGTGGCCTGGCACACGTGCAAGGAAATGAAAATGCTGGGCTGCGTTTTCATTTTCAACCACAGTCCACCGACATGTGTCCAGCGTGCGTGTTTCGGGATTATATATGGGTTGCGGTAGAATATTTCGACGGTCTACACGATGGTTTCTAACCCTTGATTCGCACCAATACGTATCCCTAATCGCAAAATCAGAAGGTTATAAGATAGTCCGCATTTAACTTCCCCTCTCTAATCCAGCGTGCAAATATACAAGGTGCAATGCTTTCTCAAGTCCAAACAATTCAGACAACAGAAAAGCAAGTTTCTTAACTTATCTTTTATTTATAAATAAAAAAAATGAAGGTGATTTGCAAATACACGTACTTAGCTTGACCATAATTGCAAATATACCTACATAGTTTCTGAAATTATAAATAATTTCAACAGAGTTTGATCATAATTGTAAATGTACTTACGCAATTATGACTCTCTTACTACATCATCACGACGTTAATATATTTGCAAGATTTGTAAATTATATTAGTATATTTATAGCTTCAAAAATTAAGTAAATATATTAAGTTTTTACAAATATATTTACACTGTGACAATGCAGTGGCATGGGTATATTTATAATTACGGTCAAACAATATGGAGTTATTTGTGATTTCTAAAACTATGAAAGGATATTTGCAATTATAGTCAAACTAAGTAAATATATTTACAAATTATCAGAAAATGAAAGAAAAAGGAAAACTCTTTCCATTATTAAAAGGGCAAGATGTCTAACCTTAATATGCATCAAGGCGCGAAAGCTTAACCGAATAAAACTGTTCAAAATCAAAACGAGGAATCAATTGTTAGATCCGGATTCAAATCTATGCAAAACTAATCTGAATATTATTGAAATCCACCGGAATGGATTGACTATTACAAAGGGAAAATAACATGAAATAACATCACCGACGCCTCCAGAACACGAAATGAGCTATCATTAATAGGCTAAGCCCAGCTCCAGACCCCCGACAACAAGCACTCACGCGCCTCCTCCCACCGACCCATGTGTCCTCGTCTACATAGGTCATGCTTAGCAAGACGGGTCCTAACGTCAATATAGGTGATGATTCCAGTTTCCATTGGAGTCCAATATGAAAAATTTTTGAGAAAAATAAACGAGGAACACACCAATTACTAACGAATATGACCTCTAGCCTAGCCCAGCCCAGCCCAGCCTCTAATCAATTTTCTGTTCACTGATTTCTGCAACTTGTGTGTAAGACACGGACCCATTCCATTTCCGTGTTCAAGGATGGGATGGGATGGGATGGGATGAAATGAGGATGTGAAGGAAGAGTACCAACCGCCAAACGGCCGAAACCTGGACCAAAACGCTTCCTTTCTCCTGAATCATATGGTATGTATGTAAATTTTCTACGACGTCGACGCAGCGATACTTGCCTACCCATGCCACTACGAAATACGAACCGCCAAACCTGGACAAAACCCTTCTTTATCCCCAATCATATGACCATATCAATCCATCCAATTTTCCACAGCGCAGCATAGCGGCAGCAGTAGCGCGGCAGCGTCTGTTGCGGAGGTCTGATGACGGTTGCCTAGTGATGCCGTTTGCAGCTGCATTACATCGCCCACAACTGCAGGACAAAAGGTAACGTCTGGTTGTAACCTCCGGCACCCCACCACATATGTTGCAGGCAGAAGGCGCATGGCAATGATTCTTTCAGCTTTGAACCATCGTACGCAGTCGCTGATAAAAGAAGCCGGGAAGCAGCGAGGGGAGTTGGGACTAGGACCGAGGAGAAAAGGAAGCTAGCAGGCAAACTAGTTTTTACGTGACAACGCTGGAGTAAACCATACAAGTCTGATCTAAACGCCCGTGAGATTTTCTTCTCGCAGCATAAAGCCTGTGTAAATTATATTACAAACCTCCGTTTCTGGTATATTTTCCAATGGAACTTTATTTCAATGATACTTCTTTTGCGAGAAAGGAACTAGGCAAAATTCTGCCAGCCACATAGCCACACCATTACAAGGATTCCTCCTTCCTCAAAGCCTTTCCAAAGCAGGAATCGAGCTACTACTGTTTGCATGTCGCAGGTATTGTATTGGACGCATTATACAAAACACCCTAGCTGAATTCCACCTCCATATTTTCTGTGGTAGTCCAACGCCTTGAGATTTTCCACGACAGACGATATGGACATTTTGAACATGAGACAATAAAAAATCGCCTTCCCCTTCAAATAACACTTGTAACAAAGCAAATTTTCTTCGCCCCTGAAGAAATTAAAAAAGGCCCATCATACAATCTATAGAAACACCCACGTTGAACAACGAACCTCCTCATCTTTCGGCCTTCAAATGAAATAAGACTTTCTTTTAAGTGTCATCAACTTGTGAGTGGAATACAAAGCTTGGGAATGTAGTCGTTATGTCCCTGCAAGAGGAAAACCAGTGAATTATCATCCATGTTGTCGTCCCAAAATACTACTTAAATTGCAGTTCCTCGACGCCACTCCATTCCATCAAACATCTCATCTTAAAATAACTGCAGATGAGTTGGGCCAGATTCGGCATCATGACAACAATGAACCAAACAGTAAAAGGGAAAAGACAAGGTTACAAAGCCAAACGTCGAGTGTAGATATGGGAATCAGTACTAGTAATTGATAAAAAGATTTTGCTGCATCAAGAATCATGAAAGAAGGCAATAGCACAATTCTGACTTCCATCAACTGATGATGAAATTTTGTCCCCTTGCTTCTATTGATATGATGTGGCTTACCTTCCTCTCTTTCTTTCCGAAAGTCTTACACACGGTTTTTGCTGTTTCTAACTAATTCCAGTTGTTTCTGGTCCTTAAACAGTCTTTTTTACTTTTCATTAAACACGAAGGTATGTCCTAACTAACAGAAGCTGCCTTCACAAAAAACCACTGGTACCATCATTAATCCAGTTATATATGACATCTATCAAGCAGAGAATCAAAAGGAAGATCATCTCTCACTGTAGACAATCTCAAACAAACCAAATTTTTACATCAGATGGCCACTCTTATTAGTCACTAAATATTAACTCCAAACAAGATCAAATGCTCTAAAGAAAAAATTAACTCCATGTTGCATGCAAAATAAAAGACACCCAAATTGCCAAAATTAGGAACTAGCATTGTGTAGCTACTGTGCATAATTTAGAAAATCTGACAGTTTCGCCAAAAAAGAATCAAAGAACAGAGAGAACATCAAGTTCTTACTTGAGATACTGCAAGGTCATATTCTTCAAAAGAGAGGGATGCCGCAAAACAAGGCTACGCCACTCTTCTTTATCAATTTTACCATCATGTTTTGTATCAGCCTCCTCAAAGGTCTGAAACAGTTGAGAGAAGTGAATGCATGACCTAGCAAACCTCAAGAGTCCTCAGAAAAAACAAATAGACACCAGCAAACCACTGATATCACAAATCAAGAAACCAAGTTGAAGAAGATTTTTAAAAGCCATGTAAAGCACACAACTAACATATTCTGTAATTTGAACAATACTAAAAACTAAAGACGCGACACAATTATAGAACATCAAATTGCCTGCGAAAGCTAGTTTGTCCCATGGAAACATATAAGATCAATTAGCATTGTTGACACAAAATGCTTTGAATGAAAAATGTTGACAAAAGGTTCCAGAGACATCGCATTCATGATTAACGACCAACTCACTTTATTTCTTTCTTTTTCATTGCTTCCTCCCAATTTACAGGTAAGTGATTGAAACCCTGGAAATGAAGTATGTAGAGAGACACAAGCCCAATTTGTTTGCATGTTGTACTGTCAACAATAGAATTCATAGCATGAAGGCATGATGTAAATTCTCAAAAGCAAAAAAGATAAAGGGCACGTTTGGCATTCAATAAGTGTGGTATGGGATGGGATGGTATGATAAACACGTTTTCCAACAACTGATTTTACAATTAAACCACCTTATTTTTCTAACTTTACCTCTATATTTCAATCATTTTTCCTTCTAACTACCCTACTGATTCCAACTTTACGCCTATTGTTTCTTATCAATCACACAATTCCCAAAATATTCTCTTTCCCACTCCCACCCCCACCCCCATCCCATAATTTCTCCCCATCCCACAAACATGCCCAAGCTTTTAAATTTACATTTTTTTTAAAAAAAAAAAAAAAAGAGAGAGAGAAAGGCAAGTCAACCAAGAATTGATAAGCTTAAGACCTTATCAATGATACTTTCTATAACATCATCTGAAAGATTCATGCCAGATTCCGCAAGTGTAGCCACTACCATCTGCTTCACCTGTAGAGAAGAAATTGTAAGCACCTATATAATAAAGTTCGGACAGAGACAAATAGAAATTAGTTACCTCAAACTAGAAGAAAAGCTATTATCCCCAAAAAACCAAAAAAAAAAAAAAACAAAAAAACAAAAAAATTATAGGAAAAGCACTACATGGTTCTCAGGACCAATGTTCAGTTTTGCTGAACATTGTGAATACTTATATGACAAGTTAACTATTATATTTGAATACCTATATTACAAGTTAAATTATTATATTTTTTGAAATATATAATTTTTTACTTAAATGATTAATTAAGTTCTCTAAAATATTATTCATATTTTATAAAATGCCAAAGAATTATATTTCTGATTAGTTTTAAATAATTTAAAACAAAATAAATCTTTTATTCTATTTGAACTCTATACATAAATTTATAATATTTAATAGTTATTAATTTTATATAATCTTAAAACAAACAAACTTTCATATTATTATGAAATTTTAATTAATTAATTGTAAATATTAAATATAATAGCTATCACTTATTTTAGATTTGGAACAGACGCGATATTCCAAAGAAAAAATTGATTACAAGTCCGGTGCAGAAGAAATTTTCATAAAATCCATCACCTATTTTAGATTTAGAACAGGCACACACAAGTTTCCCAAAAAAAACTAGAGTACAAGTCTGGCACAGGAGAAATTTTTGTCGCAATCTGATTTTCTTTTTTCAAATTTATTGGTGAAATCCTAAGAAAATATTGATGTTTTACCAAAAATATTGAATGAATTGCCTAAGGCGTTGTTTGGTAATCTATGTGGGAAATATGGCATGGAAAAGCATGGGAGCACTAAATCTCAAGTCCATTAATTTATCAATTAATAACCATATTTTTACTCATTTATCTCTACATTCCAATCCTCTTTCCTACTATACTCCAACTACCCTATTTATTTCATCTTTACTCTTATTATTTCATATCAATCACACAATTATCAAAATATTCCTTTTCCCACTTCTTGCCCCCTCCCACATTTCCCACAACTTTTACATTAGCAAACAAGCCCTAAGCCTCAAGAAATACTCTTCCAAAAAGAATTGTTTCAACAGCTTTGCAAAGCAAAAATTTCGCTGAAATTGTGAATTGCCAGCAATGCTTAGGACTAGTCCTGAACTTCATCAGTTGTCAGTCGAACATTGGTTTTCTGCCTCTCAGTATCAGAGATTGAATGGGGAGTAAACATAGCTTCAGCAACAGCTTTCTCTATAGTACATTTGACATCATTTAGATAACCAAAGGACTTTTCTTCTATAGAAGCAAAATGGTATACAGGGACATAGCTAAACAATCAGTTAGTTTTTTCTTGATTCATTTTTCCTTTCATAAAGCTTTCCTGGTTTTTGCTTCTCACAAATGATGTTGTCTTTCAACAGAAACCAAAAGAGATAACATTAAGAGATGGATGTTGCTATGATCAAGGGGCTGTTGTTAGAGGACCATTTCTGTTTAGCTTCTCTCTTTATAACAGGCAGCTTAGCTCCCTTTTTGACACAAAGAACATGTTTCAGTTCAGAGGAAGCAAATGCGGGCTTCAGCTCTAAGAAAGAAATTAGTTAGCAGGTCAATTTGGCCTCAAATTCCAGAGTGATAAACCATGTTTCACTGCTAATAATTGTTTAGTAGAACAGTGCTTTTGCAGGCTTCAGCTCTAAGAAAGAAATTTGTTAGCAGGTCAATTTGGCCTCGAATTCCAGAGGAATAAACCCTGTTTCACTGCTAATAATTGTTTAGTAGAACAGTGCTTTTTAACCCGAAATTTAAAGAAGAAAAGTGCTGTCTGCATTAGATGTTAAATTAGACTAGCTTCCAAATCTCTACTCCACCAACCCTACTACACCAACCAATCACCCAGCTCACCTGAAATGGAATCTTAAACCAATTTCCTGGAGAAGCTGTCCATGGACACAATTGGTGAGCCTTGTTATAAAGAGGGGGCAACAATTACAGAAAAGTCAATAGGTTTATCTGGAAATGCAAGAGAGACACCACTCACAGATGATTTTACTGTGAAACCAAACCAGATTGTGCAATATTCTTATTTGAGAATATGGTCCTCAATCCAAACATGGTTTGAATCAACTGCATATTAACACTGAGCATTTTTCCCTAAATATATATGATGTAATTATCAAAAAAAAGGAGTATATGATGTAACCCACATATATATATATATATGATTAATTTAACCTGAGCAAAAGTCAATTGAATCCAATAGCAACACAAAATTAAAAGAAGCATGGATTCAAGCCAAGCAGCATCAGCACAAAATCAAAGGCTTTCAGTCCAGGCAGTATCAATATGCATTGTATTCACAGATCTAACTGATGATATGATGGCCTCCAACTTGGCGCCTGAAAACAGAAGATAATTTCACACACAACTGGCCAAACATCAAAAATTAACTGCAACAGTTTGCATTATAGAAGATCAACAGTTTCGATATGCATCAAATCCTAAAATAAAATTATACCTCCTGTCTCTCAATGAACCCCTGCTGCTTTAGATCATAAAGTTGGAAAGAAACTGTATTAAGAAAAATGAATTTTGTGTATTAGCTAATAAATTTTTCATTTAATATACCTTAGAAAACAACAACATATGGCTTGGGGATAACCTAGACCCAGTTAGTTACAAATTAATAGATTTTTCCCATTATCAGGGGATTGAAAAAGGCTAACAAATGCATAAATTTAACATCATCTAGACAAGCCTACCAGAGTTAATTTGGCAATTTGTTTCTCCCATCATTATGCCTATTTCTAATTAATAAGCACATTGTACTCTCAGTAACAAGAGCGAAAATTGTCAACTTACTTTGATAATTGGGTGGTGTAGAAGTTGTTTGATCAACATGCTGCTATACATGCTCAAGTTAAACATTTTAGTCAAAGAAAAGATACTCTCTCAACATTGGCTCAAGATAAAATAGTAATAAATCCTAGGCTTTGCATGTGGGAGTTGACATCCCTTCCGTTATCACTTATTAGTTACTGCGTAACCTAGATAGGTCTAAACAAGGAACTGGTATGCTATTAAACTAGAAACAGGGCACCAAGCATCTCAGGCGTCAGTGGCACTGCAGTGTAAGAATTAAATTTACATGCGTATGTTTTGCGAGCTTATGGGGGCATCTATGAGAATACAACACATGGATGTGCATGTGTCATTTTCCTGTGTGTGAGCACCTATGGGCAGGTAGGCAGGTAGAAGGATGCATTATGTGTCTGCAGCGCGAGCATGACTTTGTATACATTTGTGTCCATGAGTTTTAAGAAAAGAATATATATATATACACACACACACACAGAAATATTCAAATGCAGCGCAACTGCACTGTAACACCGGTGCAGTTGCGCCGAAATGGGCCCCACATGATCATAAAATTATAATCTACTCCACCCATTGTATTTACAATCATGTATTTTATTACCATACCAATTTTTATCTCAATCGGATATGTTTATGAACCTCATCTGAAAATGATACAAATTCAACGTAATAAAATAATTTTATGTAAATAACAACTTTAAAATGATTTTTTCAACATGTAAACCATTTGCTATAAAATTTATATATGGATAAATGATTCCATAAAGTTTCATTGCATTCTAATATATACAAGACCCATTTTTGGGCAAATATATCATTGTTCCAATGCAATTGCGCTGCACTGAAACAGCTCTCTCTCTCTCTCTCTCTCTCTCTCTCTCTCACACACACACACACACACACATGGATAGATATAGGTATGGATATCAGCAAATTGGATGAACCAAGGGTCTCATTGCCTTTTACAAGAAGAATGATCGGCTAAAGAAGTTTGAGATTTTCTTCCATCTGTGCATGGTTAATGCAGGAATCTAAACTATTCAAAGAGGCACTCCATTTTTTCCCTTGAAATTTTGGTTTAGTCATTCTGAACTCAGAAAAATAGTGAGCAAACAGATGTCTTGAATTCCATGAAAAGTGATAAACATGGAAAATGAAGTTCAAAACTTACAGTCAATCTT
Source organism: Annona cherimola (assembly GCA_030490835.1). Taxonomy (NCBI): domain Eukaryota; kingdom Viridiplantae; phylum Streptophyta; class Magnoliopsida; order Magnoliales; family Annonaceae; genus Annona; species Annona cherimola. The sequence goes on along the minus strand of CM059972.1, from coordinate 119,864,632 downwards.
ATCATCAATTGGAGCATTGGGATGGAAAACAGACAAGGCACGTGCAAATTCTTCAAAACCTAATATTCCATTGTGCTTCGTATCAAATAAGTCAAAGACCTACAAAAAATTTAGTACAAGGATATTCAAAAAAGGAGTTCCACAAAAATATTACCAACCAAGAGTTGAAGCACATCTTGCTAACAAGTACAAGTTACTTTCTTATCTAAACCAATGGTGCTTCAACAAAGGGATCAACATTACAGACACCAGCAACAGAAGGCAAAGGTGGGAAGAAAAATACACGATCAGCAAATAAGCTCTCCTTCTTGTTTGTCTTGAATAATGCCAGCTGAAACTCTTCCTGCAATTAGGCAACATTAAGGGCTTTTGTGAAAAGTTTGACATTATACTAAAGAGAGACTAGCATAAATCTCAAACCAAGCAAAGCATCCATGTTAAGATGGGTGACATTATCAAGATAGTAAAAGAGTGATACATGAAATACCCACTATACACCTAACTGCATTCTTTTGATTAGTACAGAATCATCATAAAATCTCAATAGTACACATAAATCACACCATTGATATTAAAAAGCTGACTTCTATGAGTGAAAATAATAAAGGAACTACCTTATTAATCAGCCCGTCATCAATTACAGCGCTGCTGATCTTCTTAAACAGCTCATAGAGTGCTTCAATTTCACTTACGCTGACTATAGATAAAACACAACACAAAATTCCTATCATATTAGATTAGAAATTGTTTCAAATTCCATTAAAACTTCAAATGAGAAAGTAAAAAAAATATTAAAGAAATTCTTGATTTCCTTCAGTATTATTTTTTAGAAGATCAGGAAAACAGAAAAACCACATGATTTCAGCACGTCAACTTTTAGCGCCTATTTTGTACATAAGCAGACAACATCGAGTTGGTTTCAACAAGTGCCAATGCACAAAAGGGACTGGTAAAGCATCCATCCAGATTGATTAAAGCCAATATAAGATAGAACTATAAATAAAATTAATAGTCGCAGCTGAAGAGAAGTACAGAAGAACTTTCCATCCAATAATAACCTGTAAATATCAGTAATTCCACAAAAGATCTAGGGAAAATATCAAGTAACATACAGACGGTTTCCCTTGCAAGAGCTTCAGGATCTTCAAGGCCCTTTGTGGACTTAGACAAATCAAGATCACAGCACCTAAGCAGGAAAACAAACAGAGACCCAAATCCCTCTAGGCACTGCAACATGATGTCTCCCACCTTTCAAAACAATCCATACCTGCAGGCAAAAAAGAAAAGCATGAAGGAAGTGGAGCACTAGAAACATGACTGCAAAATATGCAAAACAATGTTAAGTGGAAGAATTGCATTCTATCTCTTTCTCCCACAAACAAAAGATACAGAATTCAGTAGTCCAAGAAATCATGTAAAAGCATACAGGTGCATCTTCTCTCTATGATTCCAGAAATAAAGGAATCAACCACCCTATGCTCCAAAAGTGTATAGCATTGACCAACGGGCTTGATATGGGTGCTAATTTGCCAAATCATAAGGCAACTGTGGATGAAGAATCACCAAGCTGCCATGCTGCTTTGTTTTTGAAACCAACTAACACTTAACTTGGATCAGCAAGCATCCTATTTTATGGCCGAGCTACTCCAATATCCACCAGATAATTACAATGTTACAAAGAACAAAAGCATAATTCAAATGATTCAGATCCACCTTCTGCATGTTACATGAGCAAGCATGCTCGGCAAGTGATCACTTGCCAACTTACCCACTGCATTGTCACTTGTCCTAATCCTTCACCTGCATTGCAAAAGGGGTATAATATAATCCAAATTGCAGGAGTAGTAACACGTAAGCCCAGAAATTTAGGATTGACACCTGCAACAAAAAGCAAGAATCCTAACTTCATACTGCACAATCGGAATTGCATGTCTCGATTACCAGAATTCATTGCCCATTCAACTTAAAATTATATTGATCAATCCCCTTTATTAATCAAAGTATTATTATTTAGCATCTCTGAACTTTGGGCAAGTTCTTACCAATCTACATCTTTGGACTTCCACTCCGTCGAATTCTGATTGCAAAGTCTTATATGTTCAGCCATATATTTTGCATGTAGAAATATTGCAAGAACATCAGCCCCTACAACAAACGAGCCTGGTCGTATGCTCCCGGGAGCATTGAGCTCTCAATGTTCAATGTTCCCGGGCGCATACTCCCATTTTTATTTTTATTTTTTGAAATTTTTTTATAAAACTGTTAGGGTGCGTTTGTTTGGGGTAAAAACATGTCAAGCAAAACTTCAATCCAAAACTTTTCACTCTCCATAACTACTCTATTTTTTAATTATTTTTTCACATTTTCCTATACAAACTACCCTACTTTTCAATCATTTCTACACAACTACCCATACAACTAACCTATCTATTTTAACTTTATTCTCTTTACTCCTCATCGTTACTCCTATTATATCACATCATTTTCTATCAATTTGACAACTTCTACTTCAAAAACTTTTCATCAAAAATTTTACCTCTAACCAAACACACGCTTAATCTAAGTGCAATTAACATCTGTATAAAATCGGTAGCATCAAATTAAAAATAAATATCTAAAATATTCCAAAAATAGTAAAAATTTATACACATATTAAATACACCTAGATTAATAATCTTATAAAGAAATTAAAAAAAAAAATGGGTGTATGCACCCTCGTACGACCAGTTCCCTCCAACAAACAGTCATGGAAGAAACCCATACGTGATACGGTGATAAGACATATCAAACAGGAGTCTACATCGTCAAAGCACGGGCACCTATTCACCAAAATCTATGACTAAGCTTTCCATCGCACCTGAAATTTCAGGTGCTTCTATTTGCAACAACAACCACTCCTAAACTCGAACCCAAAGGAAAACAATCCAGACCGTCCGCTTCCCAACCTTCGCGTCCTCGAATCAAGGAGAGTTGGATTGGAATCCAAAGACCAAGACCAAACACGTGCAGCAGATTTTCGGGCGGCAAGAGATGGGTAGTAAGCAGAGAAATTAGGGTTCGCTAAAGGAAATGAAGCGATGAAAAACAGCAGACAGCGGAAGGGAGGAAGAGAGAAAGAGCGGAACACCGATTCAACTGTTCGGCAGAGACGTTTGCAGGTTGTGGGCAGTTTACCTCGATGCAAGTTCCTAACGCAAAAGCGAGTGGAAGAATGAGAAGACGATATTCTGCATTTCTCCGCTGCTCTCTCTCTCTTTCTTTTTTATTATTATTTTTTTCTGGTTGGGTTTCTCGGAGAAATGGAGCAGTCGATGATTGCAACTGAGATGGAAAGAAGATAAACCAGATGGAGGGAGGGGATCACAACAAACACCTGCTATGTATCTTGCACTTGCATAGTCTCTGTGTGCGTCGCCCGCAGCGTTACTGTGACATTTTCTGAAAAAGGCCAAATAATAATGAAAAATGCGGAAAAATTTTTGAAATACTCCGGGAGGTAATAATGTACAAAATAGGAAACTAAACTAGCGGTATATTTGATAAGTGATAAAACTTTTAGATCAAAAATATTTTATATAAAAAATTTTAAATTGAAAGAAAATTATGTGATATAGTAGGGATAAAAACCATAAAATATATAAGTTAGTTGTGTAAATAATTGTATAGAAATGATTAAAAAATACGAAAGTTATATAAAAAATATGAATAACTAATTAAAAATAAGATAATTATGAAAAGTAAAAAATTTTAACTTCTCATTTTTTACAGATCAACGAACACACACTAGGTAATTAAGATGTCTTGATTAATTTCTTCTATTATCTTTTGTGGCTTTTTAAGCTTTAATTTCTTTTTAATATAAAAATAGCGGTTGAGTATTCATATTTGCAAAATTGATTATTAGAGTATTAAAAAATTAATCTTACAAATTAATATTTTAATTCTTTTGAGTCTAAAGTTTGTTAATTTGATTTTTATATTTTGTTTGTAACTTGATATGAAATTTACATAATGTTTTTATAACAAGGTATTTTGATTGTAGTGAAATACTTTTGTGTGCTGGGCAATCTCGAGGATTTGAGTATCATTGTGCTGTTTTAAGCTTGTAATAGTTATTTAATCACCGTTTAATCTATCTCAGCTCTTTTTTTAAAGGATATGTTTGGAAAGTGTTATAATTTTTTAAGGGTGTGTTTGGGAATGGATAAAACTTTTGATGAAAAGTTTTAGTGAGTAAAAGTTGTCAAATGATCTGATATGATAGGGGTAATGATGAGAAGTAAAGATGATAAAGTTAAAATAGATAGGTTAATTTTATGGGTAGTTATGTAGAAATGATTGAAAAGTAGGGTAGTTGTATGGGAAAATGTGAAAAAATGATTAAAAAATATTATAATTATAGATTGTGAAAAGTTTTAGATTGAAAAGTTTTAAGTTGACATTTTTTCTTCCTTGCCAAACACACCCTAAGTAAAAGTTTTTGAATTGAAAAAAAATAATATAACATAATATGTGCAATGATGAAAAGTAAGGATAATAAAAAATAATTAAAAAATAAGATTATTGTGGAGAGCAGAAAAATTTTAAATTAAAAAATTTGTATTGTTAACAAACACCCCTTAATGGTCTTCATTTAATTGTCTTGAGGAATCGCATCCCTGTACTATGAGTGCAGTTGCACCAAGGTGAGCACCGTTGCGTCACAGCAACGTTCTCACTCAGAGCCCATTTCGATAAAATGTAAATGTTTTTAAAAAAAATTCTCCCTCTTTCCGTTGTACATTTTAATATGATTTTGACCTCTTACAAACAAAATATCTTTTTTTATTTATATATTATTGTCATTTTTCACAGCTTTTTATATCACTATTGATTTCATTAGCACACCTGCTTTTACATCTCTGCAGATAACCCCAATTGCATTTAAAATGACCTTTTTAAGTTTCATTCGAACAAGTACTTACATAGCTCCATTTGATAAAAGTGTAAAAAATATGAAATTAATATAAAAAGATTGTTGATTTACACATCTATTTTAAATATAGTGATTCAGTACTTATCATAAGCATTGAAAAATTGTGCTCACCTTTAGTTTTTAATATTAAAATATTTTTAATCTAAACTATTTATCACGTTTAACACATTTTAAAATTATCCTTACTTTAAAACTATTAATTCAATATGACCGTTATCTAAAACATTCTTCTTACATAAATAAATAATTTATTATAATATTTCAATAGATTTGCCAATGAAAAATAGGTAATTTTCATATTTTAAAGTAGATATAACTATCCGAAACCGTTATTACCATGATTAAATAGATAATTTAAATTTAATAAAGGGTTTGTTTGGGAATGTTATTACCATGATTAAATAGATAATTTAAATTTAATAAAGGATTTATATGGGAATAGGTAAAACTTTTTAAAAGATCTCGCACTTTTTTGTATGATTTACGGTCTTCATTGCCCATGCACCTTATTTATTTATTTATTTTATTATTATTATTATTATTATACTTTATCATTTTCACATTTTTCATATGAATTAATATCATATTCGTTGTAACTTTATTTCTTCTGTTCCTAATTGTTATTATTCCTTTTGTTCCTAATTGCTATCTTCACCATATCATCTCACCTTCTGATTTTTAAAAAAATATTTTCGTTTTCACTTTTTCGCTTTTATTTTTACAACTTTACAAGGGCACCCTTAATTATCAAAATAGTCCAAAATGTTACATCAACAGCAAAGACTTTAGCTAAATCAAACATACTTAATAGTTTTAAAACATGATTAGTATACATATTTTTTGCTTATTTCAGTTCACGCATGTCAACTTCACCACTTGTCAGTCGTCAGCCCCTGGAAAAGTGTTGAAAGCGATCAAAACAAATGTTTGAACCATTTAGTTTAAAGGTTGCTTTTAAGGTGTTCGAGACGTTATAAAATGTCTGGACCATTTAGTCTAAAGGTTGCTTTTTAAGGTGTCAGAGACGTGATAAAACTTCTCCGTGAAAAGTTTTTTTTGTAGAATTTTTTGAATTGATAAAAAATAATATAATATAATAAGAGTAATAATAAAGTTAAGATAAATCGGTTGTAAAGGTAGTTTCATATAAGTAATTGAAAGTAAGATAATTATATAAAAAGATATGCAAAATGATTAAAAGATAAAAGAGTTATGAAGAGATAAAATTTCAAATCCAAAAGTTATACGGTTTGTTTTAAGACAATTTTAATCAAAAATTTTTAATCTAAAATTTTTTACTCAATGCAGTTATCATATTTTTTAATTATTTCTTCGCATATTTTTATATAAACTACCATATTTTTCAATCTTTTATACACAACTACCTATGTAACTAACATATTTATTTTAACTTTGTTATCTTTATTCATCATTATTAGTCATACAATATCATTTTCTTTCATTTCAAAAATTTTTATACAATAAATTTTTCATCTAAAAGTTTTATCACTTTCTAGATATATCCTTAATTTAAAAAAATTTCTTTGTATCCAAACATGCCCTCAAGGCATAATAAAACTTCTAAACAAGACAAATTTTAGTATAAAATTTTTAAAACGAGAACAAATAATGTAATATAATAAATGCAATGATGATGGGTAAATAAAATCAAGTTTAAATATAGGTTAGTTGTCCGTATAGTTATATAGAAAGATATGAATAAAATAATTAAACATATGATAATCATGAAAAGTAAGAAGTTTTTATTCGTTGCCAAAGATATCCGTTATAATTTAGTCTTTTTACATCTTATTATTGAAATATAAATCAGTGATACCAAAATACATTTTGGTTGGAAACTTATATGCATTAATTATTTATCGTCATCGGATGATGTGCATGAAACTGTTAAAAATTTGCAAATAAATATCTAAAATGTAAAACTTTTTAAAATATTTGATTTTGCAACATATCAAAAATAAATATTATTGCACCATAATTATATGTACACAAATGAATGTTATTAACATTTTAAAATATTTTTTAAGAAAACGTAAAAGGCAATAAAAGAGTTTGTTTGCTTTTCTTTTACCTGTCACAATTGCCCGTCTCAGCGTACAAGAGGATCCGAATAAATGAATATTATTGCATCATAATTATGATTATGTTGAGGAAGGAATAAAATTTTTAGATGAAAAGTTCTTGATATGAAAGTTGTTAAGTCCAAAGAAAAGAATACGATATAATAGGAGTAACATTGATGAGTAAAAATAATAAAATTAAAATAAATAGATTAGTTGCATGTGTAGTTATATGAAAGTGATTGAAAAATCAAGCTTTCGTATTGGAAAATATAAATAAATGACTAAAAATAAAATAATTACGGATAGTGAGAAGTTTTAGCTTAACATCTTTTAGTATTTGCCAAACACATCTGTATATACATAAATGAATATTATTGACAATTTAGAATATTTTAAAATGATAAAAGTGTGCACTCCCATTTTTTTATTCACCTCACCCACTTGTCAGCCGCTGCATGCAAGAGGATCCAAATAAATGAATATTATTGCATCATAATTATGGTTATGTTGGGCAAGGAATAAAATTTTTAGATGAAAAGTTGTTGGTATGAAAGTCGTTAAGTCGAAAGAAAAGAATACATTATAATAGGAGTAATGCTGATGAGTAAAGATAATAAAGTTAAAATAAATAGGTTAGTTGTATGTGTAATTGTGTAAAAATGATTGAAAAATCAAGCAGTCATATTTGAAAATATAACTAAATGATTAAAAAATAGATTAATTGTGGATAGTGAGAAGTTTTAGCTTAACATCTTTTATATTTGCCAAACATATTTGCATATACATAAATGAATGTTATCGACAATTTAGAATATTTTAAAATGATAAAAGCGTGCACTCCCATGTTTTTTATTCACCTCACCCACTTATTAGCCGCCACATGCTAGAGGATCCGAATAAATGAATATTATTGCATCATAATTATGGTTATGTCTGGGAAGTAATAAAATTTTTAGATAAAAAGTTTCAGGTATGAAAATTGTTAAATCGAAAAAAAAATAATATGATATAGTAAGAGTGATGTTGATGAGTAAATATGATAAAGTTAAAATATATATGTCAGTTGTATGTGTAGTTGTGTAAAAGCGACTGAAAAATCAGGTAGTCATATTGGAAAATATAAATAATTAATTGTGGCGCCTCGACTCGGGTGCCTAGAAGCCTTACTCCGGGATCTTTATTGATTGGTAAACATAACTCAGGATTGTTGCCCTGATCACACGGCGGGATTTTTAATTGGATCTCGTCCAAAAAAAAAATTTCTTTTATTCTTTTTCTTTCATCACATATCAAACACTTGTCATCAATTTACACATGATACTCATAATATCTCATTACATAACATCATATTATTATATATGAACACATTATTGACATCAATTTCACATATATTATTCATATCATGATAACTGACTTATTTACATCACAAGTTCTTTCAATCTAAACATTTTATACATACATATTTTGAAAATTCCATATAATCATTCATACCATATACAGACCAACTTGTTGAAAAGTTTTCTTCATACTCTTTTCCTTTCCTGCGTGGCCTGTAACGTACCTGTCTATGGTTGGGGAAAACAAAACATGAGTCGAAACTCAATAAGCAAGCATTTTTTATTTTAAATGCATTTCTCACCTTTCCGTAGTAGACGCTTAAAAAGCGTTCGACTAGCAATCGGAGGAAACATTTTCATAAATACCTTTCATAAACATTTCATAATTCCAATTCATGACAAACATATGCTTGTAAAATTTAACATATGAATTATTTTTCCATAGACATATTTATGTTCTAAAATATTTATCATCGAATCTCCTTTTCTCATAGGACATTCTCATGTCATAAAATACTTTTCATAAAATCTTTTTTAAGCATATGCAACATGCAATACGTCTCTGTCCATCGGGTAGGTGACACTTATCAAGTGATCATCCTTCCTTAGGAGAGAAACCTTTCTAGGTGATAGCCCGCGAGCCAGGCGACTATCCGTGTCCATCTCCCATTTCAGGGAGGGCGCCGCCGACATTTAGCCTTATTCAAGCGACACGGCCTATGCAAAGGGGACCTAATTTGCAACCGCGTCCGGCTTGCATATCTTTTACAGTAGACCTAGTACATAATCTTTGTGCACATTATTTTATCCACATTCATATGCTAGCATGCTTTTATAAAACACCACAGACCCAAGTCTGTGTCTCATCATTTCCAAAACTTGATGTCAGCATGTCATTTCAAAACAGTACATACTCCTTTTTCTGAAAACTTGATGCTAGTATGCTTTCATAAAATACTACATGCCTCAGCCTGTATTCCTTTCAAATCTTGAAAACTTGGCTTAATCCATGTTAACGAGTTCTATGCTCAAAACGGTTTGTAACGATGGTCAACCTTAAAACATTTATATTTTATAAATCATTTGAAGTATTCAAGGAAAATAATTGAAATGACAATATTTTCTAACCATTTTGTAAATAATTTTTTTAACGATAAAATGTCTTTAAAAATATTTGAAACCAAAAATTTGTTCTTACGAATGCTTTTCCCAGTTATGGGTTTTTATTATCAAAGGACATGCAAGTATATACTTTCATCTAATATCATATACTTTTGTCCACCTGTCTTATTGTTCATTTCTATATGTGATAGACTTGTATAATCCTTTGAACATTACTCAAATCATTTTTCAAATTAATTTATCGTATTGACCTTCCTTAAATCCTTATCGAACAATAGATTTTGGAAATTTCAAAATAATCTAATATTTAGATAACGTTTGAAACATATCATTAAAATACTTCAAAACCTTATAATATAACCATTCTAAAACATTTATTTCAAATATCATTTTAAAATCTCATTTTCCTTTCAACATTTGCATTTCAATATTTGTCAACATTAAAAGGATTTGCTTCTAACGAAGCAATTTCCAAAACAATTTAAGATTGCAAAGTAAAGTCGTATAAAATTATATTTTCAAAGGGTTGCTTGCTTACTTGCATAGTCAACTTGTACCATTTTCTTTTCCTATAGAAATGAAAAGGACCGTTTTTCTCATATAAACATAATATTTCATGCTTGCACATTTCTACTATTAAATTTGAATTTATCTTAGGATTTTCTAACCCATGCATATGTCATAATCACTTTATTTTTCTTCATAACTCTCACAGAGGTTAATTTGGTCTCTATTTTCACATATGAATTTTCATCCCAAAAACCCTTAAAAATTCCATTCATACATCCTTATAAATATCCATCTTATTTCTGCCCAATTCACTCTGTTTACTGTTCATGATCACTGTTCATGCGGGTTATTGTTTACAGCGTATTTGGCACTGTTCATGGGTTTCAAAATTCGGCATTTTTTAAAATAAAAAATACTATGACATAACTCTTGTCTAGTTCATCATGAGATAATTCATGCATTTTGAATTAAGCATGATTATCTAGGCTAAATAAATCATTTTAGCCACTTATACACATATGTGTATAAGGTTACATAATTCATGTTTTGAGCATGAATTTGACTTAACAAAATTCTTTTAATTTCTATAATATATTCCATAATATACCATGATCAACATAATCATAATTCTTATTTAAAATTTCTGAAACTTTATTATTAAATTCCAAAACAGTCATTCTCTTATTATTTTCACTATGTTCCGTCTTCTTATTTATCTATTAATTTCATATACATATAATAGTATTAATTTTCTATCCCTAATCCTTTATTACACTCTTTTATAACATATATATTAATTTGGATCACTTTCACTTATTTTTCATATTTATTTTTTATTATTTCTCAAACTGTCCTCATTTGCTGAAATCAGGCGTACTGATTTCTCTAAATCTTGATTTATAATCAAATCAAGGTATTTAAATATGAAATGTTTATCATATATCCATAACTACATTTATTAACCCTCATAAAAATTTCATCAAGAAATATTAACATTATATATTTATTTTGGCATTTTCACTGTGCTGGACAGTGTTGTAAAATTAGGAATAGCCCTAATCACGTTATTTTTAAACCACACTTATGTCATCCAAAAATAATATTTAATTTTTTTCTGTGATAATCATAATATATTGTACATCATATAAAAATTTCAGATTAAAAATCAGTCTACAAAAATTATTAAAAATCATTTACTACAGATGATCCTGTCACCCGTTTTACCCTGTTTAAGTTAATCTTCTTGGATTTTTAATTTGTAACCTGCTTAATATTTTAAGTTAAAAATTTGGTCTTTACTTAATGATCATATAATAAGCTTGTAAAAAAAATTTCATGGCTAAAATCCTTCGTTTACCATCTCATTCGTATTTTAGTTTCTAACATTACGTATTCATCTGTTAAATAACTTCAATAAAATACAACTGCTATTATTTTATAATTCCAGCAATTATATATATAATACAGCTGCTGAATTTTCATAAATCCAGCTGGGGACGGTAAATAAACTTTACAGTAGGTGGTTCATTCCAAATATTATTTTTTTTTATAATGTAACAAGCAGCATTTCCGGAATGAGAAAATGAAATAAAAAAAATGTACCTGAATACGTCTGAGTGCCGCCGCTGCTCTCACCTATTTGCCCATTGCTGAAAATTTCAGCAAGATGTCCAGCGATGCCATTGCCCTTTTTATATTTTACATACATCCGTTTACCACGGTTAAATTTCATTTAACCCAGCTCACCGCTTAATATTATCACAACTGTCGGTTTTTTATAATTCCGGCAATTAAATAAATACAACTGCCCCTCTTACGTGTTTTTTTTATAATTTATCTATTTTTTTAATGTCCATGCACCGTCCACTTCTTGGACCCTGGTTCAATGCACCCGGGTGTACTTTACCTATTTTTTTAATTTTTTTTAAAACTTTTTTTATGAAAATGTTAATCTAAGTCTATTTAACATGTGTATAAATTTTTACTATTTTTAAATATTTTTAGATATTTTTTCGGATTTTTTTAAAATCAGTGGCATTTTTAGTAATTTTAAATTACTAAAAATGCCACTGATTTTAAAAAATTCAAAAAAAATATCTAAAAATCTCCAAAAATTATAAAAATTTATACAAATGTTAAATACACTTAGATTAACAGTCGTGTAAAAAACTTTTCAAAAAAAATAAGAAAAAAATGGTGAAGTACACTCAGGTGCATTGAGGCTCAGTGCACCCGGTGCATTGAACCAGGGGTCCCCACTTCTTGCTAGCGACTTATTCTCTTTTTCTTTTCCTTTTTTAAAACGGTAAATTCCAACATTAGTTAATTAAATTATAACTGCCTACATACACACTTATATATTATGAAAATTTTTCTTGTTAATATATATACAATTGCTCACAAAATTTACCTTTCGGAATTTTGAAAAAAAATTCTATTTTATTTTAATTAACTAATTCATATTTGGATAAAAAATCTCATTTTAAAATTTTGAAAATATGTTTTCCAAAATTTCATTTCTTCATTAAATTGGGCATATTAAAATAGGCTTACCCATAAATTTTCACATCAATTGGAGCGAAGTACATATTTTAACTTAATTAAAATCGTATTTTGTCATAAATTTTCATTTTAAAAACTTGTAGACATGTTTTTCAAATTTTAATCCATTCATTATATAGTCTATATTAAAATAAGCTTGCTTCTAAAATTTCATCTCAAATGGCCTTATATACATTAAGAAATTAATTAACTAATCAATTATGTAAAAAAAAAACAAAATATCAACGTAAATGGTTGTGACGTAAGTTTATGCCTTTGGCACGCTTTCTGATGCACTCTAGTTAGGTAATTTAGTCAATTATTTTTCATAATCTGATATGTCTAAATTAAACAGCACATAGTTTAGTATTTTCTATTAAATTTTCTTATTCATACGAGTTATATATGCTTAGATCTAATGAAAATAATATGAATGAATATAGGCCGTTAGTTAGGACTCCTAATTGGCAAACAAAATTTTATTTATTTTTATTTTTCTATAAGTTCCGTAAATTTAAAATTCATTTATTTTTATTTTTCTATAAGTTCCGTAAATTTAAACAATTTCACTTGGTATAATTCAGAATTTTGAAATTTCTTCTCAAAAAATTTGTAAAAATTTATTTTCATATCCAATCTTTATGAAATCATAAATTATCCTTTATTTTCTTATAAATTCCAAATATAACCTTGTAGACTTCAATTTAAGTTCCCTTTTTTTTTTATCTCTATTCCTATTTTGTCCTATTGTGAAAAGCTTCCTTTTTCATATTTTGTGATTAAGTTAATCCAAAGTGATTAACTTATCACTTTATCTTAATAACATGATTACTATTTATTAAATGAATTATTTGACCCTTCAACTCCATATATTAGAAAATCATATAAAAAAAATTTTAAAAATTTGGTCCTAAAATTTGGGGTTCTACATTAATTAAAAAATATAATTATTATGAATAATAAGAAGTTTTAGCTTAACATCTTTTAGTATTTGCCAAACAAAATTATTATGAATAATGAGAAGTTCTAGCTTAACATCTTTTAGTATTTGCCAAATAGAATTATTATGAATAATGAGAAGTTTTAGTTTAGCATTTTTTAGTATTTGTCAAACACATCTTTATATACATAAATGAATGTTATTGACAATTTGGAATATTTTAAAACCATAAAAGTGTGCACTCTCAGGGTTTTTATTCACCTTACTCACTTATCAGCTGCCGCATATAAGAGGATCCGAATAAATGAATATTATTATATCATAGTTATAGTTATGTCGGAGAAGTAATTAAATTTTTAAATGAAATTTTTTTTGTATGAAAGTTGTTAAATCGAAAGAAAATAATATAATACAATAGGACTATAGGAGTAATGTTGATGAATAAAAATAATAAAGATAAAATAGATAGGTTAGTTATATATGTAGCTGTGTAAAAGCAATTGAAAATCGGATAATCATATTGGAAAAATAAATAAATGATTAAAAAATTTAATAATTACGGATAGTGAGAAGTTTTAGCTTACATCTTTTAGTATTTTACAAACATATCTTTATATACATAAATGAGTATTATCGACCGTTTAGAATATTTTAAAATGATAAAAGCGTGCACTCCCATGTTTTTTATTCACCTCACCCACTTTCAGCCGCCGCACGCAAGAGCATTCGACGAGTAGGTTGAGTGCTACTAGTCGTTATTAAGTGGTGGTAAACTTGCACGGGAGTCATACCTGTTACGTACGCGAGGAGGCACGGAGTTCGGGTCCACCGTCCGCCCAATATATGCGCCCTGTCTTTTCCCATCATCATGTGGATCGTGACTGGCTGATGGAGGTGAGGCCCACATGTTTTTTTTTTTTTTCTTTAGCACCTCGATTTCTCCGTCATTCTTCTTCCCTGAGGATAGGGATTGTTTGTTGCAGCCGTTGATGGATGACGTGCAGATGCAACGACCCTCTGACCCACACGTTTGCAGTAGCCGGCACACGTGCATGATCTGTGATTTCCATTAGATGGGGCATTTCCGTGCTGGAAAACCAGGAAATCATGGACTGTACGGACGGCTGAGATGTAGTTTTAGGCTTTTAGCGCCTTTTACGGAGATGTCTTGTTTCTTGTGATGGTGGTGAGCCACTGATGAATCCGACGTGCCTTCCATAGTTAAATGAAAAAACGAGATGTCCTCTCATCCACTGAGGCACCAACACAAGTACCTTTCTTAAGAAAAATGTAGGCCGATGTGGAGGTCCATCTCACCTGAGGCTGATCCAATGCTCTCAGGATCATTTGGGCGCATATATATATATATTTTAATTTTTTTTACAAGATTATTAATTTAGGTATATTTAACTTATATATTAATTTTTATCATTTTTAAAGTATTTTAGATATTTATTTTTTATTTTGAAAATAAGTGGCATTTTAGGTAATTTTAAATTACTAAAATACCACTAATTTAAAAAAAAAACGAAATAAATATCTAAAAATATCGAAAAATGGTAAAAATTAATACATAAGTTAAATACACTTAGGTTAACAAGTTCATGAAAATTTTTTGAAAAAAAAATATATATATATATATATATATATAGGTATGCGGGAGCATAGGATCAGCCTCCCATCTATCTTGACTGATACCAATATGAACGGGTCAACAAGAGATCACGACCGCTAATCTAAGATGGACACACCGGAATTGCTGACACAACAAACGGCGTCCAGCAAAGTCGCCAGCTCCGGTGACTCCAATTTGGGGGTTTTTCAGAACTTAGATGGAATAAGGATAATGAGAATTTAACATGTTAATAGAATAGAAAAAGGGTGCATACTGATTTGGAAAAATCATATTAAAAATAAAAAATAAGCTGTTTTTTTTTTTTGAAAGAAAAAGTGTTTTGGAAAATAGAATATTTTATTCTAAGATCATGCCATCGTAGCTTTGAATAACCACTTACTATAATTTGAAATTATTTGAAATTATACTATTATTTTTGGGACAGTATGATATTTCAAATATGACTTCCCATGGGCTGCTTACCGTTTGGTTTTTTCCGGTGGCTCGAGGACATGGGAAAAAAACAGAGATTAACTTTAAAATTGGTTCGGTTAGGTGTGGTCGTAGGGTGGCTCTATTTTATCATGTTTTTTTTTAAAAAAAAATTTGCAGAGATTTGTAGATGTGCTTATAAAGTTACATTATTGTATTTATATGTTTGAGCTTGCAAAATCACAAATATACCTATAAAGTTTTTGCATAAAATTGCAAATATGGCCGTAAAATTTATGCATAAAATTACAAGTATATTCCTTATATTGTGATTCTATTTTTGCTGGTTGAATTTTTTTATAGTATTTGTAAATATTAGACATTTTCGTAAGCAAATTTTTTTTATTGTGTCACCTATCTTATGTGATTAGACAATTGACGTGGTTACACCTCATCGGCTAAGTGACAAGACCATTGTATCTACTGTATATTTAAACTTTAAATCTCTTACTTATACTATTCTACCACACCAATGTAAGCCGCTTATGCACCAAAATTTGCAAAAAGAACTAAAAAAACTATAAAATCAATCTACAATGTCCACCAGATGAACCACTAACAAGGTGCGGATTATAATAGTTTTTTCTCAGTGAGCATGCTAAACATCAACATAAATAGGTAACGGTTAATATGTTTACCAAAGTAGCATGCTACCTTTGTGAGATGTTGCCACTGTAGGACAGTTTGCTATTCCGCATTCCTACCGACACACGAAGTTTTATCTTTTCAAATAATTTCATAGAAAAAACACTTCAAAAAATAAATGAATAAATAAAACTTATACAATTCATTTGCCATTACTGCTAAAAAAAGGCACTTTCAACCACATTAAACAAAGAAACACCTACCCTCACCAACATAGTTCATGAAACCCACTTACTCTTCTCTCTCACAACTTGATTAGAAAATTGAAAAATATATATAACTAATTTCGGTTGTATTTGAGAAGTGATAAAACTTATAATATAAAATATTTGGTGTAAAAGTTGTAAAATGAAAGAAAATGATATAGTAGAATATGAATAATGATGAGGAATGGAGAAAATAGGGTTACTTGTGTGTGTATCTATGAACAAAGTTTTATTGTTTTTAGAGATTGTATATATTTTCATTTATAAGTATATGGAGTTTTAATTTTTTAAATGGCTAAAATACTTATGCTTTAAAAAATAAAAAAATAAACACATTTTCAAAAAATGAAAAAACTTGATATATAAATTAAATACACTTAAATTAATTGTTTTATTAAAATAATCAAAAAATATTTTTGGAAAATAAATTTTGCACCTCAATTACTCTCCACTTAATATGATGTGAATTATAATAGTTCCCAGTCAGTAGCGGATATATAAAATATTCAGTGTAAAAGTTGTAAAATGGAAGAAAATGATATAGTATAATATGAATAATGATGAGGAATGGAGAAAATAAGGTTACTTATGTGTGTATCTATGAACAAAGTTTTACTGTTTGTATATATTTTTATTTTTAAGTACATAGAGTTTTAATTTTTAAGTGGCTAAAATACATCTAAAAAATAAAAAAATAAACGCATTTTCAAAAATTAGTAAAACTCGATATATAAATTTAATACACTTAAATTAATAGTTTTATTATAAATTTTCAAAAATATTTTTAGAAAATAAAGTTTGCACCTCAATTACTCTCCACATAATATGATGTGGATTATAATAATTCCCCGTTAGCAGCGGATCTAAGACTTTGGCAAGCGGGAGCAATTTAAAACGAGAGGGTCATATTGTGATTTGAGAATGAGCAATTATGTTAAACAAATTGTGTTTTAAAAATATTTTCTAAAATCTCATTGAATTTGTACCAACATGTAGATCTGCCCCATGTTCTCAGCATAAGGTATAGCAAAGGTAGCATTCTAACTAAAATAACATGTCATATTGCGAGAAAATTGTATACAAAAGTAACATCTTTTTACGCCAATAATAGCATGCGAAAGTAGCATGTTAATCAAAATAACATATTATTTTTGTGAGAAAAATGTTAGGGCTGTTGGGATGATCTGCATCCCACTTAATTTGACTATTACATCACATCATCATTTTACATTTAAAAAATTTTTATATTGAAAATTTTCAGTGTTTTTGTTTTATTATAAAAATTTTCAATCTAAAACTTTTAACTATCAATAGCTGTTTTTTTAAATTATTTTTTCATATTATTTTATACAAATTATCATACTTTTCAATTATTTTTATATAATTATCCATACGACTAATATTTTAACTTTATATTATTTATTATTTATTATTATTCCTATTCTATCATATTATTTTTTCTCGTTTTAAAAACTTTTATGGAAAAAAAAAATTCATTTAAAAAGTTCATCACCTCACACACACACACACAAGTTTTCTGTTCGCAAAAAGGACTGCGACCTTTTGCTGCTGGTATCGGGGTGGACCAGGGCTTGGTCGAGTCCCACAGCATTCATGTCATTGGATGAATTCAAAAAAAAGGAAAAAGAAAAAAAAAAGAAAAAGAAAAATCTATTCAAAAAAAGGAGTGGACAGGTATCCATGTACAGTACGGATAAGACCACACTGCAGTTTGCCATATCCGTAGCTAGATTCATATGGGACGCCCATCATAACAGGTGCACATTGTTTCGGAGCCAAAATCGACGAGGTAAAAGTTGCGTGAAGTGTAGTATTTGTCGGCAGTAACAAATAGAATATTTTAAAAATTATGTGATTGATATGAAATTATAAGAGTAAATTTCGAATAAATAGGTTTGTTGAAAGGTAGTTGATAGTAAAAATGATTAGAATATAAAAATAAAAGTGAAAAAATATGATGATTGATTGATTAATGAAGTGCCTTGAAATCTGTGCTCCCATAATTTCCTTCTCATGTTTTCCACCTCTTATTCCCAAACGTCTCTTTGTTTGTTTGTTTTTTTTAAGAAAGGAGCCAAAATTGTATTTGTATACTGATTGATATACTCATTACTACATAGAAAAGCAGCATTCTTCAATATACTAATTATGGCAGTATGCTACTCAACATAATCTGTACATTGTTTTAATCTCATGCCATTGCTTTTTCTGGGCCCAGCGCCCACAGCCCATAGGTGGTAGAAATGTGCACTTGGCTGTTTTTTAGACCTGAGAATTATATTCCAATTAGAACAATATTTACATTGTTTGCGGAATATAGTATTGAGTAACATATATATATATATAGGGACCTGTTCCGGTGCAGCGTCACTGCACCGGAACAACAGTGCAGTGGCTCCAAAACGGGGCCCACATGATCATGAAATTATGATCTACTCCACCCGTTGTATTTAGAATAATGTATTTTATTACCATACCAATTTTCATCCCAATCAGATATGTATATGGGCCCCATCTAAAAACGGTACAAATCCAACGTAATAAAATAGTTTAATGTAAATAACAACTTTAAAGTATCTGATTGGGATGAAAATTGGTATGGTAATAGAATACATTATTCTAAACGCAATGGGTGAAGTAGATCATGATTTGATGATCATGTGGGGCCCATTACAGCGATGCTGCACCGGAATTCCGGTGCAGCGTCGCTGCACCTGAATATTATCTATATATATATATATATATATATATATAAGAAATACAATCTAGTGTAATCTGCTACTTACTATTACACATTGTTGTACATGAGTCATGTCGAGACTTATTTAATGAGTGTGTTGACCATGAAGTAGTAGAATTTTGAGACAGGTGTTGGCAAAATTTTTTTTTAAAGAAAAAATAATATAATTTAATGAGTATAATGATCTACGAATAAAATTAAAATAAGTGAGACCGTCGTACAAGAATATGTGAACAACTGGTTACAAAATATAATAGTTGAACAACTGTGTAAATTTTTTGCCAATTGCAAACAACACCTATGTTGGAAATGATTTTTTTGAAAATTAAATTTCTAACTCATACACATTCAATTTGAGCCTTTTGCATAATACGAAAAAGGTCGAAATAAGTTGATTTGAAGATTTGATCCTTAAGTATGCGATGGCAATTTACATATAGGTACTTCAATTCAATCAAATTATCCTTTTGATATTTAGTGTTTATTTAGCACATGGTAAAAGGAAAAAAAAAATTCTCACCGCATTCCCCATCCATTTTAATATGATTTAAAATATTAAATGTTGAATTTAAGTGATGTGGAAGCGTGTTTGAATTTCATAGTGCAATAGATTTCTCTTGTTTGATTAAGAATAGAATATTTGAGTACAAATTATTTTCTCAAGTCTCAACTCATAATGCCAGCAGTGGGTAGAGGGACTTAGATTATCTTGCTTAAGTAGAGTCTTCTGATGGGAAAACCTTGTTGATTAAAATACTAATCACCCATAATCCTCCATGCTAAATCACTAAGAAAAATAAAATAATAAGAAAAAACATACCTGAATCTATAGTAACAATTGTTGTGGAATATTGTGGTTTCTAGGTCTTCTAGGTTAATGTCCTAGGGTTTTTTGGAGAATGTGACTTCTTTTTTTCCAATAATGAGATATTAGAAAAGAAACCCGAATAGATACATAACTGGAGGGCTACAGCCATTTATATAGGAAACCTATCTTTCGTATTTCTAATTTAGCTTATCATAAAAATAGAAATTTGAAACTAGGCTGTAGGGTTTCTACGCATAGGAGATTCATGCTTTATTAGATGATTTAAGCCCATAAAACCTTATAAGATCACTTTAAAAATTAGGCCGCTATTTATGATAGCATATGTGATATCCCACATCGGTTAGGATGAGGGGGGAGCCTGGGTTATAAGTGGAGGCTGCCAGGTACCTTGTCGATGCGCCTTTTGGGGAAGGATGGGATGCCCGTGAACCCAAAGGGGCAAAACCGTGCGGACCGAGGCCCAAAGCGGATAATACCTTACTGTTAGGCCTGAGGAGTTACAAATGGTATCAGAGCAGACTCCCGACCTCCGGCCGATGGTGTCCAGCGGGGACGCTGGGGCCCCAAGGGGGGGTGAATGTGATATCCCACATCGGTTAGGATGGGGGGGAGCCTGGGTTATAAGTGGAGGCTGCCAGGTACCTTAGTGAGGTGCCTTTTAAGGAAGGACGTGATGCGCGTGAACCCAGAAGGGCAAAACCGTGCGGGCCGAGACCCAAAGCGAACAATACCTTACTGTTAGGCCTGGGGCGTTACAGCATATATATAATTAATATATATGTGTCTAAAATTCCAACATCTTCTGCCACGATCAAATAGTGGGAGAATCAACCAATGAATATTAACAAATATTTTCTTTAATAAGTTAAGTTTCCACTTTTGTACTAAATCTTAAAAACTTTTGTATTAAATCTTAAATCTTAAAGACTCTTGTATTAGGTTACATTATAGAATCTGACATTAAATATCTAACTACTTTAATTTCTATTATTATTTTATATTATAATCAAAATTTGTTCTCTATTATTACTCTTATTATATCGTGTCTCACTTATTTTTGTAAAAATTTATCCATGGAAATTTTCCTTTTTTTTTTTTAAAAATAAATAGGGTCATTGACTCCATTTTATAATAGGAAGGAAAAATTTTGCTCACTTCCTGCACCTATTTGGATGGGAGGTTACATCCAACTGCCTTTTTTTTAATCACTATATTTACATTTAAATTATTTTTTTATACGAATATCATATTTATGTCAACTTTATTTTTTTTATTTTTAATTATTAATTCTACTATGTCAGGTAACTATCTCATTTTTCAAAAGTTTTTTCACAGATTTTTTTCCCCTCATTTTTTAGGATGAAAAGAGGAGAACTACATCGACTAGGACGGCAATGTCAAAGCTACGATTTTCTCAGAATATTTGATCACATTTTTTTTTGAAAAAAAATAAACGCTTGCTGAAATTTCTACAGCAACTCCACCCATTTTTAAGTTTTGCAAATCGAAACCACGGATGTCTGCTGCGGGAATGAATGACAGCTCATCTAACATCAGCGCCGCTACACAACCGTATAAATTTTTTAATGACTGCCTTTTTAAGCAAACCATGGGTCTCATTCTCACCTCTGGGCTATCCGTGGCTCGGGAGGTCGGGCTACAGGCCTTATTTCCTTCTAGCTTTCTATTGCCGGAGGTCTAGCTTGCTGCTTGCGTGGTTAGAAGTTTAGTCTGGGCTGTCCATTATTACACGGGTTTTCATCTTCACTGGACGAAACTGACGTGTTTTGCATTCGATAAATTTTTTGAAAGAATTTTTTTTTGTAAAAAAATGTTTGAAATCAAAGAAACTAATTAATGTGGCATAATAGGAGTAATAATAAAGAATAAAAAAAATGAAGTTAAAATAAATAGTTTAATAAGATAAAAATTTGCTAAGAAATAATTAAAAAGTAAAAGTAATTGTATGTAAGATGTGAAGAAATGTTTATAAAATAGAGGTGTTGTGAAAAGGAAAAATTTTAAATAAAAAAAAGTTTTTGTTGGGTGAATACCAAATGTAAATTGACTGTTCGGATGATCCTAAAAACATTATAGCATATAACGTGAGCGCCGTTATGATTATAAAGTGGTTTAAAACGGTACAAATCAGATAAATCAAATCCATAGTTTTACTTGCCTTTGCACATTGGAAAAATATTTTATTTTGCTGATTTTCGGCATGGGCTGTACAAATGATGTTTAAAGTGCGTGACATCGATAGAAAAGGGTAAAAGAACACGAGCCATCTCCTTTTCCATATCCGATTCATGAGAATCCGATCTTCTTCTCCCTCGTCCAACTGATTTGAAAACAGTTGGCACAAAACTGTCCATTGGTTTATACTGTGTATATAAAAAAGTATTAGTTTTTTCTAATCGGGATAAAAAAAAATATTAATTAATTACCAGTTTGGAAGACTTGGATTGCGGGCGTCATCGTTTCAAGACAACTGATCATCAAGAAGATAAGTTACAGCTCAGCAATGCACAAAATGCATACGTGTGCCTCGCTTTCATAGGTTAAGTCGTCCAAGTAGCTACCAACAAAACATAAATTAATAAATGGCCGCAATATTATATACAAGCTCGTGGTGTTCATTTTTCCCCGTTCTTTTTATCCATTACTACATGTTCTGTGTTCGTACTTCATTGGCGCTTATTAATATTAATAATACGTAAAGCCTCAATGGAATGTGCGATTTAAAGGTCGAATTAAAATTATTTGAAAAGTCGTGGGTAATAAGTGACTGAATGAAAATTTAAAACTAGGGACCAGTTAACTTAGGCCCACAATCAATATTACAAAAATTTTTCTTGATAAAGATTAAATTTTAAAGAAAAATTTAATTATCAATAGTTTGCGACATGTGTTAGACAGCAATTATTAAGAAAAAATTTGACTGCCAAAACATCACACTAAATAAAGAAACTGTTTATTGACTATAAAAAAATCATTGTACTATGGATGAAATTTTTTTAAAGTAAACCTTTTTGAAATAGAAGAAAATAAGATGATATAATATGGGATAATGACGAGAAGTAAAGAGAATAAAGTTAATAGCAATAGTTGTATAGGAATATGTGAAAAAAATAATTATAAATAAAAATAATTATGAAAAATAAAAAATTTTATATTGAAAAGATTTTTGGATTACCAAAATATAAGAAATTTTTTTCTTATCTATAAAAGCATCTTGACAAAACAAAGTAGTTTTCTATTGCACATGCATTTTCTTCGTTAATAAAAAACTTTTGGTTGCTAATAAAGGTCACTTAAAATGTATTTTCTAACCATGCAATGATCATGAAATTAATCTTAAAGGACGATGATTGATGTGATAAAATTTAAAGTATTAATTAAATACATTGTTTTAAAATGAAATAGTAGGATTTGATTTTTCATTATCACCACCTGGGACCCAAATTGTGAGGTTTCACAAATTTACATTCCTGGAGAATGGGATCTGTTGCAAAAATATAGGTGAAGTTAGTAGTCACTAAGTGGAAGTAACATATGAAGTTTTGTTTCAGCGCAATTGGATGCATTGATCTGATTAAAAATTTCTTTTTTTAAAATTTTTAAATTTTTTTAATAAAACTCTTAATCTATGTGTATTTAACTTATGTATTAAATTTTATTATTTTTGAAAATTTATATGTATATATTTTTTATTTTTGAAAACAGGGATATTTTAGTTATTTAAAAAGTACTAAAACCTCTCTATTTTTAAAAATTAAAATATATAGATACGCATTTTGAAAAATGATAAAATTAGTTTATAGATTAAATACACCTAGAATAAAAATTTTATAAAAAATTTCAAAAAATTTCAAAATAAAAATTATAGCCAACATCGAAACATGAGGCATGATTATATGCAATACAATATATGCTTAAGTTACAATACAGGTTATTTATTTATTTTTATTTAATTTTTAATTTTTTCTTCGTAATATGTTTTCTTAAGTGTATTTAACCTATATATCAAATCTTGTTATTTTACAATAGTTTACATATTTATTTTTTATTTTTAAAAGTCAAGCTTTTTAAGGGATAAAAATGACCTATATGCCCCTAAAATTAATGATTTTTGAAAAAAATAAATATATAAATGTATTGTAAAATGAAAAAACTTGATGTATGAATTAAATATATGTAGAAAAAGAAGTATATAAAGAAAAAATTTAAAAATGAAATAAAAATAAATAAAAAATAAATATTATATACATGCCTCTTGAAAGTTGAAACATTCTCCCAGCATACGGGTCTAATATCGATTGTCAAGGTTGAAGAGTGAAGACTCGGCTGGCGGCTGCCCTCTTCCCTCGTGCACTGCCTCGAACTTATCCCTGGCTTGCGGACACATGCTGAGATTGCCAGTTCGATTTTATTTTCTTTTCTTACTGGGCATGTACGGATCAACCAGTTGAACGGTTGAATGGACGGTCTGGATTTAATTTTCAGGGAAGCAAGGCCGCTTTAATTGCTGACGGTTGCCATAAATTCTCCAACCGTCCAGCTTTCCTCTCCGTACATGTGCGGTCCACACTGAAACACAAACCTGCAATCGTTAGTGCATGTTTATCAAACCCAACAACTTTCCGCCAAGAACTCTTCCCTCCTTCAGGTGCGCTATTTTTTAATCTTTTTTTTTTACATTTTTAATATAATTATCTTATTTTTAATTTTTTTTATATAACTATTTATACAACTAACTTATCTATTTTAATATTATTTTCTTTATTCATTATCACTACTTATATCATATCATCTTATTTTATACCAATTCAAAAATTTTTAAGTAAAAAATTTTTCATCAAATATTTTATTGTTGCTTTCTAAATAGGCTATTGACAAGGTTATTTTTTATTTACTATCATGGACAAAGGGGGACATTTGACTTGAATTTTGATGAGACTTTCGAGATGAGGTGGGAAGTGATAAAAAGAATATTTTAAAAATTGTATAAATAATATGAAATAATAAGAGTAAAATTAGAATCAATGAAGTAGTTATAGGAAAGAATAATTAAAATATAGAGATAAAATTATAAAATACTATTATTAAATAGTTAAATCATTTATATAATAATGTATATGAAAGAAAAAACTATACAAATTCATATTAGGACGAGATTACAAAAAGTCCTCAAATTTTGATGAAAACCTCTTCAAAGGGACAAGGGTGTAACATTACAGCCACACACGTCCAAGACTAATAATAATCAAAACTCATTTAAAATTTATTATCTTATTAATCTAGGCGAAAAATCTATTTTTTAGATCGAGCCAAAAAATTTATTTTTAAAATTTATAATAAAATTATTAATCTAAGTTTATTTAAGTATTAGACCAAGTTCTATTATTTCCAGAGATATGCATTTTTTGAATTTTTAACAGTTAAAATGATTGAAATATTTCTATATTTTAAAATTTTAAAAATATATAAATATTTTCAAAAACAACAAAACTTGATTTATGAATTAAATAGACTTAAATTAACAATTTTATAAAAAGTAAAAAATAAAAATAAGTTTTTTAGCCGTAAGTTGCTAATGAATTAATAGAATGAGTTGCTAATGTGTTAGATATTAAAAATAAAATAAAAATAATATAAGATGAATTCTTAAATGATCAACAAAAGCTTTTAAATATTATAGTTTACTTGAATTCGAAAATCAAAATTTTATCTATTTTTAATTTGAATGTTGATTTTGTTATTAATAATTGTGCATAACTTGTGAAATGTAAGCATTTTTAAAAACTTAATAATTTTTGACATTATCACTTAAATTATACCACTTGTTGTTTAATCTTTTTTAATGTTGTGACAGGGTTCGCTAGTCTTGAATTTGCTATCATAAGGTTCAAACCTCGAACCTCGAGCACGATGCTCGGATGTGCTCCAAATTGAAATAATAAAACTTTCGAAAGAAAATTTTTTTTAATAAAAAATAAGCAGTTGTCTACGAATAATGTATAGAATGATACGAAGAAACAATTAAAGATAAAATAATTATAAAAAGTAAACAATTTTAAATTAAAAAAATTTACGTTTGTCCAACAATGCCCTCAGCCCTTAAAAGATGCAAAAGTTGCAAAATCATTCGCATGAGCAAAAAGCTACGTCTTCGAGCCCTTTTATGGGCCTCTTTCACGTTTTTTTCCTTCTTGACTGCAATCATAAACGCCCCTTGTCTGTATAGAAATTACAATTTGATAACTTTCTGTCTTTTATTGTACGCGCCTGTAATAGAATGCGCGGTCCACGCTTCTTACCTACTATTACACACACTTTATGGCAACAAATAAAGATAACAAATATGCAATTTCTGCATCTCTCAAACAAGTGTCGAATAAAAATAAAGCAAGAAATAACAAATATGCAATATTTTTTTGTTGTTCAATAGTTCTTTTTATGAGTTCATGTATTTATCATTTTATATTTCCAAATCATGTTTGAGTTCATGTATTTATCATTTTATATTTCCAAATCATGTTAGTCCAAGTTAAATAAGCACTTATTGTGCACGGATAAATAAACTTATTTTTATTTTTTGCTAAATTCGTTAATTTAAAAGTATTCAATGTATAAATCAAATTTTACTATTTTTAAAAATACATATATTTTTTAAAATTTTTAATACAAGGGTATCTTAGACTTTTTAATAATTAAAAATTATTAAAATAATCCTATATTTAAAAATTTTAAAAAATTCTATACTGATCTTTCCAAACAGTGAAATTTAATTCATATACTAAATACACATAAATTAATAAATTTATGAATAAAAGTAAAAGAAAATTTTAAATAGATTTTTTGGTCCAAGCTAAATAATGGCTAATATACTCATGCCTCATCATTTCATATATTTATATTTTCAATCATTTATTTATTCAGATATATATATATATATATATATATATATATATATATATATATATATATATATATATATATATATATATATATAATACAATCTATTAGAAAACGTGGAAAAATGAAATAAAGAGAGTGGTGCAATATAACGAGAGTAAAGATTAAAACCCGAGGTAAACAGACAAAGCAGATATGAGATGGAAGGGCAGAATTTTCCTCATATTTCCCATCCCGAGCTAGTGGATGGAATAATGGATGGATAATTTGGTAATTTTAAGTCAAGGAAGAGTACAAGGAAGAGGCCTGGGCGAGTTTCTTGCGGGTGTCTCGCGGCCTTTACGGGTTGGTAGAAATGGCGTATAAATTGCGTCAGCTTCGGGCGTCTGCTCAAGGCCGGTATTGCAACGTCGAGTACACTCGCAATTCCCGGGATTACATATGCTAGAAGCAGAGATGATCCAGACCGTTCATCTAGAAACCAGCCACCCCGATAGGATGATGATGAAATAAAAAGATAAAAAACAGTTTCTCTTTCCCAATCGAATAATGAACCAATTAAATCAGTCCATATCCCGCTGATGCTTTAACTATTACATACATTCTATTATCTTTTTAAAATCCATGTCAGGCAATAATGCTTATTATATTAATAAAATAAAAGCAAAAAAAAATAATTCAAAACCCATGATTTTAAATGGAATTTGATAAAAAGCGAGAAAGGGAAGACCTCAATTAAATTGAAAATAACAAAAATACCCTCCATAAATGTGGGGCCCATCTCCATGCACTTTATGAGCTTTATCCCGAATTCCTCCACCAAAGCATGGACTCTGCGAATCCTCGTCTGTGATCTGTCTTGCCTTTTTCATTAGGGCTTTGTTTATATCTTGCATTTCTCCTTTTCTAAATCTGAGACTGCTGAAAGCTTTCCAATCTGGCCAGCCTGCCGACCTTTCCAGCTACTTCCATCACAGATACGCTACGCTCCGGAAGATCCATCCGTACGGAAATCGCCAATTCCGTCTGCTTTTGCTCTTCTTCTTCTTCAGCCATCTCGAATGCGCGGTTTTCCTGCACGTTTCTTTGCCTGCGGATCACTCCATTTCGAAATTTTGACTTTTCACGTTGAAGCAGCTGAATTCTGTGTGAAAACGCCAGATTCCCGTGGTTCGTTGGTTGCGAACAATTGTCGTGGATATCAGCGAGGGGAAAATCGAGATTAGCTGCTGGTTCTGGGTACTTTCGCGTTTTTTTAAAATTTTTTACGTTCAATTGGCTTATTTTCTTTTGCAGCGCATGATTTATATGGTTTTTTTTTTTAGTAACTTGGCGGAAGTTGACGCGGAATTGAGTTGTGCCAAGAGAAAAGTTGAGGCTCGATGTCCAATTCTTTCCGATTCCTTGTGAGTCGTTTACGTTTAAGTTTAAGTTTGTTTCGTTAAGTTTACTTGTGGCGCTGAGGTTAGTTCTTTTGAGGAAATTCACCAGAGTAGAGATTCGAGAGATTGTTATTCAGGAATTTGAATTTTTAACGAAATGAGCATGCACGTCTCCGAATGTGCATGTATATATCTGTAATTATGTGTATTGTGCATTGGTGTCTTCTTGAGTTATGTTTTAGTAGGGCCGTCAAATCACTTTGCTTTTCGTCATAACTTTGATATGTTTTATATCCAAGCCTTTCTCTGAATTATGAATCTGTCCTTCGACCGTTTTTGTTTCTTATTTTGTGTATAATTGTTTATATTCTAGTATTCTAATTTTAGTTATCATGACCCAATAACATTTCGTGCAAGCTCTGATGATGGAAGTTTGAATGAGAGTCTCGGTGGGGAAATTTTCGAAGCTGGAAATCTACAAAATTGTGAGAACGTTTGAAAAATTGTAGAAGTGTTGACGTTTATAATAAATGGTATTTGTTCTTGTGTAAATGTCTCCCTTACATGGTAGTTGATCCTATCTCTGTTCGCACTAGATTGCTCGGTGTGGCTAATAGAGTTTGGACTCATGAATGTTTTCTAAGCTGGAGCAATCATTCACTATTACATCCTCCACTGATTTCTGAATTTCGAAATCAAGATTTGTACTTCTGTATTTCTTCTATTGATGATTTGGGGGGATGTACTACAAAAAATTGTGAAGAGTGGCTTTAGTTCTCGATTTATTTCTGAGAGAGTGATGCTATTCCAATGATTCTTTCTTTGTGCTATACATGGAAATGATGGAATCACTATCCGACATTTATGGTCGTACTATGAGCGACACTGAAGGAACTCTCAGATCTCAGCAGGTGGGAAAACTGTTTAATTCAATCTATGTTGACCTACCCAGGGTCCCGCATGGACTACTCAGATTTTTTAATGCAGGTGCAGGAGCCAAACCTCTTCCTCTTGATTTCTTATGTGCATTCCATTTTGCAACTAACTATAGGCCATCTACAAATTAGGAAAGAGGATGTGCATGCTGTGGGCATGGTGTACTGTCCAGGAGCATTTGGAAACAGCAACCACGCTTATACATGCTTATATATGAATCCTGGCCATCCAAAGTGTAGAATCATTCTTGATGTATGGTAACTTGGAACCAGTGCTACTTAGGTATTTTTTTTTTCCCGATGAGATGGTGGCTATCTAATGGCAAGTTAGAAGGAAAATGGGTAATGATTATAATTAAATGATTGTTAAGATGTCAAATCAATGCAGCATTTGGTCTATGCTTCCGTGTCAGGCCCAGGCCAATGTGGTAAATTGTTATGTATGAATGTACATTTGTACCATATTCTATCATTGCAGTTTTGCAAACTGCCTGCCAGATAATTGCAAACTATACTCCAAAGTGATGACATTGAAATTCTATTGCTGTTTCTTCTGTTGGTAGGAGTGCTACCACAAAAGAGAAATGGCCCAAACCACTGAAGATTAAAACATATTTCGGACCCGAGGAAACAGTTTTCCTTTCTACTGTTTAGGGCGTTCATTTTACTGAGAACGCTTGTTGGAAACTGTGATTTGTTGTTTATTGTGTCATGAATTGCTAGGGACTATGTTGATTTCAATTTGTAGTTTTTCATTTGGAAAGTTAGAAACACTAAGACCTGCTTTTGTAAAATAATGTGTCAACATTTGACAATATTAGCTGAGATTGAGAAATTTGGACCAAACAGATGGTTGCCACTTGTAAATTTTTTCGTGCTAAGGGTGTGTTTGGGAAGTGATAAAACTTTTAGATGAAAAGTTTTTGGTATAAAAGTTTTGAATTTGGAGAAAATGAAGTAGTATGATCGGGTAATCATGAGGAGTAAAGAGAATAAACTGAAAATAGATAGGTTAGTTGTATGAGTAGTTGTGTAGAAATGATTGAAAGACAGGGTAGTTATATAGGAAGATGTAAAAAAATAATTAAAAAATAGGGTAATTGTGGAATGTGAAAAGTTTTAGTTCGAAAAGTTTTTGAATTTAACAAATATGCCCTAAAAATGATTTTTTTTTTTTGCTGTTCTCATAGACGATAATCCTATCTGATTTTTCAGCCACTGTAATGTGTAATATATTGTTGTGGATGTTTTATTTTTTTGGGTACTGTAGTTCCAGAAGGAATTCAATTCTGCAATCATTAAGTTCCAATATTTTGTCAAAGAAAGTGCTAATGGTAGAAGTCATGTCCTTGTTTTCTTCAGGCTGTTGGCCTGCTGGGTCAATGTTTATTTGGACTTTTAATTTTTATGCAATGATCCGAAAAGCCTGTTCAGATTTGATTCTGCTCAGCCTGGAGGCTGTCCAAATTCCGAAGATAGCCTTTTGTTTATATTGTTAAAACTATTGCAAATTGTTATTCTTTGATTCTGTGAGCTTCTGTTGAATGCTGCAACCACAATTAGTTGGTTTAAATGTGTCTAAGAAACATAGAGAAAATAGTTAGATGATGCGGAAATTGTCTTGCAGTTGGATTTTGATTCCAGAGAAAGGTCAAACATAGACATGGGTCAACTCTGCGACTTCTGTGGGGAGAAAAGATCCATAGTGTACTGCAGATCCGATGCTGCTTCCTTGTGTTTGTCTTGCGACCACAGTGTTCATTCAGCAAATGCACTTTCTATGCGGCACCTGCGCACCCTTTTGTGTAACAGATGCAATGTACAGCCTGCAGTAGTTGGATGTATTGAAGAGAAGGTTGCTCTGTGTGAGTATTGTGATTGGAATGGACATGGTGGCTCTGGCTCAGTTTTGGGACACAAGAGACAAGCAATCAACTGCTACTCAGGATGCCCATCAGCAGCCGAAATTTCTAGAATATGGTCATTTGTTGATGGTTTCCCTGCTGGAGATTCAAATTGTGAGCAAGGTTCAACCAGCACTCATGAGGGTAGTGTTAACAACTGCTTGGGGCCTCCAGAAAATAACAGCACAGTGGACCTGACTGTGACAGGCAGGATGCATGATCTGGAAATATCGGATAAATTTGATGCTTGGTTCGGATCCTCTTCTATTCCTGCATTGGGTCCTAGTTCATGCGACGTTGATCAGGCTGTTGGATCTATGGGCTCAACCACACCCAAGGTGATTTATGGCTTGGAATATGATTTTTCATGTCTATGCATGGCTCTTCATGATGCCTGCATGCAAATTTCCTTGATTGCCAATTCTAAATTGATGGCTTAACATGCCATGAGTTCATCCCAAGTTCCCAACATTTTTTGGGTTGTGTGAAGAAAAACTTTCCAGTCTTCATTAGACACAGAGAAATGTTTGTTTCTTGCATGCTTTTAGAAAGAAAATATTCAGTGCTAAAGAATAACAATTCCTTGCTACTACTATGGATGTGAAAAGGTTTTAATCTGAGCTATGGAAGTGGAAATCCTTCCATTCTTTTTTCTTTGTGTAGTGGTGCATCACTTATGTTTGGAAAAGTCATGCCTGCATATAGACAATTACAGTAGGAATTTACCTATGAAGAAATAGCTTCAAGTGGATCCATTGTTATGGGGATTCCCTTAAGAGGGTTTGTTATTTTGTATATAAAAAAAAATCCCACCCCTTCCAATATACATATATATATATATATTTATATATTTTGGGGATACGTTTTCACATTTTAATTACCTAAGTACTTCACCTTTTCTAATATTTACAGATATTTCAATAATTTTTTTGAACATTTTCCTGCCCAACTAGCCTATCTATTTTGTCTTTTTCACTCTTAACTATTACCCTTATCACATCACCTTATTGCCTCATTTTTTAAAAAGATCTTCCTTAAAATTTTTTCATCTTTATTTATTTATTTATTACCGATTACCAAACAGATCCTTACTTTAAAAACTGTTGCGAAAGGACCACATGCAGTTCTTGAGTTGGATACAAAGGTATTACTCCATAACCATCTCATTTCATTTGCATATTGACAGGGAAATCCAAATTACGCACATGTTTCTATTTTTTCTCTGTTGTTGGCCAATCTATTATATGATTTGACATTTAACAATCTCGCTAGTTTCAATTCTGATAGCCATTAAAAGTGACGGGTTTCATATTTGCTCTGTATTCATTAACAGGGAAGTATTGAAATTACTGACTTTTCACAAGTTCTTGTTTATTATTTTGGATCTAATTATGCAGGTATCTCTTCCTGGAACAAAAGGCCTGGGACTCTGTCCAGATGATCCTCTGTATGAAGAATTTAAGGTGGATGATGTTGACTTTGGTTTTGAGAACTATGAGGAACTCTTTGGTATATCTGAGGATCAGTCGGGACATCTTTTTGAAGATGCTGGTATTGATGGTCTGTTTGCAACAAAGAACATGGCCACAGCAGGGACCAGCAATCAGGATGATTCTATTGCAGAGGTTATCTCCTTTAGCAAAATTTCTACTATTCAGTCTTTCATTTTGCTCGTTTTCTAAATGACTTTTGAATTTAGCACTTCTGTTTTATTTGTTTATCTTTTCTATGAGTTCCCATCAATTGTAGAAGTGGATTTATGAACTTATAGTGTTTTATCATCCAGGTTGAATCCTTAAAAAATCCATGATCTCAATTACTAATATCTTTCAAGTGCATAGATTTTAGTGGGATTAGAAACTTAGAATTAATAATGTTATCTGGATAATTTTCGATAACTTTGATTGCACACGGTCATGACCTGGAATCATAGGAATTTCAGAAAGAGTTGTGTGAAGCAGAGACTAATCTTCTGTCTAAAATTTTAGCATTTTTTATTTTTATTTTTATTTTTTATAAACATGTTAATCTGGGGGTATTTAATCTATAGACCAAGTTTTACCATTTTTGAAGATGTATATATATATCTTGGAAAATAGTAAAACTTTATTTGTAGATTGAATACATCTAGATTAACAGGTTTATATATATAAAAAAAGAACAATAAAAAAAAAAGATTTGTGGCCGGTCGGTCGCATATGATTGGTTTGGCTGCCTTATGGATGTTTTCCCTTGCAAGGGGCAAGCAAAGCACAACCACAAGCTAAATCCTCATCCCTTTTTGGCAAGATCTTGCAAATATGTCACCATTGATGCAGTCATGGTTTATACATGCCGCAGATGGCCAACTTGTAAAATATATTTTTGCAGGCATCCTCTCTCAGGGAGCCGAAAGGGGTACAGTCAGCTTGCAGCAACACAGCATCTGCTGATTCCTTGATTTCTATTCCTCGGGCCAAGTCAGATTCGACTCTCTGCTTCCCAGAAAAACAAGCCTACTCTAGCCTCTCGCTGTCTTTCTCAGGCTTGACAGGTGAGAGCAGTGCCAGTGATTATCAAGACAGTGGAGTTTCATCAATGCTTTTCATGGGTGAACCTCCATGGTGTCCTTTGGGTCCTGAGCGACTGCTACCAACTGCAAGCAGGGATAGTGCTGTGATGCGCTATAAGGAAAAGAGGAAAACAAGGAAGTAAGTTTTTTTCTGCCTAACTATCTCAATATCTCTTCTATAGGTAAATTTATCTCAACGAATTGAAACCCTGCAAACTACTAGAAAGTGACTTTTTGGAATGATGCTGGGTGACTTCTGAGCAAAATCCCAACCTGAACATTAATCCTATAAAGTAGTACATTCACAGTGCTGTTGCAGATGCTTTGTCATTGAAAACCTTTTCCCTTTTACCATAGTTCTCACAATAACTGGTACTAGCATGTGCATGCAATATGACCAATTTCGGGTACTTGGGACCATTCTTTGTACAGCTTCCCCTAAATCTTAATCTCCTTGCAAATGAACTACTCAGGAAGTCGGTATTCCAACTTTTCTTGTCTAATTCAGATGGCAAAACCATTGATGATTTTCATCACAGTATTTTGCCTTTATTAGATTGTTGTGAAAGAGAATCATTTTCTTTTCCTCTCAAAGATTAAAAAGTATTTGAGTTTGTCAACTGTTTATTCAAACCAAGTCTCATATTATTATAACTTTTGTCAAAAAAATAAAAATAAAAATCTCATATTATTATATGACATGGTTGAATCCTTATTGAGATGATAAGTAAGCTATCATTTTGTGAGAATGGAAGATTTGTGGTCTAACTGGCAAGGGGCATCGCTGATTGGAACCTTCTGTTATGGACAATTGTGACCGACTCATTGTGAACAGAGATGGTTGGGATTACTTGTGAATTTTTGTGCTGCGTTTCTGGAGACCATCAATTAGGTGGAAATTATGCTTTCCGTTTGTCTGTGCGCTATTTTAAGTGCAGATTATCTAGTCATAAGTACACCCGCGATTGTGAGGGTGAAAGATTCTCTATGCATATGGGAGGAAAGAGTAATACATAACTTTATTAGTTTTTTTAAAAAACCTTTTCTTTTTCCTTCTAACTTTTGTAAACAGGTTTGGGAAAAAGATACGGTATGAATCTCGCAAGGCAAGAGCTGATGTGAGAGAACGCGTGAAGGGGCGGTTTGTGAAGGCTGCTGGTAAGGCTTCTGATTTTAATCCATCTTGCGACGCTAGGAACTGCTGAGAAATTTCAAGATCTCCAACTGTATCTTCAAGCGAAGAAGAGCTGGCTTAAGACAGGCTCAGGCATTGCAATATTCTGGGGATGAGAACTATGCATTGCATTATTCCCTTGCAATGAATTTGCAATGACGAATGCGTCTATTATCTCATGTATGCAACTGCTGTGACAAATGTGCTGTCTTCTCTTGTAGACTGTTTCCAGACGTGAGCCAGAACTGACCTACCAGGCTGGAAATGGCTTCATACAACAGAACACTTTTGCCTGGACTCGTGACACCATCATTTCCGACATGGAGTCGTGCTTCCCATCGCCATCATCAGAGGGCTTTGAAAGGGCAAGAGTTGAGAAGGACATCTTGCTGGGAGCTCCCCACATGCCCATCTCATCCCCTGTTCTTGTGGATTTCAGTACTTAGCGCTAGTAATTAGGTGAGATGAAAGATGCTTCCGTTGTTTGTGAGAAAGTTCTTCTTATAACCACAACTAATAATTTCTATTATAATCACAACATTTCAAAAATTTCTTTTATTCTATAATATTTTACAATAATTTCATATCATACCAATGTAGTTAAAATAATTATTAACTACCTATTGAAAAGATGATTTTGTCCTTTCAAAATTTTCTTAATTGAAACAATTTAATCCTAAGATAACTCAATTAATGTAGTTTATATAACTCAATCAATGTTGATAAACTATTAATTTGCAACATCTAAGTGATTCAAATATTATGGTAGGTTTGAATTGTTTTAATTAAGAAATTATGAAGGGATAAAATCGTCTTTTTAATAAGGGTAGTTGACAGTTATTTTGACTACACGAGCATGATAAAAATTTAGGATAAAATATTATATTATAATAGAAAATTTTAAAATATTATGGGTATAATAGAAATTATAAGCAAATGTTGTGAGTGCAAGAAGAATTCTCTCGTTGAAGTTTGTTGGTAATTAATCTTTTTTTAAAAAAAATTTTGTCGCAAATGTAGCGTATAAATGTACGGAGGAGAAGAATTGATTTTCTTGTGTAATTGTATTGCGTGCACAACTTGTAAAATCAAACTAACGAGTGTAGCCTGCATTTTAAGTTGGAGAGAGCAGCTGTGAACTCGGATCATGTGGAAATGTTTTAATCTTGTTGATTTTCTTGTCACTTTCGACTATTTCAAAATATTGCGTGGGTAAGATGGCGTCAGAGTGTTGCTTTTTATGCCTTGCTAATTACTTGACTTGCAAAAAAGTCTGCGGCATCTTAGACGTCAAAGACGGTTTCTTGTCACTGTTTTATTCTAGCGATATTATGTTTCTAATAAAAGTGACCACCGAGATGTTGACATAACTGTTGCTCAAACCGGACCTGTTAAGCCTCTGGTTCACGGTTCATACCAAAGTAACCGGTCTTATATATATATGTTTTTTCAAAACGATAAATATCAATTGAAAGAATTGAACGCATTCCAATCTAAAATTCTTAAAAAAAAAAAAAAACACTTTAATTTTTGAAAGTTTGGTTCCGGTTTCCAAATGTCGAACTTCTGTAGATTTTTGCAAATCATTAAACTTATGATGCATATCCCTTATGAGTGTGTTGGTTTTGGATGAAAAACTTCCATATGAGGAGTAATGTTGCGATGTGACAGGGGTAAGGATGAGGAATAAATAAAATAAATTTAAAATAGTTGGGTTAATTATATGAATAGTTGCACGGAAATAGTTGCGTGGAAATGATTGAAAAGTAGGAAAACTTTTATTTTCTTACAAAAGTGGAAAACCATGGCATGAAGTGGAGCATGTTTCATAAGACAATCATTCACTACAATCATTCAGTCCATCAATAATAATATTTTTTTTACTTTATGTTTCAATTATTTTTTTACAACTACCTCCATCAAACATATTTATTTCAACTTTACTTCTATCATCTCCTGTTAATCATACAATTTTTAAAATATTTTATTTCCCATTCCCTACCCTATCCTACAATTTAACAAAAATATCATTTACCCAACAACCCCTAGGGCGGTTGTATAGAAAGATGTCAAGAAATAATTTAAAAATATGGTAGTTGTGGAGAGTGAAAAGTTTTAAGGTAGTTATTCTTTATAAAATTTTTTAATTAAACTTTTTACTTTATATAACTATTTCATTTTTAATTATTTTTTCATTTATTCCTATAAAAATTGACCCATTTTTAATTATTTTTACGCAACTAACTACACAACTAATCTATTTATTTTAATTTTATTCTCTTTATTTCTTAATATCACTCATATTCTATTACATCATTTTTTTATTTCAAAAAACTTTTATACTAAAAATTTTCATTTAAAAGTTTTATCACTTCCCAAACACGCTCTTAATTTGCAAAGTTTTGTATTTAACCAAACATACTCTATGTTTAATTGTATTGATTAAAAATGTAGTCTAGATGCTTCGATGGGCCTAACAAATACAAATTCTGGATAATTCAGATTTTAAAATGGGCACCAAAGAAGAAGGAGGAGGGAGGAAATCGTAATGGAATGGGAAGTTGTAAGTCCGTAACAAAATTAATTGAGAACATGGGAGGGGAGAAGATGAGAAAACAAAATAGGCAAAAAATTTTCCCGTTAAAGAGGGAAGAAGATGAGAAGCGCGATTTCAGTTTTGGCCCCGTTTGGGGGGGAAAAAGGATACTTAAACATAGTAGTACCTTTATTTTATATCGTGGCAAATGCAATGGGTCTTTAGAGGACATCCTGTGAAGTAACATACGATTTCTTTTCCCATCTTATATTCAAGCAATCGCTCATCATATTTTTGATTTGAAGGGGAAATCAAACAAATCTATGTGCTCTATTTTTTGATGCCACCCAAGCTGCTGGTGTTACACTTGTTAGGCATAGATGCACGCTGGACGAATATGAATGGAATATAAAAATTAAGCCTTACAGTACTGATCCAGCAGCCGCTGATTTGTAGTCCAGCTTTCGTGAGTCTTGACCTGTGCACCCTTGTGAGTTGCTGCCATCACTCGGTCTTTTAATACCGGTTTAAATCGGGCAGTTAAATTCCGTCTAAATTTCGAGTTACCCGTCTAAATTAGGAGTGTAACTCAAGCTCATCAAATTCGAGTTTATCTTAACTCTAATCTTAACTTTATTTATAAAACATTAATCCTAGCTACAATCTTATTTGTAAAACTTAAACTTAAACTTTATTTTTGAAAATTGAGTTTGTGATGAGTTTCGGGTTGAAATTTATGTTAATAAATTTATATTTTATTTAAGAGTAATAAGTTTAGAATTTCATATAAATATATAATAATAACTAATCACGAAAGTAAACATAATAATTTATAGTGAAATTACAGATTTTTAAAAAAATAGCAATATAAAAAATATTTCTAGAAAAAATTTAACATAAAAATAAAATAAAGGAATAAAATTAATGGATGTAAAAGTAAATGATAGAAACAAAAGATAAATATAAATAAAAATAATAGATTTCATTTATAATATAATTGCGATATGTCAAATATGTATTGAAATATAAATATAAATAACATAAATATTCAAAGTATAAATAAATATTTTTTACATATTATGTGTATAACACATTTTATAATAAACACAAAATGAGAAATCGAGCTCAGGTTCTTTGGGTTCAGGTTCACTTGAACCTTAACTTTATCATATTTACAAATTGAGTTCTTTACGTTCAGGTTAGGAAAAAAGCAAGTTTAAACACGGTTCAAAATTGAGTTCGGGTTCAACCCATCCAAATTGCGCCCTAATCTAAATCGTTAAATCGGTTCAACACCCCACCCCACCCCACCCTTCCCTTCGCCCCACCTAGTTGTGTAAATAGGGTCGGGTTCAACCCGAGCCCGCATCAACCCGAACCGATTTATACCATGGTTGGGTTGATATTTTGAAAATTTGGTTTTTGAAAATCGGATTCAACCCGACCCGATTTTCAAAATCGGGTTGAGCCGGGTTAGGGGGGTCGACCCGACCCGATTTCATAAGATATGTATTTTGATATGTTTATGAGAGTGCGTTTCATTTATGTTGTTTGGATATTTAAATAAAATTGTGTGGAGTTTGGAAATATGTTTGACAATTTTGTTGTGAAATGTTGTTTGAATTTATTTGATTTGGAAATATATTTAGTTAATTAGTTGTGAAATTATGTTTGAATTATTTGGTTATGAGTGTGTTTGGTAATGAATAAAACTTTTGATGAAAAGTTTTGGAGAGTAAAAGTTATCAACTGATGTGATATGATAGGGGTAATGATGAGTAATAAAGAGAATAAAGTTAAAATAGATAAGTTAGTTGTGTAGATAGTTTTATATAAATGATTGAAAAGTAGGGTAGTTGTATAGGAAAATGTGAAAAATAATTAAAAAATATAATAGTTAAAAATATGATAATTGTAGAGAGTGAAAAGTTTTAGATCGAAAAGTTTTAATTGACTTTTTCTTTCAATTGCCAAACATACCCTATATTGCATTGTAAATAGGTTGTTTAGATGTTCGCTTGCATTGGTGATTTGAAATAACGAACAGGTCAATTGGGAATTTGAGATGTTTGTAGCTTTGATTGGAAGCCAACTAAAAATGTAAGTAAGACTATGATATTCGTTTTTTCATTTTGCATAATTTACTGCAATACTTTTACTTGGCTTTCACTTTTTGACTTGCAGGGGACATCAATTGCTCAAAGAATACAAAAGCAAAAAAATAAATCAATTACAAAACTTATCCTCTACTTTTGAGTTACGTAGAACTTTTTAGTACTTATTTTTTTATAATTATCATTGCTTTTTTGTTATTTTAGAAATTTGGGTGAACAAAAGTTTAACTAACATTGATAATATGTGTAATCTATTAGCCCGATTTCTAACCCGAACCGAACCGATTTGAGGTGGGTTGAAATAGGGTTGGGTTAAGGTGTGAAAAATAGGGTTGAAAATAGGGTTGGGTTGAGATTTTACAAGGTGGGTTAGGGTTGTATTTGTCCCAACCCGAGTCAACCCGACCCGATTTACACCCTTAGGTTGAGGTTTTGGAAATTTGGTTTTTAAAAAATGGGTTCAACCCGACCCGATTTTAAAAATGGGTTGGGTTGGGTTATGGGTCGGTCAACCCGACCCGACCCGATTCATAAGATATGTATTTACATATATTTATGAGAGTGTATTTCATTCATATTGCTTAGATATTTAAATAAAATTGTGTTGAGTTTGGAAATTTGTTTGACTATTTGGTTGTCAAATGTTGTTTGAATTTATTTGGTTTGGAAATATATTTGGTTAATTAGTTGTGAAATTGTGTTTGGATTATTTGGTTATATTGCATCGTAAATAGGTTGTTTAGATATTTGCTCACATTGGTGATTTAGAATAACATAACAGGTCAACTGAGAACTTAAGATGTTTGTAGCTTTGATTGGAAGCCAACTAAGAAGGTAAGTAAGACTATAATATTCATTTTTCTATTTTGCATAATTTACTGTAATAATTTTACTTGGCTTTCACTTTTTGACTTGCAGAAGACATCGATTGCTCAAAAATACAAAAACAAAAAAACGAATCAATTACTAAACTTATCCTCCACTTTTGAGCTATGTAGAACTTTTATTGGTACTTATTGTTTTTATAATTATCATTATTTTTATTATTTTAGAAATTCAGGTGAACAAAACTTTAACTAGCATTGATAACATGTGTAATCTATTAGCCCGATTTCTAACCCGAACCGAACCGATTTGAGGTGGGTTGAAATAGGGTTGGGTTAAAATGTGAAAAGTAGGGTTGAAAGTAGGGTTGGGTTGTATTCGTGCCAACCCGAGTCAACCCGACCCGATTTACACCCCTGTTCTTTAGATTTTCGAGCTGCTGGAGGAGCTCAATTGTCGATGCTCAATACCCTTCCAAAACCCTAATTTCCGCCAGCAATCTCCTCCTTTCCCCTCCCTCCCTCCCTGTTCGGAGTTGAGTTTCTCTCACCCTAACTACGAGATGAGAAATTCTTGGAAAGCGCTGATATTTCGCTCTTTCTCTCCACTTTCAATCCGAACTTACCCATTCCAATCTGTTCGACACCAGGTAAATTCTGCGCTGGAGCCTCATTTTCTTAGTTCTTTCTTCATCCGCATTTCTCCTTTCGAATCTCCCAATCTTGGTTCGACAATCAAAATCCCAAGCCGCGGCTTTTCGTCGGAACCGGTGGCCGTGCAATCCAAGGATCTCGGCCACGCTTCCTTGATTGAGATTTTCTCGAGGTTCAGCGATCATAAGGAGATTAGGGCTGAATTAGACTCGATAGGTGTATCGCTGGACCATGAAACGCTCTTGTCGGTGTTGGCCAGTCTCTACGAAGACGCGGAGACTTCTCGGAGGTTGTTCAACTGGGTCTCGGAGAACGATGATGGGAAATTGAGCTCTAAGTCATACAACCTGATGTTGAGGATTTTAGGTGTCCGCAAGCAGTATGTGGAAGAATTCTGGGATTTGCTCTCCATCATGAGGAGAAAAGGTTATGGGATTTCAAGGATCACGTTTGAGAAAGTTTCAGCTCATTTTGAGGAAGAGGGAATGCTTGAGGATCTGGGAAATTTGAAGGAAATATATAGCAATTCAAGACCGGCGGAGGATTCTGCAGAAAGGGTATGTTCTAC
This sequence comes from Annona cherimola, assembly GCA_030490835.1. Classification (NCBI taxonomy): domain Eukaryota; kingdom Viridiplantae; phylum Streptophyta; class Magnoliopsida; order Magnoliales; family Annonaceae; genus Annona; species Annona cherimola. Next base: position 119,823,015 of record CM059972.1, on the reverse strand, counting down.
CATTTGTAAGATGATTAGAGAAGAAGAAGACGAATGGCGAGCAGGCATCCGAATAAAACTTGAGGAGTTTGGTGGCGCTCTTTTATCTAACGACTTTGTCTCGATGGTCCTTGAACGGCTTGAGAACTATCCATTGAAGGCTTTGATGTTTTTCAGATGGGCTGAAGAGAATTCAACCTTCAAACATGATGCTGCCACGTACAATGCGATGGTAAGAATTTTGACAAGAGAAGATTGCATTGATAAATTTTGGATTATTGTCAATGAGATGAAAGACATGGGATATGAGATGGAGATGGAGACATACACTAAGGCTTCGGGTTGGTTCTTTAAGAGAAAAATGATGAAGGATGCAGTGGATTTATATGAGTTGAAGATGGACAACTCTCATAAGCCCCCTGCTCAAGATTGCATGTTTCTTTTACGGAAAATCATTGTGACTGAAATCCCAGATATGGAATTATTCTCTAGAGTTATGAAGGTTTTTACAAGCCGTGGGAACACCTTGACCAGGTCTATGTTCAATGGAGTTCTTAAATCATTGACTGGGGCTGGTAAACTGAGGGAGTGCGATAGGATTCTGAAGGTGATGGAAGCTGGTGGGTTTGAAGCAAACAGTGCTGCTTGCAGTCAGGTTGTTCTCGGGCTCTGCAAGGCTGGGAATTTGGATGGAGCTTGTGCATTTTTGGAGGAGAGAGACTCATCAGGACGTAATCCTGATTTGAAGGCATGGGGTTCTTTGATTCAGGGGCTCTGCGTAGCTGGAGAACTAGACAAGGCTGTTTCATGTTTTAGAAAAATGTTAGACATAAATGGTTCAGCAGATGCAGGTTCTGCTTTTGAAGTGTTGGTGAATGGGCTTTGTCGCAAAAGCAGAGAGATTGATGCATGCAAGCTTCTTGTCAAGATGGTGAATAGAAAGCAGTTGCAGCCTTGGCATGTTACCTACAAGATGTTGGTGGACAAGTTATTGGCACGCAAGAGCCTTAAAGAAGCCTTGGATCTTCTTGGATTGATGAAAAGCCATGGTTTTCCACCATACATTGATCCATTTATTGACTACATCTCCAAGTCTGGATCTGGGGAGGATGCTGTGAGTTTTCTGAAAGCAGTAACGGTGAAGACGTTCCCTTCTACATCAGTTGTCATTCGAATGTTTGAAGCATTTTTCCGGAAAGGGAGGCATAATGCAGCACATGATTTACTTTCCAAGTCTCCAGGCTATATTCGTGGTCATGCTGATATTTTGAATCTCTTTTGCTCAGAGAAAATTAGAGAGGCTCCAAATGTTGCCTCAGTTACTTAGCTTTAATCGTGTGACTTTCTTGTTGTGTTCCAAAAGGGATTGAATTAGTGTCTTCTGCAATGAGGTGACTGATGCAAGGAATTAAGGTCTTATGAAACCAGTTTTGACCTCAGTTTCATGTAGATCCATTTCATATTCGAGCGATTTAGAAGCCTTCTGGAACTCGATTCCACTTTTTTTTTTTTTTTTTCAATTTTAAAAATGGCTATGTGGCTTGGTCAATTCAAAAGGGCCGATTCTTGGAATGTGAACAGTTTTGTTAAAATGTTTCAGCATAATTCATCTCTAAATTTCCATCATCAAGTCACTTAGGTGCCTCTTTTCCTATTTATACAGGACTAATTAATTTATGTCAATCATCCTCATTAGCCATTGCTCTCAGTTCCATGTTTTATGATCACAAGTGACCTCTCTAATGAGATATATATATGAATGAAGTCGTGAACTCCTACCACACCCCGTGCCAGCATGACAAGTGACCAATAATGAGGTGGGGCCAACTTCTTGGTCGGGGCAACTTCAGGAGTTACTGCACTGACCTCTCTGTTATTTTCACTTTTCATGGGAAAATTATAACTTGGTGGAATGTGACTGGCTATCTGTATTTTTCACTTTTGACTCCAGGTGAGTGACCTGTCTGGCTTATGAATGGTAGCAATTCGTGGTCTCTCTCACATGATCACTGCTTGAATCGGTGTGATTGTAGGTGTCTACTGTCTAGCACTACTACTATTACTAAGGCATATGGTTGTTAATGTCCTGAATTGATTATTTTCTATCCATTTCAATTAAGGCAAAACAATCTGAATTCTGTAAATCATAGTGCCTTCTCAACATAAATTTTTTCCTTCTAGTTTTTAGATGGCTTGAAGGTTGTAATTGCCTCAATAATACTTTATAGAAAGGAGTTGTGAGAATTTTGATTTCAGGACCTGAACAAAAAATTTATTTTCGCCAAAGCAGTCGAATGCCAAAATCTCCAAATAATCCAGATACCAAAGTTCGTTTTGAAAACTGTGGCTGACTTGAACGTCAGATGTTAGCATGTTCAAGGTCTCAATTGTTTTGGTGGTATCATGCTTTTATTACTTTATGCATTTTGATAGTATGTTGGAGATTGCTGAGTGTTGGTTGCATTTTAATATTCCTATTTTTCAGAATTTATGACATTTTAAGAAAGAGAACCCAATCTGCAATTGAATACATATAGATATAACATTGCTGTGAAGCCATATTGATTCTCTCTTTGTATCTAATAGGTGTAGAGATGTGCGTCGTCGGTCTGTTATTAGTTTTACATTCAACCAGGTATGCAAGTGGGTTAAGTTTTCGAAATTTTTTTTTACCATCCTGTGGTATCTAAATTGGGTCTCAATTCCATATAGCCTAACCTTTTTTTTTTAAAAAAAAAAAAAAAAATCTAGCGGCATTTGCATACACAAACGATTTTGACGGAAGCCCTGTGTTTAAAGATCTAAAAAAATGTATACACATTTTCAAAATTAGTAAAATTTATTTACGCATTAAATAAACCTAGATCGATAATTTTATTAGAAGAAAATAGCTGTATTTGTTAGCTCGGGCTAATAAGATCATAGCTTGATATGAAAACGACAGATGAAGTTGCAAACCTTACCCACAACTCCACTTTTTGACTCATTTCATTATTATGTGCTTATAACTAGGCCTTGCTAAATGGACGTAGAGTGTAGTACTTCCACCCCAACCATAGCCTCCCTCCCCTTCCGCCCCCCCCCCCCCCCCCCCCACCCCAAAGTGAAGTCGGCTCTCATCTTTTCTTTCTCTCCCGTTACGTATTTAGGGTGTGTTTGACAATTAATAAAACATGTCAAGTTAAAACTTTTCAATCTAAAACTTTTCATTCTCCACAACTATTATATTTTTTAATCATTTTTTCACATTTTCCTATATAACTACCTTACTTTTCAATCATTTTTACACAACTAACCTATCTATTTTAATTTTATTCTCTTTACTACTTATCATTACCCCTATCATATCACATAATTTGACAACTTTTACTCTCCAAAATTTTTCGTCAAAAGTTTTATTCATTACCAAACACACCCTTAGTTTTGAGGATGCTAATGGACTTCGTCAACCCATGAACCTACCCTTCCAACTCATTTACAAATGGGTTAGGATTGGGCTTTTTTGAAAAAAAGGGTTGGATGTTTACAACTTATTAACCCATTTAATGATCTACTGAACCACTCTAACCGACTAACCCCCTTGGTAACCTGTAAAAGCTAGTATATAAGCTATAATATTAGCCCTAACTTTATTCCCCGTTTCCCTTCTCATTCTATGTTGTCCTCCTCAACATGTTTTTTTAGTTATTCAAGTTTATTTCATTTATTAGTAACAAATAGGATTTTAAATTAGCTTACTTTTAACATGTTTAGGAAACATATAAATAATCTATTAACAACTTGTTAACTCATTTATTAAGTAATAAACAGCTTAGGATTGAAGTTTTTTAATAACTTAATAAATAGATTTGGTTTGAAGTTTTTAAAATGGGTTAAGATAGAATTAGGCTCTAACTCATCTAACCTAATGTATTAAAACTTCTAGATCTTCCGTCGGTAGCTTCTGGAAAAATTTCCCCCTATTCTGCTGTACATAAATCAATGTGGGTTATTTTGCTTTATCCAATTTGTCTAGGGAAGTTTCCATAAAAAAAAAAAAAAAAAATTGTCTGGCGAAGGTAGCATAGAACCTGCTAATTTGGTTTTGTGGACCATTTATTTGCATAGAGTTGATTAATTAATTTAGTATTCTGACTTATGCTTTCTAGAAATAGGAGATAATACGAATTTTATACCCAAACGACTCAAAAAAATGATAAATATACTTTTTTGCAGAATTACTGTGGGGCCAAACGAGGCCAGAGAGGGGCTCTATTACTGCATGTACTGGGGATTTTACTCTCGCGTTTCACACTGTTCCCCTCCTCTTCACGTGGCAATCCTGGTTACGCGTCCCACTATCCGAATCCAGGCCCATATTTAAGTCGGGAGGAACTCAGAAACATCTGCATACTTTTTTTTATAAATATTTCTCACATTAAATAGATCTATTTACTATCTAATATTCTTTTAAAAAACTTTTATATTTTATTGTGGGCTGATCAACTACAGCTGGCCACAGTTGAGCCCCAACTACATCTAGCCATTTAACTCATTTTTAAATTTTTTTTATTAACAAGTTAAGTTATATGTATTCTTAATCTATAAACCAAATTTTACTATTTTTAGATACGTTTATATATATATATATTTATTTTTAAATATAGGGGCATAAAAATATATAAAAATATTCAAAAATGGTAAATATTAGTTTATAAATTAAATAAACCTAACTTTTTTTTTTTTTTTTTGATTTACCTGAGCATAGTTGCTCGATGACATTTTGCATTTCTATGGAGGACGGGAGTTGAATCCCGGATGTCGGGCATGAGTGCCCACATGTAATACTAGTTGCCCTAAAGCAGGTTTATAAATAAACCTAAATTCAAAAAGTAAAAATTTGAATTTTGTGGCTGGCCTAAGAGGATTGTCCCTCTATTTTGATGGCATTTTCTTTCATTTTATTAGCTTACAGAGGTGATACACTTATAATTTTAAGCAAAATTTTATAGGCGCGAATGCAAATTCTGCAAACATTGTAACACACCAGTAATTTTGACCAAACCTTGTAAGTACATGCGGAAAAGGCTCCTTTTCAAGTTGTTGGCTTGTTGCTAAAAGTAGTACTTTTTAAAGGCAATTCGTGTTTTTAATATATATTTTTTGCAACATCCAATGTATTATTATTGCTAAAAGCTATTTATTGGCCGCAATAATTATATATATCATTAAAGAGTATTTTTATAATAAGAAAATTAAGTGTTACTAAAAATGTGTAAAACGTTGATTTTCTTACCATGATAAATATCATCACGTTAGCAATTTTTATTTGACAATTAATGGTATTAAGGATGAGGAATGATCTTGTGAGCCCATACTAAGCAAATGTCTTGTTTAACTTACTTAAAAAATTCACTTACAATACTTTTTTTAAATTTTTTTCGTACACTTGTTTATGTAAGTGTAATTAAAATATACATTAAGCTTTATCATTTTTAAATGTGTGTATATATATATTTTTGAGATTTTTAAACATTCCCTTATCTTTAAAAATCTCGAAAAATATATACATATATTAAAAAATAGTAAAATTTGATTTACATGTTAAATACACTTAGACAAATAAGCATGTGAAGGAAAATAAAAGAAATGTTGTAAGTGAATTTTTTGAGGTGTGCTAAGCAAAACTTTTGTTTAGTCCGGGCTAACAAAATCATTTCTTATTAAGAATTTGCTACAAATGTTTTTATGTTGGCTACGTTTACCATTATTTGTAGTTAAATTTATATTTTACTGCAAATATGTAATTTATCTAAGAAATTTTCTTATAGTGCGCACACAAACAGTTCATTAAGCAACTAAACAACACATCTTTATTGGGAATGTGAGGCCAAATGAAGCCTAAGCCTTTTGCATAAAGGCACTGATATACAAATCAGATTATCTATGATCGCAATGGAATCATTTTTCATCTAAAAATAGTCTAAGTCACGCGTGCTCTTACAATTTAATTTTTTCTCTGCATGAGAGAGTCAGGCTGCCACCTAAAACTGTCGCCTGCCGCGGTTGGTAGCCGATAACTTCGATGTTCAGTTTCTATATTAGGACTTAATTTAATTCAATTTTATCTATTTATACACCCATTTAAATTTTAAAAAAAAAACTTTATGTTGGTCTTTACTAGCTTAAATTTGTATGTGGGGTTCGATTTGCTTTTATTAGCAATGAAATGACAAGTAGATCTTTCCAGAATTCTAAAATCAAGTGAAAAAGAGGAGACCAGAGATAGAAAATTTAACAGCAAAATGAGATGAAAAGATTGGTCAAGGGATAACAATTAGAGAATGATTGCCACATGAAATTAAATAGAAAAAAGAGAAAATTGTAGTTTCATCTGCTGGGCGTTTATTTGGAATCAACTTTCTATAACAGTCTTACTTTTTTCCTCATCTTTTAATTTACAAGTGTTACTAAATCTTGTCTATTTTTACCTTGTTCCCCTTTTAGCTTATATTATTTCCTTTATACCTAACACAGTTTTTTTCATTTCACGTAGTTTACATACATTCAATTACTCCATTCAACCTATCAACTCGGGATGAACAAAAAAAAAAAGATAAATGCTGTTTGGACTTAAAAGACAAAAATATGATTTGCAATGTAATAATTAGGGTTTGCTAGGACAAGAAAATGTCAATGAGAATGAATGAATGTAAAACCATCAAGATCATGGGTTTGACATTTTGAAAAGGGAAAGATTGGAAAAAAAATGAGAAAATAATGTGATATGAGAAAAATATTAATTAGAAATAAAGTAAAGTTGAAATAAATAAGATAATTATATAAAAATGTGAAAAAATGGTTGAAAAATTGAATTATCATTGTTGCTGTTGTTGTTGTTTAAATAAATAAACACCCGAAAAAAGGGGGCCTGGTGTCCACTTTAGACCATTTCAACCAGCTGCTAGCTATCTATTAATGTTTAATTAAGACTCTAAAGTATTAGAAAATTTGAAAATTTTTCTCCACAATATGATCTCATCTTTGACAAATAAAAGCAAAGGGATAGGGGCCCACGTTGGCTGGGCCAACAGGAAAGGCAGTGGAGGGGCAAAACTGATTACAGGAAGGCTGGCAAAGAACAGGTGGTCTCCTCGTAATGGTTTTCTGCCTGTTTGGGATAATACAGTGCAAAACCACACCCCCAACCACCCCAACAATCAATGGCCTCTCTGACACTTCGAAAAGACTAAATTGTCCCACCTCACCCGGTCATGAAACTACAGGACAAGTCCGCACTCCCGAAACCGTGACGAGGATAATTTGGTAAAAATAGGCATGTTCAGGTATAAATTCGTACTGAGGCCCGCCATCCGCACTCATCCCTGCTCTTTTCCCAGCACAAGCTTGCCAAATCCCGCTCTGGATTTCTGCGAAGGTATGTCTCTGGTAATTACATGCTTATATCCTTCGGCTAGATTAATTTCAGTGCTGTACTTTTCTTTTAGTGCATTTCTGTTTGTTGGTTTGGATTGTTGGCTGGCTAGTTTTTTGTGTTTGCAGACACGCTCTCTCTCACCCTCTGTCACTCTGCTTCCTGCGCCCCTCGGTGAGAAGAACTAATTCGAAAATTAAGTTTTTTTTGGTCTTTTTAAAATCCTACCACATATTTTAAATATAATTTTGGTCATTCTTATGAAAATTATATATATATTAAATAATGTTAATAACTAATTGGAAAATTAAGTTTTTTTGGTCTTTTTAAAATCCTACCATATATTTTAAATATAATTTTGTTCATTCACATGAAAATTATATCTATTAAATAATGTTAATAAATAAACTATAATAAAAGAATTGTCATGGTATATATTTTTAAATTATAAGTAATATTTATATTCTAATTTATAGAATCTAGACATCATATTTTTAATTAGGTGAGTTTTAAAAAGTCTGTTTATATCGTTAAAATAACTAAATACCATTTCTTATGTGATAAATATTAATCTTTATTTATTGAGAATTTGTGATTTTCACTATGAACAGTTGAAATTATAATTTAAATATAACGTGTGAATGAAATTTTAAAATACAACTAAAACATACAGTATTTCGATTAATTCCCATCGATGGCTGTGCGGACCAGTTCCAACTAAAGCCGTTCCCCGCTTTGATCATGCATGAATGCATATAGGTGATGATTCAAGTAATACTTAACATATTTATTGAATGATTATTCTTGGTTTTTAATCTTCAAATATTTTAAAATTTAAACCATTTGTAACACATTCTGTTTTATCATGCTACTAGCCTACTAACACGAATTTAAACCATTTATAGCACATGTTATTTTATGATTCTACTAGAATGAATTTTTATTTAAAACTTGTATTTTTTAAAAATAATATTTTTCGAGAATGAATACATAATTATTAAAATTTTGAAAAATATATAGTATAAACATAATACATAAAAGTTTAAAATATAGGTAACTTTTGGAATTCTGAATAAATATACATGGATAAAAGTGATTAATGGCTTAGATTTTAAAATTATGTTTTTGAAATTATAAATAAATATACATAGATAAACATGATTAATAGCTTAGATTTTAAAATTAAAAATTAAAGGTAAGCATTGAGACTCCATAGTAAGTACTGCGTCATTATCCAACATATAAATCGTCATGATAGAAGTCCCCACATCATGCATGTTGGGTCAGTCGTCTTTTTGCCACAATTGTTGTTTTATCCCGGACGAGATCATGGTGAATTATTGCTTGTATATGTATATCCCTGAGGCATGCATGCATGCAAGCAAGCAACCAAAATTAATCTTTCAAAAAAGAGGATGGAAATGATCATCACGAGGATTAATTAAGATGATTGATTGATTGCGCGTGTTGACATATAGGGTGTGTTTGGTAATAAGTAAAAGTTGTCAGGTTAAAACTTTTTAATCTACAACTTTTCACTTTCCATAATTGCTTTATTTTTTAATTTTTTTTTCACATTTTTCTATACAACTACCATACGACTAACTTATCTATTTCAATTTTATCCTATTTATTCTTCATCATTACACCTATCATATCATAATCATTTGTCAACTTCTACTCTCTGCAATTTTTCATCAAAAGTTTTATCCATTCCCAAACACACCCATAATCTTATAACTAATTACGGAAGTAATTCAAATATTCAGTTCATACGTACAATGATGATGAGTGCATGCGCATGCATAAGCCAGCTGATGATCGATTGATTGCATGCATGTATCATCCATGATCAGGTTTGTATGTTTTTCCCACCATCTTAGACAAAAACCTAGCTAGCTAGCTTGTGTGAAAAAAGATTAAACGTCATGTATCCTCCTCCTCCTCGATCATTCCAAGCATTCCGGAAATATGAAGAAATCCAAAAGACAATAGTGCAGCAGCTGCAGCAGCAGTGCTTGTGCTGCGTGGATCATATCCCTCCTCTCTCCCACAACCACAACTACAACTTCAACTTGAGCATGTTCCACTCATCACTCCATTTCCATAACCAGATGAAGATCACCAACCGCACCATAAGATCACAGCAGCAACCCTCCAACTCCAATACTCCCATCAACAGTATTGGCAGCAGCCGCATCTGGCCAGCTGAGCCCAAGCTGGAGAACTTCAACGCCAACCCCACCAGGACTCATGAGGCCCAGCAGCAGCTGCTGCAGCCTCTGGGAGACACCTCCTCCTCCTCCTCTTCGCTCATGAGGCAGCAGAGGAGGCTCTCACGCTACTCCAGCGCTGCTGCAGCATTCGCAGAAACAGAAAAGAAGCACATGGATGATATCATTATTCAATCTCATGATGTGAATCTGATGGGTTGTGTGATTTTGGGAGGAGGAGTTGGGAATGGGGCTGGGGCTGGTTCTGAGTTTGTGGAAGAAGACCTGTTTAGTCTTATGGATGCAAGCTTCGATGGGAGTTCTGAGTCTGAAGAAACTAGAAGAAGCTTTCAGCATCAACACCACAAGCAACAGCCAGCTCCTGATCAGAGCTCTACTACTGATTTCGACACTCTCAGCCCCGCAGCAAAAAGGCACAGGAGGATGATAAAAAACCGGGAATCAGCTGCCAGATCCAGAGCAAGGAAACAGGTATGTTCTATTCTGTCCTCTTTTTTTTTTTTTTTTTGAAAAAAAAAAATCAATGAAATTACGACTGGTGTTTTTTTTTTTTTTTTTTCTTTATTGAATCTTATGTATATGTGTGCTAGGCTTACACAACCCAACTAGAGATTGAAGTGGCGCAACTTCGGAAGGAGAATGAATTACTCAGGAAAGCAAAAAAGGTAATAGATGCATGCCCTCCGATCCTAGTTTGAAATTACAAAGAGCATAAAAAGATTAAATGGAATTAACAAGGATATACAGATTTCCAAATGGACGACAAGTTGGAAATCACTGCATGTACACATATTTCCCTCTAGGAATTGAAAGATGATTTAATACAACCACCAGCTCCATGGTCCATGAAACTGGTTTTTTATTTAAAATTAATTTTTAAATATTAATATGTAATTACCTGTGACACTAAAAAACATGTATTCATTCACTTTCAGAAAACTCGTATATCTTTGCGAACCAGTTTAAACATTACGGATGTTGATGATGACGTTAAATCATTCAATATTACCTTTAAAATCTTGTTTATCTAAGGAACTAGTATTCGGTACTTGATAAAATTACGAAGAAGTAATTGAAAAGTATAATAATTATATAAAAACATGAAGAAATGATTAAAAAATAGAATAGTCATAGAGGAAAAAGTTTTAGATGAATTTTTTTTAAATAAATACCAAATACATTTTAAATTTAATATTAATAAAAATGCACATTACCCCCATTTGATAAATACATAAAATTAATGTAATAAAGCTGTTTAATTTATATATCAATTTCAAACCTAGTAATGTTTCTAGAAATTTTTACTATATTTCAATGCGTTTACGACTTGATATAATTGTTTTTCGAATTTTATATAATTATACGTTTTTAAAACAGGTAGCGCCCACCCAATACTTTAAAAATAATTTCAAGTATTATGATAAAATAACAGTTTTAAAAATATGAATGTTTAAAATCTGATTTTATTATCAAAGTGGACCCATGTAAGAGGTCCCACAAAATTTTTTTGTGAAGCTTGTTACTTGAAATTCGACTCAATATCGTAAACTTGTATAGGTTATATATGGGTCGTGTTCCCCACGTTTGCTGCTTGCCTTTTTTTTTTTCACACATATATATATAAGTCAACGCAAAATCTATTCACGTGTCAAAATTTGCATTTTTATTTTCAAAAATTAAAAAATAAATTTGATTTTTTGGAATATATATGTATATATAAGTCAACGCAAAATCTATTCACGTATCAAAATTTACGTTTTTATTTTTAAAAATTAAAAAATAAATTTGATTTTTTGGAATATATCGTAAGTTTCAATGAAATTGGTATACATGGATTGATAAAAGGCAAATTAAGGAAACCACACAAATTAATCAATATTAAAAGGCTTTTCCAATTAAAAAAAAGAAAAGAAAAGGCTTCATCTGAGTTAATATGTTGGGGGTGTAGAACTTGCTTATTATCATCATGATCATTTGCTTACAGGTAATTAAAGATGTTCCAATTGCAGTTACCAAACAAGCCCGCAGTCTCAGATCAGCAAGAGGCCGCAGCACCTTCTCTTCGGCATTCTAAGATGCTGGCCATAGCTGATCAACTCATTATTGATGGCGAACAGTCGTGATGATCTAAAATAAAAACGAAAACATAAAACTTTTGGAGGTCGACGATGAGAATGTTCTTATGTCGAGGCAATCTAGTTATATAGAACTTCGATTCCAGGACGGTTAATTAGATTATGCTAGACTTTTGTTTCCATATATATGTCTGTCTCCTACCTTTCATCTAAATTAAAGTTACCAAAAAATATATATAGAAATATTCTATGTGCCCGCTTAATTTTTGGCCAATATTCTTGATGATTACCTCAAATCTAATTCAATCATTTTATTTTAATACTAGTTATTTATGAGAGATGATCTTCTTAGCCTACTTAGTCTATCTCAAAAAACTCATTTAAACATTTTTTATTTTTCCATAAACTTGTTAATGTAAATGTATTTAACATATAAATCAAATTTTATTATTTTCAGATAAGTATATATATATTTCTTGAGATTTTTAAATATAGGGATATTTTTTTATTGGTATATATACCTACTATGACATCAGAGATTATACTCAAATACATTCAACCCTAATAAACAGAGAGATTTTTTGTAAATACCTCCACATTAGAGAGGAATGTTAAACACTTTCACTCATGAAAGGAATGATAATACTCGTACCAACAGTGAGACTTGAGACTTTAACCAATGACCTCAGTGCATATGAGCCTATGGTCGTTACCAACGGGCTACGGCCTGGTGGCAAAACATAAGGGCATTTAGAAATGGCTAAAATAACATTGTGTTTAAAAATGTCAAAAATATATATATATATATATATATATATATACATATTTAAAAATGGTAAAACTTAAAGATAAACAAGTGTATGCAGAAAAAATTTTAAAAAAAGTGTTTTAAAAGAAATTTTTTGATGTGAGTCCAGGCTAACAGGATCATTTCTTTTTATTTATTTAATCAAGAGATAATTTTAATTAAAATTTCTTTTGGGCCGTATCATTTAAAAATGTATTAACATATTGGTAATCAGATTCACCTTAATTATTAATTAACATATAATATTCCAACCAGTCCTTTTAGAATAATTTCTTTAGCTTGTTTAATTGCAAAGTTTCTAATAAAGGATCCGTTCTTCTAAAATATTCTTCCAGTCATAACATTCTAGTGCTTTTGTAAGAAGATCTAAGCAAATTTCATATTTTGTACATGATTTATCATCTTTTAACCTACACAGTACTTTGATTGAAATGATTGAACAAATATCACTCGGTGTGCCCAAACAAAAGGTAGTTCCACTGAATATAGACCTTGCATATGCATTGGAATTGAAAACTTAAATGCAGATTGTGACAGTCCATGAAGTGTCTGGGGGCAACAGTCATCCTACAAAGATAACATGCTAACCATCATGTTGATAACTAGTATACTCAGTACGGTAGCATGTTAACCAAGGAGACGTTTGGAAATGTGGGTGCACAGATTTCAAGGCACTTCATTAATCATCCAATCATTATATTTTTCCATTTTTACCCTTATATTTCAATTATTTTCCCAATCAATTACCTTCCAACAAACATATTTATTCTAATTTTACCCATATCATTTTATATCAATTACACGATTTTCAAAACATTCTATTTTCTGCTCCCATCAAATACCACATTTCCCACAACTTTCACTTTCCCGAGCGTCCCCTTAACACTAAAAACTGTTGTCGTGCAACAGTTCTTGAACTGTTGTAATCATCATGTCCTTTATTATCCTTGCTCACGATGGACACAACATATGGATTGTATAGAATAACTTAAAATAAGCAGTTTTCTGGTGCTAATTAATTGTCTTTGATGATGTTGGAGACGAGGAATTTCCCAAAATTGGTCTTGGCTCGCGGATCGAGTGGGTCATCTCCCAAGTACATGTTAAAAAACGCTTTGCACAGCAGTTGGTTCTCCACTTCGCTCACCACCTCCCCTTTCACTGAACAAGAACAACCATATATTTGCAAATATACGGATAAGAGAATTAATTAACTAAATGTAGCAATTAGGTGGCCAGACTGATCTAATTAATTAAGGATTGGAAATTTGAAATGTAATTAAGTAACCTTTTGTTTGCAACTTATAGGCAGGGAGCTTGGTGATGCAAATAACTGAGCCAGGTGGAAGTTTTGTATCCTCTTTAGCCTCTCCTAAAACCCTGCATACACACAGATGCAACTCAGGGTCCCACACACATATAGAATCAACTCACTGTTTTGATTAATTAATTAACTAGAAAATTAAGCAAGTTAATTAATTGAAACATGCACGAATGCACCTCTCGAGGAGATCATCAGTAGTACGGTCCCCTCCCGATATTTTCTTGATAGAAGCTCGAAGGTTGTCATTGAAGATCTTTTTCACCATCTGCATGCTCAGGCTGCTGAAAACAATCTCCAGGCGGACACACATGTGCAGGTCACCACCGATTGCTACGTCGTACATCTCTTCATTGGGAATTTTGGCTCCATCCCCAATCTTGCCTTTTACTTGCTCTTTCAGTGCGTTGCAATCAGCATAAATTCCTTCGACAACACAAAGAATACACGCCAATGATCAAGCAAGATTTCTCACAGTCACGCCCATATATCCAAGTGCGAATATTAAATGAATTTGATTTCTATTTACCCCGCTTCCTAGAATAACTATGTTTTTGTCTCAGTTTTTTTAAAAAATCTTACGTTTCTTGGCCTTGATTATGACTAATATGAAGTGCCTTGTGCCCGGCACTATTTAGGTTTCCTATTTTCAATGACAACCCAAGATCTGAATATTATTATTGCATTGGTTGGTGGAAGGATAAAAGGATAGATGGAGCATTAGACATGTACCAAAAGCATAGATTTTGATGGGGACGAGACCAGCAATCATCTTCCTCCGAACCCCAACTGCGCATAGCTCTTGGGCATGGCCACCATCCTCTAACAGAAGCGGAAAAGCTACCTTAGTGCTCTCTTCGTACATTACGCTCTTTGAACTCTCCATACCTGATGCACTCGCCATGTTCTGTTGCTAATGAATCAAGCATCACCTCTTTTTTTTTACTCTAAACTTATAGCTATCCTGAGGTATTTAATGCTCTGGTGGAGTCTGATGCTCAATGCACAGTATGTGGGCCACAGCTCGTGAGCGAGGCCATCTTCAGTTGGGTCCACCCCCAATGTTATTTCAGGTGGGTTTACAAAAACAATGGAAGCTGTTATGGCAGTTATAGCAGATGAGGAAAGATGTAAAACCCTCCATCATTGCTGACTGCAAACATGTCATCAGCTCCAATGAAGGGTTATCCGTGCCATCACATATTCACATGCCTGTGGGTCCGTCAAGCCACGCTTGTACATGCATGTCTGCATACATGGTGGGGCAGTCGAATCAGGCTATTTGATGACCGTTTCAGATGACTGATCCATGTTCCATCAAACAACCAAACACATTAGAAGCTTAGTTATCATGGTTTTCTGATAACTTGCATAAAGAGACTTGCATAAAGATAATGAAAATCAACTTGAATAAAGAGACTTCAGCTTCTGCAACTTTTTTTTTTTTGTTGCCCCCCTGGATGAGCCGGAGCCCACTGCTCATGGCGGGGATTCAAAACCATTGATGATGAAGGCCATGTGCGTTTCCAGCTGGCCTGCGGCCCTGGAACTTCAGCTTCTGCAACTTGAATCTGAAGCAGAACGTATGAATCTTGTCTACTATAGGCAGATCGATGCCCCAAAAACATTTGCAGTTGAATATCCAACCACGGAAACAAGGACTTTGTCATACTGCATATCCGATTCTGAGAAGCAAGATCGATACAGCAGAGCATAGTGACAGTGCTACACTTCTTTTCTTATACGAACAGGAGACATGTCCTATCTACAATAATGCAGAAGAATGTGCAGATCAAAAGGATAAGGAGACACATTTTAGCTTTGGAACCAGAGTCAAAACCATCACCAACATTTCAGTAATGTATCTTTTGGCGATCCCACTCACATTCAAAATGGACGGAGACCACCAGCAATACAACAAAAAGAATTCAATATATAAAGTGAAACGTTACATGACTCCCTCAAGCAATACCATCCTCGCCACAGCAGCTTCTCCAAGGAGAGTATGGAAAATTCAATGGCTGTGCGCTTCAACCAAACAAATCGTCATTGTCATATCCCAACTCAGTATCAGGTTTTGCTCCAGCATTTCCGGTGGAATTCGCAGCTTGGCTATTCCCAGGCTCTGCCGATGTATAGGCCCAAGAAGAACCAACTTTGATGGGGACAGAATCTCCATACAGATCATCATAAATCTTGCCTTTTGGAGCAGCTTTGACCTTGTCGAAAACTTGCTGTAGTTTATCAGTCACCCCCTTGGGGGAAACACTGTCTTCCTTCTGGGGAATTTGTGCTTCCTTCCCTTTTGGTATTACTGTGGTTTGTACAAGGGATTCATACTTGCCAACCAGACTGCCTTCTTTTACACCAACTGGACCAGGCTCAGTGTCAACATCAGCACCATCTGAAATCCCCACTACTTCGACCAACTGACCACCCACTTGGTCTTTGAAAGCCACCCTCATTTTCTTTAGTCTCTTAGCAGACCTCTCTGACAGCCAGCTGCCATTGATCTGAGTTGATTGACCTCCAGAATCTTTGGTAGACTTTGTCAATAGATCAGATTTGGTCAGACCGAAACGGTTGAGAATTGTATTATATGCCAAAACAGCTTCTTCATCTGAAGGGTCTGGAGGGGAAGGTAGATTGATTTCATCAGGCACGGGAGATGGAGGGAAAAGAGCAGCAGCATTCTTTCTCAGGATGTAAGTTCTCGTCGAGGCAGCAAATCTCAAAGACTGACCAACTTCAAGCTCAACTGGGATTTCTTTCGTTAGGCGCTCACTTGCAACAAATGTACCATGTGCTGACCCCAAATCAATTACGTACACACTGTAGGTCAAATGTAAGTATCCACAAATGCTCATATGTTTGAGAAATAACTCAATCAAAATGTTAATCCAATGATCCAAGGCAGAATGGCACCTTCACAATTAGCTACAGCCAATGGTGGTGCAAAGCAGCTCATACAAGCAAGACATTATAGAAATGTCTTCCGTCCATTATAAAGCATATGCGTGCAAGTGCATATTCATGCTCATTCACAAGGATGCAAACATAGTAAAGAAAGAAAAGAAAATTGCCAGACTCTGGAAGAATATATCAGATAAGAAGAACAATCTTTGAAATTAATCATGCTAAAAGGTGCTGCGCAGATATACATATCATTGATCGACTATTTTGAAGTTGATGTGTACAAGGTGTAACTGGTTTTCAAGCACCATACCCTGCCAATGCAGGATGTTAGCAGTAATTAATCAGGCAAGAATTTCTAACCACCAATAAAATTCCAAATTTCTAATTTAGCCAATCTTCTTTCTTGCTTTCTCCTTCCTTTGTTTTTTCATTCTATTTTGTAATGGTCTCCCCTACCTACATAAATTTGGTACAGGTCCACGAAATTCACTCAATCTCACTTATGGAAAAAAAAAATCATCCAAATGCAATCATTTTAAAACTAGACAAATGATGGAATGCATTTCCACCGGGGCAATTGGACTGGGAAAAATAAAAATGGCAGAGAACTATATCAAATAAGATGCCATCACAGACATCCACAGACATACTACACAAAAGAGAAAAAGAACAACATAACTCCAACAATTCATTTGAAAATCCTGAGACAATGTACCTAGTGGGGTTGCATTAATTTAAATAGTTTACAATGGAGCCACTAGGATGATAATCTACTCTCCTTCACAATGGAGCCACCAAGATGACAATCTATTCTGCAATTTGCTCCCAGATGTCCAGTAACTCCCTCAGTAATGTCCCACAGTAATTCTACCATTCAATTGCAGTGAATAGAGTATGATCGAGTAGGTTAATACCGCAAAGGATATTACTGAACAGAGCATCAGCTAGCAGGCTAACACTACCAAACATCAATTCCACAATTTTAAAAGAAATTGTCTAAAAACCTCTTGACTCATTGGAAGCATCAATTGGGTCCAGTAGAAATCAATAATGTTAAAATAGAACAACTGTTGAAAAAAAAATTTCTTTTTAAAAAACAACTGACCTTCCATTCTTGTGGGGAACAACAGCAGCATGCTGGCGTGAAACTGACTGATGATCCAGCACAAAATCACAAACTGGAAACTGCCTGCCGAAAATATGCCTACGTTTATCAAGATTTATCTGACCAATCACTTCACTGTCCTTCAAGACCTCAAGGTAGTAAAAACCAGGGCGGGGCTCTATTGCCCAATCTGGAGGCTGCCAAGTAGACTGCCCTCCTCCAACCTGTGTAGCTTGCTGAACTGGAGCTGCTGCTGCAGCCAATTCAGGAGCTGGTGGTTTTAAGCCACCACGATTTTGTTGCTGTGGCTGCGCTTGTGTGTTCTGTGGCTGAAATGATGGAACAGAAGTGGGAGCAGTTACTTTTGGAGAAGAGTTAACTGTCACTGAAAATGGCTCCAAGGATTGAGCCTTCTTAAATCTATCAAGACCTTTATACATTGTATCTCTATTGCAAAGTAGATCCGCGATAGCAGCTTGATGCAGCTTCACATGAAACTCCACTCAAATAGAGATTGAAATCCATATATACCATCTTAAACACCCGGGGAATATTGATAGTGCTTTCCAAACCAATTCCTCATGATCAAAGGTTATTGCGCACATCCCGTGTTTGCTGACACCCTAGGAATCCATCTGAAGAGAAAGTATTCACTATGCAAATCCTAAATCAAGTTCCAAACAAGAATAAGTTGCAACAAAAACCAACATGCACTGAAAAACCACCATAGTAGAAAACAACATGATGCAATTGAAAGAAATACGACACAATGCTCGTCCAGAATTAATCACCAGCATGTTGCTCACATAATAATGATGCCATGTGTTCAGGATTATTCACATAGCTAACTGATGAAAAGAAATGAACCACTCGCCAACAAACTGATTAGATGATCATACATAGAAAGGCAAAAAGACAAGAGATTCTGCGGCTCACTTTCACCAACAGTCGTAAAAAACATCATAGATCTCACAATAAAAAAATTATAATCTTATGAGTGTGCTAAGCTCATTTATTAGTTAAGTGAAATTCGCCAAATAGCCTAACAACTTAGTTGTACAAGTATGCCAGCAGGAAAGAGTGCAAGCAGTGACAAGGACTAATGCAGAAAGCCCTAACATCCCACAATACGCGCGCTAGAAAACCCAAATTCCTCAACGATAGGGAAAAGAAAAACATCATCAAACAAAAATCAAAACCCCTAAACAAAAGAACAGAAGTATCTTTGCTGACATGAGAAAGAACTGATATTTGACTAAAATACTACAAATCGATGAATTCGCATTCACAAGGATAGAGAACGGAACACAGTAATTAACAGTAGAAGGGAAGGAAAAGGGGAAAAATAATAAAATAAAGGGAAAATAAAAACAGAATGTAAGCAAATGTGAGATTACAACGGATTAAATTTCGAAGTTAAGGAAAATTCAAAGAAACAACGTTAGAGGAAAAAGAAATCGAGACGAGGGATATTATGTCATCTTTTTTACCTTGAGATGTGGGAGTTGATTTGCGATGAGAGAGAGAGAGGTGGGGCGAGTAGAGAGGGCGAAGAAGGGAAGACGGTCGTCCGATCTGGATTTTATACTCGAGCTGAGCGCTGGATCATCGTCGACTCATACGAACGTTTGGCAACGTCTTAGGGTGGAAAACATGGTTTTCCATAGTATTTAGTTTTTCAATACCAATCATTACTCTATCAATCACATTATTTTTTTCACTTTTACTCCTACATTCCCATCGTTTTCCCGGGACGCAATCTCCTGCGCCCGGGAGCAGGCAGCGCTCCCTGCTCCCGGGCGCATATACTTATTTATTTTATTTTATTTTTCAAAAAATTTTCATAGAACTGTTAATCTAGGTGTAGTTAACATGTGTATAAATTTTTACTATTTTTTGGAGTATTTTAGATATTTATTTTTTATTTTTGAAAATCAGTGGCATTTTAGGTAATTTTAAATTACGAAAATGCCACTGATTTTCAAAAATAAAAAATAAATATCTAAAATACCCCAAAAATGGTAAAAATTTATACACATGTTAAATACACCTATATTAACATTTTTTAAAATAAAATTTAAAATAAAATAAAAAAAGAAGTGTGCGCGCCCGGGAGCAGGGAGCGTTGCCTGCTCCCGGGCGCGGGAGATTGCATCCCCATTTTCCCTACCAACTATACAGAACAAACTTATTTATTCTAACTATACATCTATCATTTTTTATCATTCACACGTTTCTCAAAATATTTCTTTTTTCATTTTCCACCATTTCTCATAATTCCACAATTTTACACATTAACAAATGTATCCTAACAGTCCTCTTTCTTTTTGTTTTTGTTTTTTCGCGTGCAAAACAAGTGGCCCTCTCCTCTCTCTACGGCCCGGATACGGCATATATGATGCGGGTGAACGCATTTGATGGTACCCATTGAAAGGAAAATTGTCGTAGGAATTACCTTGTTTAACGAATTATTGAATTAATTTAGTACTTTTCTTAAATATACTCATTGCAATTTCGCATTAATTCCAAATGTACTTATAATATTTTAAAATTTCTAAATATACCTACTACTTTTATATTTAATCCCAAAAATATGCATCATGTAAAAAGGCTATTACTTGAGGGTTTGTTTACCCAAAAAATTTTTCAAACAAAAACATTTCAATCTAAAGCATTTTACTTTCCACAATTATACTATTTTTTAAAATTATTTTTTAATATTTTTCTATACAACTTCTTTATTTTTCAATCATTTTTACATAACTACTCATACAACTAACATATTTATTTTAACTTTATTCTCTTTACTACTCATCATTATCTCTATTATATCACATTATTTTCTCTTATTTCAAAAACTTTTACACCAAAAATTTTTCTTTCAAAATTTTTATCATTTCTCAGATACACCCGAATATACCCTTGTTATAAAATATGAAATAAAATTAAGACTTTTCGAATTTAGAGCTCATATACAATAAGGGCATTAGTGAGTTACGAGATTCAATTTTTCCAATCTCGTCTAAATTTGGTACCGACGTTTTTTTGATGAAAATTTGATAAGAATATTAGAAATTTCATGTATTACATATTGGTATTAACTTCAAAAATGAGCATTTCTGGAATTTTAGGAATTAAGTATATTAGGAATTTTAAAAATATTGTAGACAGATATATTTAGAATTAAGACCCAAATCAGAAAAAAAAAAAGAATTAAGATCAACGTAGTAAGTGTATTTGAAAAAAGCCCATTAATTTATGGTGAAATCCATTCATAACATCTTAAAATAGAGCCCCATCCAATGCACCATTTTTTATGTTTTTTATTCCGTATCTTAGTCCAATTTTTTTAATAAAAAAGTCCGTGCACTGGATTGGCCCTCCCTTAAAATATTAACCAAGGATGTAGTCATTATATTTATAAAAAATTTGGTAGAATATCAAATTGAATTATCTAAAAGTAAATATTATAACTGCTCTGACTATTTAATTTCTCGTGACACACCCAATCTTTTATAAAATAACATTTTTAAGTTATCAAAAACCGAACATTTTCACAGTTTAATCCACTAAGTATTAAACCAAAAGTTCCTAGGAAGGGTTTGCTGAAATCAACGCTGTTTTTTCATGTCATTGTGATGTTTATTATAGCTACGCACTGTTATCTAATTTTTATTATAGATGTGCACTGTTATCTACGTTGTTATATTTTTCACCATTAATCAGGTCTTTTTTGCTTCGCCAATTTTATCATTTATCACCCTTAATTTTTTTTAAAATTTTCTAACTTCTTTAAATTTCTACTGGTCGCACTTTCCATTTCTTTACAGAATACAGTATATGCAGGATGATGTAGTCATTTCCGTCGGAAACGGTTAAATTAAATTCAAATTAATTATAGTATTTATTTTCACACATGTAGATGTGAGCTTATGATTTAAAAACTATGGTAAATTCAAATTAATGACTCCGAAAGAGCACCTAGTTGCTCTTCAGAGGGGGTAAATGATAAAGATGAGCCGACCCTCTTATATTTAAAGAAAATTATTGAATATATATATATATATACATATATATTAAAAGTTAATCCCTTTTCATCATGCACCAAGGTCAACTAACATCGCCACCAGGGACGGTACCGTCCGTCTCTTATGGATGAGGGAGCTGGTTCAACCCTCCCGCCTTTGATGTCGCCGTATGAGTATTTACTCTCCTCAAGTGTGAGATGTCCTCAAGAGTTCGGTATTTATAAAAAAATCCCTCTATAGTACGAGACGTCAACAAGGCTTCCTACTTAAAAAAGCTAATTAACGTTGCAAAACTTTGAGCCATGAAACCACCAATCACTAAATGCAAAATGGGTAGTCATGAAGGCCAAAGTTGCTTCACTCATCATAAGCCGCTAATGTCATGCCTCGTCCTGCGCTCAATGAATCAAAGATAGACACGTCCGCTCATAAAGAATTTAATACGATTGCATATCCACCCTTGACACCAAATAGTATTTCAATTTGAATTTAATAGAGTTTAGCTTTTTATTTCTAAATATAGTAATTCACTTTGATGCTCTCGTCTAGTTTGGATAATGTGCCAATCTAACCCGCTAATGTATTTAGTATTACTTATTTTACTTAGATACCAAACTGAAATGTTATTGAACTTGTCCAAAATTGGAGTGATTGTTTGCAGAAAGTGAAAGAAACGGCAGGAGGGGGGCAACAAAAAAAAAAAAAACCGTAATGCAAAATTCTGATCAAGTGATCAACCACACCATCTCAACTAGTCGTCCCCTTTTTTATAGGCCTTAACACTAACCAAACCTACCACTCGCTGCAAACAGGATATCCACGTAGCAGCCTCTTATTTGTTCCAGCATTCATCTCAGCGTCCAGCTTTCGTACCAACAGCCCACCACACGTGCCAGCAACTGCTCACATATCTGCTCATGTAGGTGGTTTCTATCATTGCATTTGGTGAAAATAAGATCCAAATGTCTGTTTTCCCCCGTTTTCCTTACTGATAACTCGATGAGCATTAGATCTCTCTCTCTCTCTCTTTCAATTGCAATGCAAAACGGGAAATGAGAAAATAAAGTTGCCAGCTGATGGAAGCAAAAGTATCTATAATTATGATAGGAAATACCGAAACCGTTTGGAATTAAACCCAACAACAAATAGGGAAGACAACAGTACGCAGAGGAATGCTAAGACCAAGAGCATGACTAGGGTAGCATTGCCTCCCAGTCCCAGCAGATTCGTTAGCATGGGTTAGCAGCGTTTCAGCATTCCAATTGCCGGCGTGCGCTCCTACTTCTGCCTCTTGTAAATCTTGCCCAGGAAAGACATCAGCACCTCCTGCACCTGCTTGCTCGGATGAGCCTCAATGGATGCAATAAGCTTGTCATAGCTCTGTCGCTCATATTCCAAAAATGTATTCTGCAGGGTCAAAAATGAAAAGGCCAGTTTGTGTTGGAGGAGAAAGACTTAGCTTACAGAATTTGACGCTATGATATTAGCAAATTCAAACAAGGGAAGGTCTGAGCACAAACCTGAAGATTGAGCTCTTTATAAAGGGCCTTCACCTTGGCAACTTGGCCAGCATCAGGCTTCCCATAATTCTCCTGAAAACAAACATTTTTTATGGGCAACTCCAGTGTTGCTTTTCAGAAATTAATAGCATCTGTGAGGAAATCCTTACAGCTAATATTTGCTTCTGGCTGTCATTGGCATGCGCAAGAGCTTGCACGACCAACCACGAACACTTAAAATCCTCAATGTCTGTTCCAATCTGGTAAAATGCAAGGAGACAGGAAAACATTTTATTCTCTGCTTCAAACTATAAAACAGATGATGTATATAGAGGCAGTCAGTAAACCTTTCTTGAGGAATAAAGAAACGGCTATACTTTTATAACTGAGGTCAAACTTCTGATTGATTACATGCAAGAATTGGGTCCGATTCTAACATCAAGCTTGCCTGATGTGCATGCCCCTGGCACAAAAATACTGCCAGTTTCAGCTGAACACAGCTAAGACGTATGTACAGTTTGATTTGCCTGCTTTTCTTTTAGCCATATACACATACCCAATGGTTGACAACAGGCCAAAAGATTGCACAAACCTCCCATAATGGGAATGGGGATAGGGCATAAGGAAGAAACACAAAATTTTGTACTAGGCATTAATAGCAGCTCCTCAGCTTACCTTACCAATAACTTCTGGATCACCGAAGCAGTCAAGATAATCATCCTATGGAAAAGAAGACCAGTAATTAAATACCAAGAAACTGTTTTCAACAATCAAAAGCAATGATAGTAGATACAGAAGCAGCAGCTTTAACTCGCCCCTATGGCGGATAAAGCTTTTCCTACTTTTGGCAATGCAAGGATATAATCAACGTTTTGAAAAGCAGACCAGACTGGGCAGTCAGACCAGCCAGATCCTGAACCATTCAGACCCTGGTTTGGTGGTTCAACTGAGATCATGGTTGAACCATGTTTTAACCAGAAAAAACCAGGGACCCGAGTCTGGTCTTTAAAATACTGGATATAGGGTTAAATTCCACTGCCGTAGAATGGAAAAGGATGACCTGTCAATCAGGACGGGTTTCAATATCGGTTACATAACAACAAGTGTTGGTCTTTTCTTCCAATCACCTGCACTTGGAAGTATGTTCCCATTTCTATGAGAATTTCCTTTACATCTGAAAAGTTCTCCAATTTCTCACCCGCCATGAGCAATGCACATGCAACCTGTTGAATTTTGAGAAAATTTAAATTGGAAGTAAAAAATTAAATTAATGCTATCTGAATTAATGAAAACTGTGGGAGCATGCAACAAACCAATGCAGGAAAAATATATAGCTCAAACAAAACAAGAAGTGATCACAAATGAATAAGAAGAATACATTTTCATGATCATCGTCAATCCACCCTATAACTATCCACTTGATAGGAGAATTATCATGGATTTCAAACTGAAGCTTGCATAAATTAATGAAAGGAGTAAAAACTCACAACCTTACGTACATCGCTCTCGTAAATCTTATTATAATCATCCAGTTCCAGCACAGTAAGCTTGATAGAGATGCTATAGTTTGTCTATTACAAAATATAAGTAAGGAAAACCAGATTTTTGAAATTTACCACATGGAAATTTTCAAAAATCATCAGTCATGATCGCTCAGCCAGTGGCGCAAAGTGACTGGACTATTGACTTTGATACCTAATTCCTGAAGGGTTGAAGCCTGAAGAATGACCATTATCATAAAAATGAAAGTGCAAGAGCAGTGTAATTACAAACCTACACAGAGATCTGAAAAGGACAGAAGAAATATCCGCACAAAAGCTGTAATTGTTCCATGGTCAGAGTTGACAATAATGAAGTTTGGTTTATGGAGCGTCAATTGCTCACCCAGTTCCAATCATTACAGATGTTTCCTTCATTCGTAGTGAAGAAACCACTAAGAAGTACTGATGCATACTATAATGTGTCGCTTGAACATAAATGCACATTCTACAGTGATAAGGGCATGCAGATGATAAGATGAGATTCATCACTTACTGGAAGGTAAAATGAATAGTAGGCAGTTTTGTACTGAACAATGCGGCAGTAGCTGCATTACAATTTTAGATTATTAATCAAAATGCAATTATTATCATAACTCAAGACAAAAGTAGAACAGGAACTTTCTAAGGTAATGTATGCCTTTACAAATTCCCCCGTTGGTATTGGTAAGGTGGGAATCAAGGTTTCCAACATCGAGTTATACTGTGAAGGATCACTTGTAACTGAAGTGACTTAATTTCATGCAAGTAGAGTCAGTAAACCCAGATATTTGTCTCTCTCTCAGATTTGTCAGTCCATTCTACTATAGTAGAATTAACTCAATTCTGATTTTCTCACTGACTGTATTTCTGTAGACTCCAAAGAGCTATGGCCAACTATCAACAGGAAAGAAACACATATAATGGTTCTTATTATATGTACAAGGCAAGAAGTATTCACTAGAATAAACATATGTCCACAAACAAAGTCGTGGTGCATGAAAAGTCATCCAAAAGTTGGTAAATTCCTCACATACACTGGCATGGTGTACTTCTTCAGATCTTTTTCTCCTTCATGAGTAGTAATCAAATCTAGCATCTGTCCACAAGCTGTTTGAAACTCAATCTATAAAAGCATACAGGATTCATCACATGAATATATTTAAGAAAAAGGTCATAGAAATAAAATCAGCATGACATATACAGCAATGAGCACCTCATTGAACAGATCAAGGAGATCCACATAATAAGGCTTTTCCCTGAAATTTTTTCTGAGAATTCTGGGAATGTGGTTGCGCAGAAGAATTCCATCATTGACAGCAATCATGTTAACCTGCATTAAGAGAATTACCCAAGTCAAAAGATTTTCCTGGCTAGTTAAAATGGTGAACTATGCATAATGGACAATTGGTGTTAAAACAATAAAACGTAAAACTACTCGGAGCAACATTTTCACTGCCTTTGTTCTGAAAGTTAGATGCAACAGCCAACCAGGGTTGCAATATAATCATTCATCTAAACATTTTCTCCAATGTCTATTAGTACAAATATCCAATAACCATGTCAATATACATTCTGGAATTGAGACAAAATACAGAGCAACACTTTCACCTGGTCCAAAAACTTTGCATGTGGAACAAAATTGTTGTGATCCAGATAACATATATGATTAGTTCCTTGGTGCATAGCATATTTCATTAATGTTTTCAACAAGTGAGAAGAAAGTACCAATTAGGCACATATTATTATGAATCACCGAAGGAAGTTCTTTATTATCTTTTGATAGTTGGAATCATTTGATGAAGGAGAAACTAAGTAGCCAATAAAATGCTTAAACCAACAGATTAACAATGTCATCGAGTTGTCTATTTCCAGGTCAATAAGAATTTGGCAATTCATCTCCAACTGAATTGCTTAATTGGTTGAGAAATCCATTTTCGTTGCCAATTTCAAATCTTTACAGTAAGATATGTAGATTTTTTAAAAATATGGCAATTTATTCTTCATGCAGTCCCAATGTCATGACAAATGGTGAAAGAATAGCAAAAAGCAGTACAAAGTTGCACTTTTAATAACCCGTAATTTGATAAAGAGAACTAGTTCTACAGATTTAGTTCCTACTAATTCGTTGCAAATTTCCATTCCAAGAAATCCCCAAACGATACCAACCTTAGGTTGTCTGAACCAACAAGGCTGACCCCGTCGCGTGTGTGATCCATCCATAATATCATCAAGGACCAGAAAATACGCTTGAAGCTGCAGATATTGTTTGAAAGAAAGTTTCAAATGATGATGAACCACAAGATATTTATTATAAACAATAAAAAGTGCTTCGGGCTATACCCATTCAATGCACCAACCAAGAGCACATGAAAGGAAGACTTCATCATCATTTAGTTCCTGTCCTTTCAACAACTTGTAGCTATCAATTACTGATAAGCCTCGGTTCAGTTTACCTGATAACAGCATCAATTGATCAAGAACTGGCAAAGGAAAATTTTCATTCTACTGCTCCACTAAGTTCATGAGCAACAATAATAACTACTAGGAGGCATCATTCTCGAACAGACACTTGGGTAAAGTTGCCGGCATCATTACTGAAAGCTTCTTCAACTTGAAGTGACAAAAGAATTACAGGTGTAGTCCTAACCTCCAGGCACATTGTAGTCCAGCATCTGTAATACAACATTAACAAAAAGAAATAAGCTTCAAATATTAGGGAAATATCAATCTTCAAAATTGGAAGTAACATCTAATTTGGTAACATATATAATACAGCACATTACAAACAATGTGCTGAGAATTATGAAAACAAATCCTAATTAAGCTTTTCTCATCATCTATTAGTCTTATCTCTAAAAACAACTGACAAGTAAGTCCATGATAAGAGCAGTGAAACCACCTGAATATAATTAGGATCGCCATGGTGACTATCAAGACAATCACTACAGACAGAATGCCTCAATATTTGTAGAGTCTGAAAAGTAGGCTACAGCAGTGTAAAGCCTGTTAAGACATTCTTGTTTTCAAAAAGCCATCTAAAGCAAAATGAGCTAGTCTACTTCGAAGTTAAAGCTAATGAGAAGGATTTAAATTTGGAAGATGTACTGAGTTGATGCTAAAGATTTTTATTTTAAGATGCAGATGAGTATGAGCCAGTTTACAGATTGAACTACTCATTCCATTTGGATTCCTTGAATGCTTCCCAGGCCACTACTGGCTGGACAGAACCATCCACAACCCGCCTCATGATTCAGTTCATAACTAGTATAGTGGATCCAAGTCAATTCCAACAAAAGTTCATCCCGTTGAAAAGAGAAGATTCCAGGCATCAAAACCACTATTTCTGAAAATGCTAACTAATGTCTTAAACTAGTTGTTTTGTGTAACGCCCCAGGCCTAACAGTAAGGTATTGTCCGCTTTGGGCCTTGGCCCGCACGGTTTTGCCCCTCTGGGTTCACGCGCATCCCGTCCTTCCCCAAAAGGCGCCTCACTAAGGTACCTGGCGGCCTTCACTTATAACTCAGGCTCCCCCCCTAATCCTAACCGATGTGGGATATCACATTCACCTCCCCTTGGGGCTCCAGCGTCCCCGCTGGACACAATCGGCAGGAGGTCGGGAGTCGGCTCTGATACCATTTTGTAACGCCCCAGGCCTAACAGTAAGGTATTGTCCGCTTTGGGCCTCGGCCCGCACGGTTTTGCCCCTCTGGGTTCACGTGCATCCCGTCCTTCCCCAAAAGGCACCTCAATGAGATACCTGGCGGCCTCCACTTATAACCCAGGCTCCCCCCTCATCCTAACCGATGTGGGATATCACATTCACCCCAAAAGTCCGCTCTGGGCTTTGAACTCAGAAGGACAAAACCGTGCGAGCGAAGCCCAGAGCGGACAATACCTGCGACAGTAAGGGCCGGGGCGTTACATAATGGTATCAAAGCCAACTCCCGATATCCTGCTGGTGTGTCCAGCGAGGGCGCTGGAGCCCCGAGGGGGGGTGAATGTAATATCTCACATCGGTTAGGAAGAGAGAGGAAGCCTGGGTTATAAGTGGAGGCTGGAGTTACACTGTCGAGGCGCCTTTTGGGGAAGGACGGGATGCGCGTGAACCCAGAGGGGCAAAACCGTGCGGGCCAAGGCCCAAAGCGGACAATACCTTACTGTTAGGCCTGGGGCGTTACATTTTGATATGTAGAATTCAAATGGTGTAAAATGGTCGGAATGAGAACCTCAACAATAAATTTCTCAAAATCAAAAAAAAAATAATAATAATAAAATCGTGTTACAAATACGATAACATCTACAGAAATCATTTTTATCATTCTTGTTGAAAAGGATAGGTAATAAGTAGCGAGGACGTTGTTAGGTCCCTCTAAAGCAGACTAGAAATTCAAAACAAATGAATCAAGAATGTTTGAGCAAAACTAAAAATCAAACTGATTCCCGCACATTTGAAATTCCAGAGGCAAGTGTGTCCTGCTCATTACATAGACGTATTTTCTCTTTTTTGCTTTTATTTCCCGAGTTTTCTCCTTTTGTTTGTTTTGTTTGCACGAGGTCCATTACAAATCATCAATTCGACACAGCCGAATTTCCTTATAAAATGTGGGAAAAAAAAATCGAAAATGACATGGTGAAGAGGAAAAAAAAAACAAAACAAAAAACAAATTTATGCACGGACTGTGATGGAAGGGAGAGGTTAACAGTCGCATGCTCATTGTCAGCGAGCCTAACGTTTCCCATCAGCTAGAACAATCACAAAGCACCATACAGCAGATTTTCAGAAGGAAAAGATTTCATTGACAGCATCCAAATTTTCAAAACGAAGTGCACAAAATGAATGGTCGGAATCGAAGGAAGAAGGGACTAAGTCATCAAGGAAAAAAGGATCAAGTTCCAACCGCAGTTGACATTCTGCACCGAACATTCGGTGCTTCATCACGCCAATTACCAGAACAGAATGCAGGAACAGAACATCAAACATAGCAACGATAGATGCAGAATTGAGGTCGAAATCGTGTTTCAGCTGACAAAGTCGCAAAAAATCGAATCTAAGCAGCAGCAGCGGCAACTCCAGTTACAGATGAATTTCACTCGCGGAGCCGATTTAAGAGGCATAGACGAAATACAGCACAGAAGAAGTGTCGTGCGAACAGAGGGTCGAGTTCTCGTACCCGATCGATCCACTCGCGAGAATCATCGGTCCAACCGAAGGCGGGATCTTGAAGGAGTTCAGATTTGAGACGATCGTAGACCTGAAGGAATACCGATCTCAAGCCGCTGGTCCTCCCATTGACGGCGGCAGCCATGGACGAGGGAACTGAGGGAAAGCAGCCAGCAAGCGCGCAGGGAAGCAGGAAAGCGTGTAGCGAGAATGGCGGAAGGAAGGGAGTCCTGTTTATATACATTTTTACAATATTTATACTTAAATTATTAAATACTCCCAAAGACGGTGGAGTAGCTCTCCTGCATGCATCCGCGCCGCGAGAGAATATTTCAGTGGGGCCCACGGGAGCAGACGTGAGCGTGCAAACGCAGGACGATATATGGAGGTTCGGTAACAGGCAGATGTGGGAAACGGAGGAAACGTTTAGTATTTTGAATTTCGAAAAATATCATTTATCAAAACAATAATTATATCTTTTTCATTTTTATCTGAATATTTTAATCATTTTTCTACTAACTAACTTCCATCGTACTTATTTATTCCGATTTTATCTCTATAATTTTTTGTTAATCACACCATTCTTAAAATATTTTTTTCACATTCCACCACTTCCACGATTTTTTTTCCATTTTATATTTCCAAACATCCCCGTGATCGCATTGACCTAATTCCACTTCAATAACATGTGATGATGCGAATGGGTGGCCAGAAATCTCGGGAAAAGTTGGCAAATGACAATAGAGGAGGATCCAAAATTTGTCAGGCAGACAACGCCGATACAACTCGTGATATATAATTTTAAGCTGCAATCAATATCGGTATTGGATGGATCCCATTAACTAGTCTCCTAGGGGTTCGTGAGCCTATGCGAACTTATAGAACAAGTAGATTTCCCATGATGAAAATGTATATCTCCATTCTTAAGAAAGCTTTTATAATTTTTAATATATTTTTAAATATTTTTAATATACATCATTACATTCTTATTTTATTTCTAAGTTCTATTCAAAAAATTTCATGTGAATGACTTTAGAGTCTATTTAAATTTATATAAGATTTTTTTTGATAAATCTATATCTATAATGAGAATATAATAATGCGTACTAAGGATGTGTTTGGCAATGTGAAGAAAATATCAAGTTAAAATTTTTCAATCTAAAACTTTTCACTATCTACAACTACCATATTTTTTAATTATTTTTTTTACATTTTCTTATACAACTACCTTACTTTTCAATCATTTCTACACAACTAACCACACAACTAACTTATCTATTTTAACTTTATCTTCTTTACTCTTCATCATTACCCCTATCATATCACATCATTTAACAACTTTTACTCTCCAAAATTATTCATCAAAAGTTTTATCCATTCCCAAACACACCCTTAGAATGAAAAAAGTTCATATTGAAAATTTTAAAAATAATCTAGAGAATTGGAAAATAATATTATGAATGGAAATAAAAATTCAATTTAAAAATCTTGTATAGCCGAGAAGAACCCTTATCAGTCCATGGTTGCCGAGGCACACACGTACTTTTTTTTTTTTTTTTTTTTTTTTTTTTTTGATGAAAGGGCACACACGTACTTAAAGTGTCTCTTATTTATCATTTTTTTAAAAGTATTTTGATCCTGTGCCCTTGCCTGTATATCCGGCCATGCATGCCCATCCCGAAATATATTTATTTTTATTTTTGTTTTTTTTGTTTTTCATATATGTGCGTGATTTATTTGGATTGACTTCTATACTAAATTCTATAATTTAAAATTTTCACAAATTTTTTATTTTGTAAATCAAGAACATGCTTTTATTTTCAATAATAAAAATGTAAAATTTTTTATGAGGCTTATCTAAGTAGAATCCACATGTCTATGAAAAAATAAAAAATAAAAAATATATTTTTTAAGATGTTCATGTATTGCTCGACACACTGGTTATGGTCAATGTAATAAAAACAGGACCGAACTGGGCAGTGAATTGGTTCATCCGGGAACCGAAGGCATACCCAGTTTAATTCAAGCTGGTTTGGTCCAATTTAAAAAAACCAATCGAACCTTCTGAGCTGTTGTTGAATCAGGTACAACGATCCAACCAGATTTAACTAGTTCACACGATGGAGCTGAAAAGAATAAAAGTTATTGCAACCCAAAGTTTAAACACATGTGGGGCTTTTTGGTTTTCAGCTCTACAAAACTCATTAGAGATAAAAATATATATTTTTAAATTAATCCCTTCAACGGCCTCTCCAAATATTATATCCCTCTGACGTCCACATATCAATATATGTCATTTGTTTGTTTCCAAACTCAAACTCTACCACATGCAGAGGGTGGCGAATATTCCTTTTTTATCATTATAATTATTTTGTCATTATTTATATTCATATCGGGCTTTAAAATTGTAGGTTATATACGTATGATATATAATATTAGATATTTAAAATTTTAATGCATCTACGCTTTTTACATCTAAAATTTTAATAATACACAAACTTTTGTAAGTATCAGATAATCTTCTCTTAGGTTCGTTAAGTATGTTAATTTTTATTCTGATATATTGTATTTGTTCTTAATTAATGTATCTTTGAGAAGAATGTATTAATTTTTCTATATGTTCTTTGATTAGAGTGATTGATGTTATGTTCAATAGTATTGGAAGTTATGAATATAAATACTTTATTAATATAAATAATTAAATATTTATGACATCGTAAATATATGATGCTAACATCATCAGTTCAAATTGGTATACCCAGCGGGTTAAACCATTTCGAATTAAACCATTCATTTTACCAATTTGATTGTCGGTTCAGTTCTGTCACCATTGGTTATGGTACGAAATAGCAGTTTTTTTTAAGAAGAGAATAAATTATTATTTCTCTTTTTTTAGATTGATCTTTTATTAATTTGTTTACACGTTGAATTTACAGCTTATAGCGAGTCTCCTTGAAATATACACGCCAGCCACGCCATTTTGGAATTTCTAGACATTTTGGATTTTTTCATTTGTTTGTGTGATTGAAAAGGCCACGAGCATGCGCAACTGTCAATTGCTATTTCGTTTGCATAAATATTGATAGGCCTTAATTGCAATTGATCAATTGTTAAGTCGTTCTTCCGAATGTGTATTGAATTTTATGTGCTCTTAATTTTATCTTTATTTAACTGAACTTAAGTAAACCAAAACATCCTGCTTAAAAAAAAAAAAGTAAACCACAACATCATTGATATATTGATAAGGCTTAATAATATATTAACTAGATTTTATCGTAATTTTATGGCATGATTGGGTGGGCCTTTTAAAAATAATATGATGAGCTTTGGCCTAGGGCGACCAAATGATACATGTTGACTTAGGGTGCATTTTGTTTTTGATAAAATTATTGAATGAATAGTTTTTGCGTAAATTTTTTCAAAATGGAGAAGGTGATGTGATAAAAGTAACGATGAAGAGTGGAAAATAAAATTAAAATAGATAAAATAGTTGTAAAAATAATTAAAAGTAAAATAGTTATATAAAAAAAATACAAAAAAAGATTACAAAATAGGACAGAATGGAAAGTAAAAAATTTTAAATTAATAAATTTATAAAAATCTCGAACATACACTTAATACAGTAAACATTGATGGACTCAAATATATTCAAGGTCAATTTATTGATACCTCTAGACATGAATTATAAGTAACAGTTAGCATACTACTCACATTAATTGATTACTTAACCTATACGAAGATCGCTGCTAAGGCTTCATTCTATGTCGTTGTGTATGGCTATCTGCTGCGATGGAGTAGCACTTGCAAAGAAGCGAATTTTTTCAGCTGCCGTAAACACTACTTTCAAAAGCTTTGAAAAAATAGTACATAAATGACGCCATAGTCAAACAAAATTTAATTCCTGTTTGGCCCCGCCAATTGTGTGGGGCGAAGCGATACAATATTTAAAAATACACATGCGTTCTACGAGAACCATTTGATAATGCTGAGTAAAAACTATACTTTCTGCTAAAAAGTAAAGAGAATAGCTTTTATAAGCTAGAAATCATAGCTTTTCCAAAAAATCTATGCACTTCTAATTTTAGTTATTTTCTACCGCGTGGCCAAACAATCTCTTGTAACAGCACTATGAAAAGTAGGGGACAGTTGATAATGAGCCTAGCGTGAGAATTTAGTTTCCACCTCTCTCCATGTACATTTTTTTAAAAAGAATTCGACATTTTAAATATCTAATAATTTTACATATTCTAACTTTATCGCTATGTTTTAATTATTTTTCACACAACTACCATATTTACTATAATTTTGCCCCTTATTTTATCTTATTACTTGTATTTTTTAAAAAATATTCTTTTTTCACTTTCTAACTGTCCCATATTCCCACCATAATTACATTACCAAATATTTTTCATAATTTTTTATTGTCGTGTTTTGGAATTATATTTTATAACATCTTTTTTCTTACAACATCCAACTAATTTGTCTAAATTTTGGTCAATAGATCGATAATACTTGCACGGATAATGATAGGAGAAAAATCTCCTACATGAAAGACAAATAACTTATTCTTCTAAAGTTGAACTCGGAATCAATTGCACCAAAACCAGGCCAGACATTCGCACCAAACAAAGACGAGCGAGGATACCTAGTCAGCCACGCGCCATGGATCTCATGTAACACGAGGCCAAACAAAGACGGGCGAGGACAGTTGGTGGAGGGAAGACTAAGACAGGAGCGCGCCTCAGATACACTCGGGGAATATTAGTATATTACTATACTACAATGTACAATCACACTGCCTTTTCTTTTTTCTTTTTTATTACGCACACCAATCATACATCCTCTCGGCAAAATCCTAGCGGGTGATGGGATTGAAGTGGATAGGTCTGTACGTGCCCGTGAATTGCATTTCCAGGCATGAACGCTTATCTTGCAACAGCTGATGACTGGACAGTCTTCACCCCATTAATAGGAAAATCCAAAAATTGCCTACAAAATTATCACATGATTCATTAAATTCGGTCATTTATCAGGACGTGTTTCAAATGACATGAGATTCTTAAATTGAATCTCTATTATTCAATTTAAGAATCTTATATAATTTGAAACACGTTTTTATTTTTTTTTTATCGCTTGTCATTCTCAAACCACAACCATTTGATTCTTAAATCAAATACCAACATTGTAAGATACCAGTACATGTTATTTTATCGGAGCAGTGTGCCACGCGCAAAGCTTTGAGTTAGATAAAGAAGGGATAATTTCTTTTATACACATGACAATTACACTTAATTCCTAATATACTCATAACGTTTCATAAATTTTTTTTATATTCATAACATTTCACTTTAAATTACTATTATACCAACGTCATTAAAACCACTGTTATTTATTTCATTAAAAAGACAATTTTGCCATTTTAATTTTTTTTATTAAAATAATTTAACCTTAATATGAGTTTTAAATTATTTATTATGTTGTATTAATGATTCACTATCATCAATTAAATTATATTAGCATTAAATTATCTCAATTAGAAAATTTTAAAAGGGCAAAATTGTTTTTCCAATAGGTTAAATAACAATAGTTTTCATGATGTGAGTATAATGAGAATTTAGGATGACAAATTATGAGTAAAAATTTATGAAACTTTATGAGTATATTAAAAATTAAATATAATTCTTATGAGTACAAGAGTAATTATTCTAATAAAGAATGCAATGGTGGGGCTGCTCTGCCAGTGGTCTCCTCCCTGGTACGCTTCCCATCGCTGTCGCCGGAATTGAAAAACAATTACGTGCTTGTGAATAATAAATTAATAATGATGTAAATAAAAATGAACAACAATCCAATAAAAGCAATTCACGTGAAAAGGATTGTCAATTGCTAACTGCTCACAACATCTTCGCCGTCGGTCAGTTCGGGTTTCGAGTGAGTCCTTAAAAAATGATCGGCGAGACCAACGGTGTCAGGGGCGCGGAATGCGCGCCGGCTGGAGGGCGGAGTTTCGATTCGCGCGGGCGGAAAAAACAAGCGTGGGAGCAAAAGTGGTCTCCCGGATGGTGGAGTGTGGGAGCGGGTGGTCTCCCAGGTGGTTCGTTGGAAGCTGTGTCTTCCTTATTCTTTCGTGTAGCTGTGTCTCCAAATTTCTTTGGGAACATGTGTGTCCCTTATATTTGTAAGAATATCTCAAATCTTCAAGTATAATATGTGTTGAGATATATGTAATTGTACCAATAAAAAAAAAAAATGATCGGCGAGCAGTAGAATCAGATGTCAGACGGCGTCGTTATCTAGTGGTCGTCCACGCGTTCAGGTACAGTTGCAATTTTTTTTTTTGCTGGGGCTCGCAGACGCGTGGACACTCGTGCACATCACGGTTAGAAAAGAAATCTTTTTCTTTTATTAGTGGGTGTGTTTGTCAATTTATAAAAGTTGTCAAGTTAAAACTTTTTAATCTAAAACTTGTTACTTTTCATAACTAATCTTTTTTAAATTATTTTTTACATATCTTTCTAGACAACAATTCTATTTTTCAATCAATTGTACACAACTACCAATACAACTAACTTATTTATTTTAAATTTATTCTCTTTACTCCTCATCATTACCCCTACAATATCACATCATTTTTCACTAATTTGACAACTTTTACATAAAAAAAATTTCATCCAAAGTTTTACAACTTCCCAAACACACCCTTTTTGGCTGGGGCTCGCAGACGCGTGGACACTCGTGCACATCACGACTAGAAATCTTTTTCTTTTATTAGTGGGTCTATTATTAGTCCGGCCTAATGCATTCATCATTTATTTATTTTTTCATAAAACTATTTTCCAAAGACATTTCACTTATAATGCAAAATTTACAATTTTTATATTGTATATATTTTATTTTTTTAGACATTACTATTTTCAAGGGGGTTATAATAAAGTAAATAGTCCAAGATGATACTTTTAAGAATTGAAAACATATACTATATAATTTAGGGTGTGTTTGATACTAAGAAGAAGCTGTCAAGCTAAAACTTTTTCATCTAAAACTCATATTTTTTACCAATTTGACAAATTTTACACCAAAAATTTTTCATCAAAATTTTTTATTACTTCTCACTTAGTATATAAGTCTTTTTTTAGAATATAGTATATAAGTAAAATACACTTTAAAAAATAATCTAGTGAAAAACAAAAAATCTAACTAATATAAAAATTATATTAGGCTAGCCTAATGAGATTACACTCATTATATTATTTATTTTAAGCGTTAATTGTTTTCATACAAAAATTTTAATTCATTAATATTTATATTTATATTTTAATATTTTAAAAATATATTAAAATATATCCATATCTGCATTAAAATTTTTAATGAAATATTAAATCAAATTAAAAGTTACTAAATTTCACAAAAAAGATTTAAATTTGATCATGCATGCGTATAAAAAATAAAAATAAAAATAAAAACAAGTAATTGGTCTATTGGGCAACAAGTGTTTGTCTTGCTAGTCATAGGCGCCGACAACCATGCTAACATCCCATGTTCCATTATCCCCACTATTGTGAGAGTCCAAATATTTGTCTTCTTAACGTGTAGGGGCCTAATTATAATGAGAGCTTGTGGGGTTTTCTAGTTAAAAGGTAGAGCATGATGTATTTGTAGGAAATTTGTAAGAATGTTTTAGAGATTGATTTTAAATTTTTAATATTAGTTCAGATAAATGTCAATATATCAATAAAAAGTATCGTCTGTTTGAATCTTGGACGTGAGTAAGATCCTTATTTTCAGTTCTTAGGGTGTGTTTGATTGGGGGTAAAACTTTTAATGAAAAGTTTTTGAGATAGAAGTTGTCACATTGATAGAAAATGATGTGATATAATAGGAGTAATGATGAGAAGTAAAGAGAATAAAGTTAAAATAGATAGGTTAGTTGTATAGATAGTTGTGTAGAAATGATTGAAAAGTAGTGTAGTTTGTATAGAAAAATTTGAAAAAATAATTAAAAAATAGAGTAGTTATGGAGAGTGAAAAGTTTTAGATTGAAAAGTTTTGGTTGACATGTTTATATCCCAAACAAACACACCCTTAGTCCATTTATTATACTTTGTGTAGTCAGCCTAAATCTTAAGCTCAATGTTTTTCGTATTTTTTAAAATGTGGTGAAAGATTTATGCAAAGCCCGTATATTTATAAAATCTAAAAAACGAGAATATTTTTTTACTGCAGATTGTTGCTTGATAAAATACATGGGATCTGCTCTTGTGTACCCAGGTGTACTTAGTTTCTGCATACTCGAGTGCAAAATTTTATTTTTTATTTTTAAATTTTTTTTATAAAACTGTTAATCAAAATATATTTAACATGTGTACCAAATTTTACCATTTTTAAAGATATGTGTAAATTTTCTTGAATTTTTTAAAAACTGTGGTATTTTTCATAATGTAAAATTATAAAAATACCACTTATTTTAAAATTTTTTAAAATATCTACAAATATTTAAAAATAGTAAAACCTGATACACATGTTAAATATACTTTGATTAATAATTCTTTTGAAAAAAAATTTAAAAAAATAAAAAATATATTAAATATACTTGAGTACATCAAAGGTAAATACATCTAGATACATCCAATCAATAACTTAAAATACTTACATCTCGTATGCAAGCACAACACCAATTGCCATATTAAAATGGTGGACCTCAATAATGGTGCTATCTGGCAACTTAGTGTTTCAATTTTAGGTCAACTCCATAGTAAAATTCTTCTTATATTTTAAGTTTGGTTGAGGAATGATAAAACTTTTAGATAGAAAGTTTTTAGCCTAAAATATTTTGATTTTGTAGAAAATAACATAATATGACACGAGAAACGATGAAGAGTAAAAAAAATAGGTTAGGTATATGAACAGCTATCTATGAATGATTGAAAAATAAGACAATTATACATGAAAATGCGCAAAAATGATTAAAAATAAAAAAATTACATAAAGTGAAAAATTTTAGATGGAAATTTTTTTTATAGCCAAATATGCATTCTATCTATAAGTTGGCTAGTTTCAATTAATTTATATTTTTAATTTTGCTTTTTTAGGGTGTGTTTGATAATGGGCAAAACATGTCAACCTAAAATTTTTCCGTATAAAACTTTTCACTCTTCATAACTACTATAATTTTAATTATTTATTCACAGTGTTCTATACAAATGCCCGAGTTTTTAATCATTTTTACACAACTGTCTGTATAATTAACCTATCTATTTTAATTTTATTATCTTTATTCTCCATCATTACCACTGTCATATTACATCATTTTCTTTTATTTTGACAACTTTTATCCTGAAAATTTTTCATACGAAAATTTTATAACTTTCCAATCACACCTTTAGTATACAACATTTATTGAAAACACGATCGATATAATGGCACATGTACGCATTCACGTGCAATTGTAGTTTTAGTTATCTTTCACGCGTCCATTCTTCATGCTTGATTCGTCCTTTTAATTTCTATCTACTGGGAGCTTTCAAAAAAAAAAATTCAATAAATGTTGTATACTAAAGGTGTGATTGGGAAGTGATAAAATTTAATTGAAAATTTTATCACTTCCCCATCATATTTTTTATTGAAAATTTTAATCATATTTTTTATTGAAAATTTTATCACTTCCCAATCATATTTTTTATTGAGAGATATATTTTATTCATATAGACAAAGACACGATCGATATAGTGGCACATGTACGCATTCACGTGCAATTGTAGTTTTAGTTCTCTCACGCGTCCATTCTTCATGGTTGATTTGTCCTTTTAATTTCTATCTCCTGGGAGCTTTCAAAAAAAAAAATTCTATCTCGTGGGATGATCCTGGCCGTCAATAATGAAAAATGATGTACGCCATTGCTTAGCCAGCAATACTCTTCTGCGTTTCGCTACATAATTCATCTAGAATTTATAGGTGGATCTACGTTGATGAGATCATTATAAGCATTTGAACTCGTCATCTAACCCAATCCGGAATGCTGGTTTGATTTGCCCATCTTATCTCATGAGTTCTTCCCATGTAGATCAATTCATATCCCTGAAATCCAGCACCATTGAATTTCGGGGTAGGGATAAGGGTGAGTCGACTCTTGACCCATCCTTGCTCTAACCCTTTTTTATCGGATAAAATTAATTTTTTTGACCCAATATTAGAATAGGTTAAACTCAAAAATAAGGTTAGAATAGGTCAACGATGTCCCAATTTGAAAAATCCTAACCCGTCCCATATATATTTATTTATTATAAATTATAAGTATATATTTTGTTATATTGTTCTCATTTTCTTTTAAGATTTTCATGTTACTTATTATTAATTATATTAACAAAATAATAATTAATAAGAAACATTTGCACATATATATAACTCTTATGCATAATTATAGTTTTTCCACTACTTTGGAAACTCTTGCAAAAATACTATTATTTTAAGAAAATACTTTTATAAATGCCAAAATATATTATGAAAGAAGTATATTTTATTAACCTATTTTAATAAAGATACGTTATATTTATTGATTTTTTAATAATAATGTTTAATTTTTAACTAGTAAAGTCACGAAGCATGTAGTATTTAAATTTAGCATAGATATGTTTTTATGTTTGATACATATACAAATTTTTAAAATTATTTTATTTGGCCCACATTTTTTGCCCTATCTGTCGTCTTGATGCCCAAGACTAACTACAAGTTTGTAATCTTGTTCTAATATAGTATAAAAAATATGATCAAATAATTTTTTTTAAAAAAGTAGGTTCAGGGTTGAGCAAACCCCGATTCAATACAACTCACCCTGATTTTCACCCCTACTATTAATTATGAAAAAAGACCTTTTTGGTCGTTTAATTGTAAGGTTGCAACTTTGGTCGAGTAGGCCCAATTTGGGGTCGAATTTATGGTTATCATATTTTAAAAAACATTTACTTTATTCTATTTTAGATCGGGTTGGTTATATTATCTTGCCTTATTTTTAAAGGTCGGTTCGTTTCCAAATTAAGTTCCAAATCGATTCTTTACATTAATTTCATATTATATTTGAAAATTATAATCCTAATATGAGTTTTACTTAAAAACTTATAATCAGTATGATAATGATACAACTTTAAAATGCATTTATTAGATATACTAAATAATATATAAACTAAAATAAGTTTTTATATTTTAAAATAGAGATTTTTGCAAATATGCCGAGAAGGTTTGACCAAATATTGCGTCTGGGTCCATAAATTTACCAAAATTACAAATATGCCTTCAAAATTTGTATGAAATTGCAAGCATGTCCCTTCCATCAAAACACCATTAAAATCTTATATAAAATAACGAAAATGCCCTTTAAGCCAAGTAATACACTTTAAAAAATAATATTATAGTTTAAAGTTCATTATCATCATTTTCTAGAAAATTTTAATGGTATCCTAATAGAAGAGACATACTTGTAATTTTATGCAAATCTTGTAAATACATTTATAATTTGGGCAAATTTAAGGACATAGATACAATATCAGTTAACCCTTATAGGCACATTTGCACAAATTCCTTTAAAATATATTATATCTTTAAAAATATAATGTATTTCATGAAAAATATTCAATATATATCAGTAATTCAAGTCAATTCCGGGGTACTTAAACATTAGAACCTACTCTACCCTAATTATATTGGTTTTTTTTTTAAAATTTGAAACTAACCCTGCCTTATATGTAGGAAAATAAGAACTTACTATTCTCATTTTAGGGCACTGATGAATCGATCCACAAGTACTTTATCCTCTAGTTAATAGCCTAGCTCATTTAGTAAGGAGTGTAGTTACTCTAAATCCATTGTCAACTTTAGGTTGAACATAGATGCGTACTTTTTGCACCATCCTTTCCAATTTTTCCAAAAAAAAAAAAAGAGTGTAGTTGAGCCTGTTACAAAAGTCAGCAATATTGGACTCTATCATTCTTTGAAAATGAACTTTTAATCTTTGCAAACTAGATAGGCTCGTCATGAGTGCAAACTATTTCATAAGTTTTATTCTAAACCATATTTGGTAGGTTCCAACATATTTTTTTAATTATTGCCAATCATAATGCTAAAAATAATTAAAAAGCGCACTTAAAATAAATAAATATATATTTCTATTTCGAGCCATGTGAATGGAGATATAAGTACTGAAAGAGCTTCCTCCTTATAACCCGGACGCGGTTTGCAGCATTGATTAAAAGGTAGTATCTATCTTTTAGTCACGTTATTTTAATTTGTGTCCCTGTAAGTTTGTCTGAGCTCAGCTTTCATAGTTATGTAGATAAAAAGAAAACGTATGAATGGGCTTTAACTTGGTTTTACTTGTGTTACATTCGCATCGGAATAGAGAAAATAATAAAAGAGGTTTTACTCGCATTTTTTTATGCACAGTTTTACCTCAGAAACAAATTAGGAACAAAAATAGGGAAAATAAATGTTGTAACTAAGAGTACGTTCGGAGATAAAAAAAAATTTGTATGAAAAATTTTTAAAGTGGAAATTTTTGAAATAAAAAATAAAGTAATAGGATAAAGATAATAATGAAGAGTAAAGAGAATAAAGTTAAAATAAATAGGTTAGTTGAAGAGATAATTGTGTAAAAAATAATTGAAAAGTATGATAATTGTGTAGAAAGATGTGAAGAAATAATTTAAAAATATAATAGTTATGGAAAAAGAAAAGTTTAAGATTAAAAAATTGTAATGTGAAAAGTTTTTGCTTTTGCCAAACATCCCGAACAAATTAAAATATTTTTTCTACTAGCTTAATGGATCCTACATCCAAACCCGCGCCAAGGTAGGGCAGCTGATCATTATACATGGTGGGCGCACTCCACCGTAGGCCTAGAGTCATGTCACAGATATAGTGTCGAATCATTTGCTATGATCAACATCTTACAATGTTACACATTTGGAAGATCAGAACAAGTTTCATATTATTTATAATCAATCTAACCCGCTGAAATGCCTCTATGAACAATTTTCTCTTAAAAACTTTGCCAATTAGGAGAGATGACTAAATAAATAAAACTTAAAATATTATTTGAAAATTTTAAAAAAATGTTAAAAAAGTAACTCTATTTGTTAAGTTAAATATCACACTTATGATATATGATTTGCATTGTACAGTTTTTTTTTTTTGTGAAAAGCTTGGATAGCCAGACTCTAGGACCACATGAGGAGATGAGAGAGTTAGACTTAGAGGAACCTCATTGAATGATTGAAAATCTTTTACATAAAGATTTAGATATACAACTTAGGTAGGAATCCCACCATACATGAACAACCTCGGTGGTTTGAATGAAACAAATTCTCATTGTTATATTACATTATTTTCTTTCATTTCGACAACTTTTATTTTTCATAATTTTTTATTGTCGTGTTTTGGAATTATATTTTATAACATCTTTTTTCTTACAACATCCAACTAATTTGTCTAAATTTTGGTCAATAGATCGATAATACTTGTACGGATAATGATAGGAGACAACTCTCCTGCATGAAAGACAATAACTTATTCTTCTAAAGTTGAACTCGGAATCAATTGCACCAAAACCAGGCCACCCATACTACAATGTACAATCACACTGCTTCCCCCCCCCCCCCCCCCCCCGCCTTATTTTCTACTACGCACGCCAATCATACTTCCTCTCAGCAAAATCCTCGTGGGTGATGGGATTGAAGTGGATAGGTCTGTAAGTACCCGTGACTTGCATTTCTAGGCATGAACTCTCATCTTGCACGCCAATCGTCTTTTTAAAATTGTATTAGAAATGAATAGAGCTGTACTGGAAATTGAAAAGCTGTCTTGAAAATGATGGTACAGATTCAATTTAAGTATCTTATATAATTTGGAGCACGCTTATATATTTTTTTTATGGCTTATCATTCTCAAATCAAAATCAAATACCAACTTTGTAAGACGTCAGTACATGTTATTTTATCGGAGCAATGTGATGCACGGAAAGCTTCGGGTTAGATAAAGAAAGGAGAATTCCTTTTATACACATGACAATTGCACTTAATTTCTAATATATTCACAACATTTCATAAATTCCTCTTATATCCGTAACATTTCATTTTAAATTACTATTATACCCACACCATTAAAATCATTATTATTTATTCCATTAAAAAAACAATTTTACCATTTTAAAATTCTTTT
Organism: Annona cherimola; assembly: GCA_030490835.1. Lineage (NCBI taxonomy): Eukaryota > Viridiplantae > Streptophyta > Magnoliopsida > Magnoliales > Annonaceae > Annona > Annona cherimola. The sequence continues at coordinate 119,778,749 of CM059972.1, read as the reverse complement.
AATTAAAATAATTCAACCGTAATATGAGTTTTAAATTATTTATTATTTTGTATAATGATTCACTATCATCAATTTAATTATATTAAGGTTAAATTATCTCAATTAGAAAATTTTAAAATAGTAAAATCATCTTTTCAACAGGGTAGAAAACAATAGTTTTCATGGTGTGAGTATAATGAGAATTTAGGTGATATGTCATGGGTACAAGAAAAATTTATAAAACGTTGTGAGTATATTAGAAATTAAATACAATTGTTACGAGGAAGAGAAAAATTATCCCAACAAAGAACGCAATGGTGGGCAGCTCCGCCGGTGGTCTGTTCTCCCTGGTACGCTTCCGATTGCTTGTCGCTGGAATTGAAAAACAAGTACGTGTTTGTGAATAATAAATTAATAACGATGTAAATAAAAATGAAAAACAATCCAATAAAAGAAATTCACGTGAAAAGGATTGTCTATCGCTAAGACGCTAACTGCTCACAACATCTTCGCCGTCGGTCAGTTTGGATTTTGGAATGAGTCCTTAAAAAATGATCGGCGAGCAGTAGAATCAGCTGTCAGACAGAGTCTTTGTCCAATGGTTGTCCACGCATTCACGTGCAATTGCATTTTTTTCCCGGCGCTCGCAGAAGAAGCGTGGACACTCGTGCACATCACGGCTAGATTTTTTTTCTTTTTTTTTTTGATAGTGGGTCTATTATTAGTCCGGTCTAATGCATTTATTATTTATTATTATCAATTTTTTTCATAAAACTATTTTCCAAAGACATTTCATTCATAATCCAAAATTTACAATTTTTATATAGTATATATTTTATTTTTTAGAAATCATTATTTTCAAGGGGTTATACAAACATATACTATATAATTTAGGATGTGTATGGTGTTAAGAAGAAGCTATCGAGCTAAAACTTTTTATCTAAGACTCACATTTTTCTACTAATTTAACAAATTTTACAACAAAAACTTTTTATTTAAAAGTTTTATTACTTCTCACTTAGTATACAAGTTAAATGCTATTTAAAAAATAATCTAGTGAAAAACAAAAAATAAACTAATATAAAAATTATATTAGGCCGGCCTAATGAGATTACCCTCCTTTTATTATTCATTGCAGGCGTTAATTGTTTTCATAAAAAACTTTTATTTCGCTAATTTTTATATTCATATTTTAATATTTTAAAAATATATTATAATATATCAATATCTGCATTACAAATTTTAATGAAATATTAAATAAAATTAAAAAGTTACTAAATTTCATAACAAAGATTTAAAATTGATCTTGCATGCGTATAAAAAAATAAGAATAAGAACAAATAATGGGTCTATTTGTCCAACAAGTATTTGTCTGGTTGGATTTTTTGGATTTACATATATAATAATTATATATACGCTATCATAAATAGTGACCCAAAGTTATAAAGTGATCACATAAATTTTACGGGCCCAAATTATCTAACAGAGTATGAGTCTCCTATGCATAGAAGCTCTATTGCTTATTTTCTAATTTCTATTTTATGATGGGCTAAAAATAGAAATTAGAAAAGATGAATATACTGTATAAACGATTATGGTCTCTGGGTTATGCATCTTTTAATATTTCTTTTCTAACATCTTATCTTTAAAAAAAAAAAAAGTCACCTTATCTAGAAAATCCTACAGTATTAACTTGGAAGACCATAAAACCTCCGAATTCAACATCAACTACTTACATGAATTTATTTACGCTTCCGCTTATGATTTTATTTTCTTGGTGATTTAACATGGAGGATCCTGGGGTAATTAATATTTTAATCAATAAAGTTTTCTCAACAAGTGATATTAGACCCAATATTCATGTTAAATTATTGAGAAAATTTTATGAGTTTCTTAGTCTTCTAATATAGTATATGGTTGCATATTATTATTGTTAATATAGATGATTTATATGGATTCAGAATTTCCCGACCGTGCATGCTCATGCTTCAGCATAATTATGATTTTGCCTTGAGCATATTTGATACCTAACCATGTCTTGTTTTCTGGATGGTTAATATGTGGACGTTGAATTATGAAATTGTGCAATTCCTTTATTCACGATAGTCGTGAATGTTTACAATTCAAATTTCAATTGCCATATTCATTAATTAATTTATCATATCATGAATTATGGTTTTCGTATGACATGAATTACGCTGTCCAACATGCTTTTAGCAATAATATGAAAGACGACATGTTTTCACTGTATATTATGATGGGTTTTATAGCATGAACCGGAGATGGATTTTTCTTCCCATAAAAAATTCATGGATTCAGTTGTATTTTAGAACCGTGGTGGTCGTCGTCGTTTTTGATGGAGCATTGGCCAGGGAATTAATATGCTTATTTTCTGTTTCTGGCAAAATCTTGAATTTTGTTTTACATTAAAAGAAAAAAACCAACACCAAAGGTCGTCGCTGCCTGCAAGATTCAGATTGGACGGCTTCTGGATTCGGGTGTCGTTTTTTCGTTTTGGGCTACAGAAAGTTTTTTTTTTCAGATTTTGATTTATAATAAAAAAAAAAAAACTGAAAACCCATCAAGCTGCGGGGTTTAGTTGCCGATGTTGGCACCGGAGAGGACGTCGGTGACGGCGCCGTGCTGTGATGGTGGCAGGGTACACAGGCGGCGGCGGCGGCGGCTAGGGTTTTCTTGCTTAGGGTAGCTTTGGGAAGAAGATGGACTAATTGCAATAAAACCCCTTGCTTATAAATTCTTTTATCAAAGGGATAGAATGTAAAAATTTGCATCATAGTCATTTTCGGTTTAGACTTTTTTCCACAGCCCAGGTCCATCCAGTGCAAGCCAGATCCATCTGTCCAGCCCAGGCAGGTCAGCCCAGCTTTTTAAGCCCTGTCCACGACCTTAATTACAGGCCCAGTCCTAAACGGCCTAGATTTCAAGCCTATCATCGCCCTTTTGCTAGTGGGCTTGGGCCTTCTTAAGCCTGCCCACTAAGCACCTAGTAGCCCAGTATCCGGCGCCCTCACCCACCCACAGTGGACATGTGGCATGCTTATAACCGTCCAAATTAAATTTATCATATTTTATGATTCCGTTATCCGTTTTGGATGATCCAATAGTCGTTTTCCATGGTTTTAGACATTCTGAATCAAATGGAAGGGTCTGATTAAGCCAAATAGGTCCAAAAAATCAGTTTTTATGAATTTTATGTAAATGCATGCAATTTTTTAATTATATGTGCAATTAATTCATATGGTTAGTTTATGAAAATTTAGAAAGCAAATTGTGAATAATTTTCATGCACTTATGATTTTTTGCTTTCTATTAAGGGTGTATTTGGGAATGAATAAAACTTTTGATGAAAAGTTGTAGAGAGTAAAAGTTGTCAAATGATGTGATATGATAGAGGTAATGATAAAAAGTAAATAGGATAAATTTAAAATAAATAGGTTAGTTGTGTGAGAAATTATGTAGAAATGACTGAAAAGTAGGATGATTGTATATAAAATTGTGAAGAAATAATTAAAAAATATGGTAGTTGTGGAGAATGAAAAGTTTTAGGGTGTGTTTGGCAATTGACAAAAAATGTCAAGTTAAAAATTTTCAATCTAAAACTTTTCACTCTCCATAGCTATCATATTTTTTAATCATTTTTTTGCATTTTCCTATACAACTACCCTACTTTTCAATCATTTCTACACAACTATCCACACAACTAACCTATCTATTTTAACTTTATCCTCTTTACTATTCATCATTACCCCTATCATATCACATTATTTGACAACTTTTACTCTCTAAAACTTTTCATCAAAAGTTTTATTCATTAACAAACACACCCTTAGATTGAAAAGTTTTAACTTAACAATTTTTACTCATTAACAAACACACCCTAAATTTTAAATTGACCTATTGTATGCGAAATTCAATTTTTGGATCTTTTGGAATTTAAAATTTAAATAATAGCACAAATATTTTTTATGAATGTATGATGTTTTAAAATAAATTAATTGAAACAACATACTGCCAAAGTAGCCTCTCATGTGTAGGTTAATTTATTTTTTAAAACATCAAAATGATTGTGTGAGTGTAATTCATACAAATATTATTCTGCCCAAAGAAAGGTTAAATTTTGGTTGAATTGTATGCACACATGTGGTAATAAATATGTGATAATTATTTAAATTTCTATGTGAATAGTAAGTCGGTTCAAAGAAATGTTTATTATTTGATAAGACTTTATTATCAATATTTGATTACCACAACAAGAATACTACTTACGAGTTAATATTTTTATCCAAAAACTAGATTTAGTATTGTACTAGGTATCTTGTGATGAACTCTACCATTATTGAATTTTTTTAAGGTTTTATATGAAACTGATGTGAATATGTTGTTTTGTTATATTTTTAGCTAATACATTTGCTTCTATTATATTTGTCAATTTCAATTCTATTCTCATGCTGAACGGAACTAATTTTCAAGCAATGAAAAAAGAATATTATGATCATTTTTGGCTGCATGGATCTCGTCATTACGTTAAGGGTTAAATAACTCACCCCTCTTACGACTGCAAGTTCTACTGAGAAAAAATGGGACTTTGAGATGTGAAATTGTTCAAATCGCATAAGTCTCATGATCATACGTAAGACAATTTCAGAAGCTTTCAAAGGTGGTGTATCTGAACAGGATACTACTTCTAAGGATTTCCTTGATGAAATCGAAAAACGCTTTGAAAAAACTGATAATGCTGAAACAAGTTCGACTCTGTCAAGCTTAGTTTCAATGAGGTATAAGGGCAAAGAAATCATAAGGGAGCATATCATAGAAATGTCTCATCTAGCTTCGAAACTAAAGGCATTTGAGTTACAACTATCTGATGATTTGTTGGTGCATTTACTTTTGATCTCTCTTTCTGTAAAATTCAGTCAGTTTAAGATCAACTACAACTATCAGAAAGAGAAATGGTCTCTTAATAAACTTATTTCACACTGTGTGAACGAAGAAGAAAAGATGAAGCGAGACAGACCCGAAAGTGCTCACTTGGCAAGTATTTTTTTAAAAAAAAGATCAAGAAAAGAAAAAAGGATAAGGAAGCTACAGGTGAGGTGACAAATAAGAAATAACAAAAGAAATCAACTAAGGAATCAGACTATTACTTCTGTCAACTCCTAGACACCAAAAGAAGGATTGTACCAAATATCATGCTTGACGTGTAAAGAAGAGTATGCTTCTCACTTTAGTTTTTTTTAGGTGAATTTAGCTTTTGTAATTAGACATACTTGGTGGATAGATTTTGGCGCTATTACTCACATAATTGTGTCTATGCAGGGTTGCTTGAGCTGCCGAAAGCCAAGTGATGCTGAAAGATTCATCTATGTGGGCGATGACAAATCAGTTGAAGTTGATGCGATAGAATATGTCGGTTATTATTAAAGACTGACTTTTATTCGGATTTGAAAGAGACATATATTATACCATCTTTTAGATGAAATTTGATTTCTATTTTTGTATTTGACAAATCTGATTATTTTTGTTCATTTAAAAATAGTTAGTTTAATCTTTCTTTAAATTCAAATATTGTGGGTACTGACTTTTTATCTTATTACAATAACTTTTATCTGTTTGATACAGTTGCCTCTATTGTTGAATCTTTACATATAAATTCTTGTACAAAACATAAATTAACTAATGAGAATTCTGCTTCGCTTTGGCGCAAACGTTTAGGACATATATCTAAATAAAGAATTGAGAGACTTATGTCAGATGCGATTCTTAATCCTCTTAACTTGTCAGATCAAATAATTTTTTTTAAAAAAGTAGGATCAGGATTGAGCAAATCCTGATTCAATACAACTCACCCTAATTTCCATGGAGCATGGTCGTATGCTCTCGGGAGCATTGAACTCTCTCAATGGTCCTGAGAGCATACAACTATTTACACATATTTTTTTTGAATTTTTTTTTCAAGATTGTTAATTAGTGACATTTTAGGTAATTTTACATGTTAAATATACTTAGATTAACAATCTTATAAAAAAATTTTAAAAAAATTAAAAAATGGGTGTATGCACTCTGGAGCATTGAGAGCTCAAGGCTCCCGGGAGAATATGACTATGTTTCAATTTCCACCCCTACTATTAATTATGGAAAAAACCTTTTTGGTCGTTTAATTGTAAGATTGCAACTTGGGTCGAATAAGTTCGGTTTGGGTCGAACTTATGGTTATCATATTTTAAAAAACTTTTACCTTACCCTATTTTAGATTAGGTTGGTTTTAGATTATTTTGCCCTATTTTTAAAGGTCGGCGCGTTACCAAATTAAGTTCCAAATCAGTTTTTTACATTAATTTTGTATTATATTTGAATATTATAATCCTAATATGAATTTTACTTAAAGACGTATAATCAATATGATAATGATATAACTTTAAAATGCATTTATTAAATATAATAAATAATACATATAAATTAAATAAGTTTTTATATTTTTAAAATAATTTTTTTACAAATATGCCTATAAGATTTAATCAAATATTGCATCTGTGTCCATAAATTTAACAAAATTACAAATATGTCTATAAAATTTGTATGAAATTGCAAGCATGTCTCTTCCATTATAACACCATTAAAATTTTATGTAAAATAACGATAGTGCCCTTTAAGCCAAATAATACATTTTAAAAAAATAATATTATAGCTTAAATGTCATTATCATCATTTTACATAAAATTTTAATGGTATCCTAGTTGAAGGGACATACTTGCAATTTTATGCAAATTGCGTAAGCATATTTATAATTTAGGCAAATTTAGAGACATAAATGCAATATTGGTCAATCCCTATGAGAATATTTACAAAAATTCCTTTAAAATATATTATGTCTTTAAAGATATAATATATTTCATGAAAAATATTAAATATATATCAATAATTCAAGTCAATTCCGAGGTACTTAGACATTAGAAACTACTCTACCCTAATTATATTGGGTATTTTTTAATTTGAAACTAACCCTATCCTAGATGTAGGAAAATAAGAACCTATTATACCCATTTTAGGGCACTGATGAATCAAACCACGAGTACTTTATCCCTCTAGTTAATTCAGCATAGCTTGTTTAGTAAGGTGTGTAGAGTCTCAATTGCACTCTAAATCCATTGTCAACTTTAGGTTAAACACTGATGCATGCTTTTAGCACCAACATGGCTAATTTTTCCAATAAAAAAAAGTGCAGTCGAGCCTTTACGAAAGTCTGCAAGCTTGGACCCTTTCATTCTCTGAAAATGAACTTTTAACCTTCGCAAACTAGATAGGCTCATCATGGGTGAAGACTCTATATTTGGTAGATTCCAACGTATTTTTTTAATTATTGCCAATCATTATGCTAAAAAATAATTAAAAAGAGCACTTAAATATATATATATTTCAATTTTGAGTCCTGTTAATGGAGATATAAATATTGAAAGAGCTTCCCCCTTATAAGCCGGACGTGGTTTGCAACATTGATTGAAAGGTAGTATCTATCTTTTAGTCACGTTATTTTAATATGCTTTCTTGTAAGTTTGTCTAATAAGCTCATGTAGATAGAAAGAAAATGTATGAATGAGCTTTAACTTGGTTTCACTTGTGAGACATTCGCATCGATGTAGAGAAAATAATAAAAGAGGTTTTACTCTCTTTTTTTATGTACGATTTTACCTCAGAAAAAAACTAGGAATAGAAATAGGGAATAAATGTCATAACTAAGGGTACCTTCGAAAAATAACAAAATTTTTGTACAAAAGGTTTTTGAAGCAGAAGTTTTTAAAATAAAAAAATGAAGTAATAAGATAGGGATAATAATGAAGAGCAAAGATAATAAAGTTAAAATAAATAGGTTAGTTGTAGAGATAATTGTGTAAAAATAATTAAAAATATGATAGTTGTGTATAAAGATGTGAATAAATAATTAAAAATATAATAATTATGGAAAAAGAGAAGTTTTAGATTGAAAAATTTTAATGTGAAAAGTTTTTGCTTTTGTCAAACATCCCCGATCAAATTAAAATATTTTTCTATGGACATAATGGATCCTACGTCCAAACCCGCGCCAAGGTGGGGCAGCTGATCATTGTACATGGTGAGCGCACACCACTAAAGGCCTACAGTTGTGTCACGGATAGAGGGACGAATCCTTTGCTGTGGTCAACATCTTTCCATGTCACATATTTGGAAAATTTGAACATGTTTAATATTATTTATAATCAATCTGGCCCCTTGATATGCCTCTATGAAACAATTTTCTCTTAAAAACTTTGCTAATCAAGAGAGATGATTAAATAAAATTTAAAATATTATTTAAAATTTTTAAAAATGTGTTAATAAAGTAACTCGATTTTTAAAATAAATATCACACTTATGATATACGATTTGGATCATACGGATTTTTTTTTTTTGATGAAAGGATTGGATAGCCAAACTCTACGACCACTCCATAGAATCCTCCACATGAGGAGATGAGGGAGTTAGACCCAGAAGAACCTTATTGAATGATTGACAATCTTTTACATAAAGATTCAGATATACAACTCGAGTAGGAATCCCACCATACATGAACAACTTCAGTAGTTGTTAAAACAAATTCCATAAGACATGGGCGACAAAGTTCCTTGTTCTTGGAATAGGAGAGAACAGGCAAGAGGAAAAGGTTGGAATGAAAGATTTTATCTTTCCAGCAACATGACCTAAGTATAAACGAACAGGTCTCTTGCTATTAATCAATTAAATAAGAGTGATAAAATCACTTTCCACAATAACATTGCAGAGTTAGAGTTGTGAGGCCCATTCAATGGCAAATAAAATAGCTTTGGCCTCGTGAGAAGGGGATCGAGAATTCCATTTTTACACCACAACTAGGCAGCTATAAAAGCCATCGTTGAAATTTCGAATAACCACCCCATACTTCTCTTCTTCATCTATAGATTGAACAATCCATCCAAATTGACTTTTAGCATCCCTTGGCTGGGTTTGCACTATTGAGCAAAAGAGTAGGGAGTGTTCGCTTGAAGAGATTTAAAAAAGTATGAAGAAGAGAGTTGGTGTATGAAAAATTGAAGAAAGTATGAAGCAAAAAGCTGGTGTATGAATTGCATTGACCATGAGGTCACCTTGGGAAAGATAAGGTTAGATTCCTTCATGTAGAGTTTCTTCCGACCATATTATACTCTCCAATAGGTGTAAAGGAATAGAATGAGTGGATACTGAGAATTAGAGTTGGTGAGGTGCTCGAAAATCTCCCAAAGAGAAGAGAAGGACGGGCCTAAATGAACTTTCATGAGGCTTTAGTAAGAAGCTATCTTCATTGACAAACAACCCCAAAAGAGATGGAAAGAAGTCTCCTCCCTATGATTATACAACGGACAACAAATTTGGGTGGAAATACCCCTCTTAGACAAGTTAACTTTTGTGGGGAGAGAATTCAGTAGCGTCCTCCAGCCAAAGATGATAATTTTCCTATGGATCTTGAATTTATGGAGTTTTCTTAGCACTTGTGCCCTAAGATAAGAAACGACTTTTCTAGCTTTAAAGTTTCCTCCATACTTTCTCCTTGATGCTTTTGAAGAATTGAGTGCTGAATCTATTAATCCAATTGGGATGCCCCGAGTATGACTAAATGTGGTTACCTCCTAAATGTAGCAACAAGACCACAACTTCTTTTGTATTGGTTTTGGTATTCCAACCGAAGAAGGTTGCAATTTTATCGATGTTAATTTTTTAGCCCATGCACCCTTCACACAGGTGGAGCAAGTCTATCAAGCAGCCAGCCTCCCTCCTTGTTGCTTGTAGGAATAAAAAAAACATCAACACAAAGAATAAGTGGGAGATGTGGGGCCCATTATGTCCCACGCTGGTTTCGTGGAGTCTTCCACTGCTGTGGTAATAATCAATAAGTGAAGAAAAACCATCAGCATATAAGATAGGGGTGCAAGTCGGTCTGGGTACCCCTGGGTAGGGGTGGAACCTACCCTTACCCATTTTTTAAAAACGTCTATCCTACTCTATTTTAGACCGGGTCGGTCCGAAGTCTACCATACCCAATTTTTTCAAGTGCATGTCGGTTCCGGTTCGGTTCCTAAAAACGTCATGCATCCAAATTGGCATTGCTCTAACTGATTACAGCACAAGGAAGAAGCAAATAAAGCATTATAGAACAAAAAAGTCATTATTTTAAAAGCATGGCATCACGCAACATTCTCCATTGCCTGTAAAGACATTTGGCACTGATAACCAACATTCACATTACTAACAGATCACTCCACAAGTCACATGTTTGCATAACCACACAAGCCCATTGTTTGCATACCAGTCTGGTCATTATTCCAGGACTGTAACGAGCATGACTCCACAAATGGTCAAGTACATACTAGAAAATGATCCATCCATCCAGACGCCTATTGTAGATTTCCAATCCGATTAGTATTTTACACAGGGGTAATCTGTAAGTGGATCCCAGCAGAAACAAGCATTGACAAACAACCCAAGGAACCTAATAAGTGAATTTCTCATGATCTGAAATGCTTTTATGAATTTCATAGCATCTCGTACTCAATGACAATCACTTCACAGAGAACTTACATCATTTTAAGTTAAGCTCTAACCTCTTCACACACAAAACTCCAACAAAATAACAGGTAGTTCAGACTTCGGACTAAGCTATTGCAGATTCTACCAATGACGAAGTATTCTAAGTTCACACAAATTCTAACAAGACTAATGTAAATTCTGCCAACAACCTGGTATTCCAGGTACGAATTAAAATTTTAATGAACGAGACCATTTGTTGATGCGAACATCTGTTCCTTTTAGGAAACTATTGCATCAACAAAAAAATTGAGAACGCCCATCAAAATCGAAGTGGAAAATATACGCTTGCATTAAAGAGAAAGGAAGTCGTACCTAAATATAAAGACTAGATCTTTGATCTGTCGATAACTGCTGCACTGAAGAATTCAAGCACAAAACCAGGCCATGATTTCCGCCGGCGCCGCAGAGGAGAAAGGAAATGGGGAATGGCCGCCAAATGGGGATTGGGGATAGGGCTGGTCGTCGTGCGTGGGCGGCTGGGCAAAATTTCCTTAAGTATATATATTATATATATATTATAATATATGAAATCCGGGTCGGTTCCGGGTACCCAGAACCGGAACCGACTCCTACCCGAAATTGAACGAGTATTTTGCCCGAGGAACCGAACCTAGGAAAAAGGATCCCTACTTGATGCCACGAGGAGCTGCAAAAACCTGAGATTCAAAGCCATTGATATTTGATAGAGATCTTGAATGAAATTGTTGAAATGCAACAATGGATCCGCCCAATCTATTTTTCACTAAATTGCATCTACCTCATAACTTGACACTAGTAGTCCCAGATTGTACAGATACTTAGATACATGATAAAACTAGAATCGCTGGCACAATTGTCTGATATCGCACGCGTTGCACCATACATATTCTCATCCGTCCATTATCCCTCCGGGCGCTTTCGGCTTTCCTCTGGCGCTCAGCAGTCTGCACTGCTATCCAGCTTCAATGGCGAGAGCAAACCGCACTCATTCCCTGCCAAACTCCTCCCCCGCCATGGAATCCATTTCCCGCTTCTGCGATTTCGTCAGTTCTCGCTCCGTGACCATCACATGCTAGTCCAACCTCGAGGCCATGGATGTCTGCCGCGCTCGGCCCCCACCGCCCATGTTAATCCACCGCAATCGTGCCTTCCAAGCCTCCCTGTTCAGCACCGAAGCAGCGCTTCTCCCGTACGTATGATTTCGATTATTTTTATGTTTTTCCAATGGTCTCGCTTCATTTCTTTCTTTCTACAATGTTTAGCCGGAGTCTATCACTGTAACTCGATTAATAGATGCTCTTATTAGTTGATAATTGAGCGGCCCGATTATTATTACTTCAATTAGATGGTATTCTGTTTCTTTTTCTGGTTTTTCCTTTCAGTTTTCACTTACTTCATTGTTGTTTAGCTGCATTCCACAGAATTTTTTTTATTGCTCTAAAGAGATGGTCTTGTCGGTTTTCATGTTGCAGCAGGCAATTTTTTGTCAGGAGGCGGCTGCAAAAAGCTTCCAGGATTACTTTGCATCCTCGGGTTCAGAGATGTTTACTAAAGTCCTTAATAATGTGCCTAAGGAAAAGTAATGTGGTTATTATTTCTTACGTTGATTGCATTTCTTGTGGAATACGCATGATGACTTGTTGAAGGGTCCACTCAACGAGCATGAGTTCATATTTTGCAGTATTAGCTGGAGGAGAATCCGATCGTTTGTTGCTTGTGTTGTTCTGGAAGTAATGACTAAAATTTAGAGAGAAATGCATCCTGTTTTCTGGGAAGTAGACTAAAAAGGCGTTTTTGAACTTGTAGTTAACATATCTAACTTATTAATTTTGAAAGTAACATCCACAAACACAGGATCGTCATTTAGACACACCTTTATCGTTGTCGTCATTATTGTCATTTTTACTATTATTGTAGAAGATTGTAGTGATTTGTTTTCAGAATCTCCTTGAATGGTATATGCTCTCCGGAAATTTGTACAAGCACAATAAATCATGTGGATGTGGAATAGCAGGGAGATGATCTCGTCATCATCTCTTAGATAACCATGACCTGTAGTATCACGAAAATTCAAATGAATGATAGTTTATGTTAGCAACATTTTGGTCATTTTCAGGATTGTCAGAAATATTGATGTTTAGACTGTGTGTATAGCTGGATATTAAAGAACTGTAATTGTAGACCTATGTGGACGTTGCGTTGCTTTGCTTTCTTTGTTGACTTCTTTTTATCTCTTGAGATGCCACTTTTAGTGGGTCTAACAGCTATTTTGATGCCTTAGGCACTTCCACAACTAAAAACCAGGAAGTGGTGAAGGTCCTTTGGAGTGTGGAAGCTGATTTAGAGGATGACCAGCTTTTATATTTAACTGCGGATATTCCTGCCTTAGGCTGTTGGGAACCAGAGATGGCTGTTCTCATGTCTCCCTCTGGAGAACACACTAACTTGTGGAAGACCGAAATAAAGGTATTTGGGCAGAAATGTTTGTATCCATTCATTTTATTGTAGAAATGTTCTCATGCGATTGTTTGCTCTGTTAGTTACCTAAAATCTGGTGAACAACTCTGGCAGCAAAGCTCATGTTGTCAACTTCTAATTCCTGTCCAAAAATAATTTTACCAGTTTCATCACTTTTGCTGGCTTTAGTTTTTGTACCTGTCTCTATCTTTCTTCTTCGCTATTGCAATTCCGGACTTGGAATCACATCTATTTTACTTTTCTCCTGTTTTCTTGTACCTGAATTCTTTCTAGCAGCTCCGATTTGGCACGTTTCTTGAGATCCGATCTCTGTTTGTTGTTTTCCTTAAATTTGAAAAGGCATACGAGTTGGTGGTAGATTTGCAATCCACTAGTTTTTAAGCCCCTTTGCGTTTGCAGGTGCCTTGTGGGTTGACTTTCAAATATAACTATTTTGTTAAACGAGACAAACAGCCTTTTTGTAATCTTGTTTGGAGGCCAGGTCCTGAGTTTTCCCTGTCAGTACCATTGCATTACAAACAAAACGGAAAAATTGTGGTGAGGGATTTGTGGATGAAAACCGCACTAGAGAGGCTTCCTGTTCCTACCTGGGGATCATGGATGGAAGATTCATGCTCCCTCCCAATTCCCATGGAGCTTTCTGGGAATCATGTCCCATCTGCAGGTAATATAGGTAATCATTGTCCTGCCATTTGTAGTGCTTCTCTTCTCTTGGTTCTAAACACTTAAATGCTTCCAGTGATTTGACAGGTGAAACTGACAGTAAAAGAATTCTTAGAAGTATGCCTTCAAAGAACAAGCCATACTCAGTTGGGCTTTCCATCACAGATGAATATCAATCTGTAGACAAAGAAATGGGCGAGATTGCTAGCAATTCAGGATGGAACTCATTTTCATCAATTTTAGAAAGAGATCACCCTGTTGAAGAGCCCTGGCTACTCCAATCAAATATAATGCCTTTCGAGTTCAAGGAAATTTCAAATGCTCATGTATGCAATAATGGGTTTATACAAAATGATGCCAGTCAAGCGGAGGAACATCAAGACTTGGAAATGATGGCATCTGAAGAAGAGAACAAAATTGCTCATGTTCCGGAATCCATTTCCACCACTATACTGATTAATTCTTCTCTATGTACCATGCAAAGAATTGCAGTCCTAGAGAATGGAAAACTTGTTGAGTTATTGTTGGAGCCAGTTAAAAATAATGTTCATTGTGATAGCATATATCTTGGTGTGATCACAAAAATTGCTCCTCATATGGGTGGTGCATTTGTTGATATTGGAATTCCATCATTTATGGAAATGAAGAAAAATAAAGAGCCATTTGTATATCCTCCATTTCACTTTACACCTAAGAAACAGGAAGCGGACGGGACTGTCAATGGTGGGCAGAAAGAGCTCACAGGGTCCCATAAGCATGGAAAGGATGAAATACGTGATGTGTTCCTGGAAACCAACCATCAAGAGGATTCTATTCATTCGCTGAAGTTCGTGAACAAAGAAGTCGGGGAAAATGAAGTTGAAGATGATATTGATGTTTCTGATTCTCTCAAGGGAAATGTGAATGGTTCTGCAATAAAATTTGGTGAAGGTGAAGATGATTTTGAAGACTGCTTTGAAGATGATGGGCAACATGTAGAAGCAGATGCTACTAATGTATTTCCTGCTCTAGAAATGGAGAATTCCAGTGACTGTGAACTGTTGTACAATCTGCTGCAAGATCCAGATGGTTCTAGTGATTCACGATATGTGGACAAATGGGCTCATGTTTGCGAAGGCACGAAAGTGATTGTGCAAGTTGCAAAAGAGGGATTAGGCAGAAAAGGCCCTACTCTTACTCCTTATCCAAATCTGAAGAGCAGGTTCTGGGTAAGTTTTACATCTCTTGCCATCAGTTTTTACTTCTTGTTGTGGATTCTTTCATCTCATTTTTAAAATTTTTTTTAAAATAGGCTCCATTTCCCTGTAGCTGTATTTCTTTTTTGTCTTTCTTTATTTTGGAGGTGATGTAGGAACTGTCCTTCTAAATCATTGTCCCACTTGCCCAGAAGATTTCAGAACAAGGTCATCCTAACAAAATTAAATTTTTATTGTTGAACTAACAATTCAAATCGGACCTCCCACACAAACTGTCTATAACCACAATAAGCTTAGAACAATCATAGTGCCTTTCTTGGGCAATTTATTATCAAGTAAAATGGTGGGCAGAGCACAAATTGTATGTCCAAGGGTGAGCATGGGGAAAATGAGGACCTCAAGATGGCGTTGTGAAGTAGTCGGCTCATAGTTTGGACATACGCAACTGTTAGACCAAAATCATTCAGGTCATTAAGAAAGCAAAGAATGGTCTAAAGGATGTAAACAGAGGTTAGAAAAGATTTTAGGTTAAAAATGTAAACTGAATATCTGACCATAGTTTTTCCATACACAGAGGGAATGTAACAATGTGGAAAAGCTTCCTCTTGACATTTTCTGGTGGGATATTGACTCTCTTCCTCATGGAAGAAATTCACAGTAACCTCTTGTTGTTGTCGTCGTTGTCATTGCCATTGTTGGATAATGAGTCTCATCCGATTGCAATTTATGATTTTGTAGATTTCTCAAACTTTAAATTGTTGAACAGGAACAAGAAACTGTATTTCTTGAATGCCTTGCAGATTTTAAGAACTCGTTGCGATAGCATTGGACTCTCTAAAAAGATCATCGGAGTTGAACGAGCACGTCTGCGGGTCATTGCAAAAACATTGCAACCTCCTGGCTTTGGTTTGACCGTTAGAACTGTTGCTGCTGGTCATTCAATGGAGGAATTACAGAAGGACTTGAGACGCTTGCTTTCTACCTGGAAAACTATAGTTGAAGATGCCAAGTCTGCAGCTGTTGCTGCAGACGAAGGTGTAGAAGGTGCAATTCCGGTTATTTTACATAGGGCAATGGGTCAGACTCTTTCTGTTGTGCAAGACTATTTTAATGAGAAGGTACATCCACACCCTCCCATTTATTATCCTCTTCAATTCTTTATTCATGCTTTTTTCATATGGATGTCTATGAGATGCCTGAAGATTCAGGTGCTTGTACGGTGTGTCTGATCTTTAATTTCGAGTAAAACTGAAACCAGGCCAAGCTTCTTGTCAGGTGGTCGTCACTTTTTATGAAGTCGTCAGTTGGAAAACATATTTGCGGTGGTCAATTGAATCTGTATGTGGCAACCACATGATTAGAGTAGTTTAATTTTTTATCATGACATTAGATTCAAGGACAAGCAATCGACCAGCCTAGATCTCTGCAAGTGTTGAGGTCTGCTTAGTTTGCTGAAAATGCAAGTCAGCTAGGAGTTTTACTTCTCCATGAGAGCTTTGTATTTCATGCAACTTGCTTTTCAATCTATTGCCCCACAATTTGTTGAATTTCGTCTTCTTTTTTTTTTGTCTTTCCTTTTCAGGTTAAGAGCATGGTCGTTGACTCTCCTCAAACTTATCATGAGGTGAGTCTTTTTGAAAATAAAACTGATGTTTTAGATTGGATGTTGGAAAGCATTTAGGGAAGGCAAATCCTGACACATGAGGTTGACAGTTCTTAAGATTTTTCCTCTTCCAGTCATCTGTGCCAAGCCCATGTATGAGTTTGGTTGCCAGTTGCTCAGCATTCTCCGAAATGAGCATACTAGAACCTGGTAATTGGGCCAATCATATAACAAGGCAGGCCTTTTGTAGTCAATTGTCTTGGTCTGCTAATTTTTCTCCCTCTTTTTTTGATGTTCCATTTTTTCATATGCATGAGGCCTACCTGACTTGCGGCTCACAGGATTTTCAGTTGCTCTAGCTGGAATCTAAGGTTGGAAATCGGAGCGAGTCTACTGGGTCAAGGTGGACCCAACTCCAACTCTATTTTGAAAACATCATGTCTAACCCTATATTTTTTCAAGTCGGGACAAGGTTGACTTCATCATTACCTTTCTTGATAGGCCTTGGTTTAAATACAGCTAAAAATGCAGGTTCAAGTGTTATAGTTTTAATTAGACTAATAAAAAAAGTGTTATAGTTTTAAGAATTTGTACACCTATCGAATATGAAATCACATCTATGTTAAATTTATTGATTGAATGCTTAAATATATTATTAATTAGTGAAAATGAATCGCCATTAACCATTTCAAAAAATTATCAAACATAAGTAGTGTGACTAATTTTTTAAAATAAGTTAATGAAACATACCTCATTGAAAATTCATTTGCAACTTGAGTCGGTAATTTGGGTTGAAAACTTGGGTCTATTTTGAAAGTTTTGGTATTCGAAATACATCATCATCATCATTATCATCATCATAAGCCAATTCACGCCTAAGTGGAATCAGCAGCATGGATTTTGATCGCCATTCTTAACAATCAATAATTAAGTTTTCAGTAGTCTTTAATACTTTCATATATTGTTTCATTACTATCATATATTTTCTTGGGTCTCTCTCATTTTCTTACTATCTTTTATTTAAATAAATGTAACTCTCATAACTGGTGTCATTTCAAGCCTTCGCAATAGGTATTTCAAGTACTTATTTAGTCTAAATATCATTTATATTAAACTTACATGTTAATTGCTATAAGATATAATTTTAGAAATTAAGCTAGGGCATAATTAACCATAAATAATGTAAACATTTTGAAAGAAAATGAGAATAAGGGTGTGTTTGACAATTGATAGAAACTGTTAAGTTAAAACTTTTCAATCTAAAACTTTTCACTATTCACAACTATTATATTTTTTAATCGTTTTTTCACATTTTCCTATACAACTACCATATTTTTCAATCATTTCTACACAACTATCCATACAACTAACCTATCTATTTTAACTTTATTCTCTTTACTACTCATCATTCCCCTATTATATCATATCATTTGACAACTTTTACTCTCTAAAATTTTTCATCAAAAGTTTTATTCATTACCAAACACACCCTAAGATAAAAAATATGATTATAATTTTTTTAATAAATGAATTTATATGGGGTGGGTCGGGACATGGTTGACCTGCATTGACTTTATTTTTCAATTGGGTTTAAAATTTTTATCTCACTCCTATTCCAAGTCATGAAAATATTGGTTTGACCTAGTAAAGGGGGATTGGGTTGGGGGTGGTTATTAGGTTGACCTGACCCAAGTTGCACCACTAGCTGGAACACATCTTCCTACACTGGCCATGTTCGGACTCTTTTTGTCTTAGTAAAGCTTTAATGTCATACTCACCTATGCCTTGGAAAGTTGCAGTCAGTCCGAGTGAGATTGGATAACATGTAATACACGTACAAGAAAACCATATGCATGCATGCACTTGTATTTTCTATTGGTCATATAAATTATCATTCTACGCATAAACGTTTCTGGAAATTTTTTATTTTTGGAACATATTACTGCAGACTCTTCTTCTTGGGTCATTTTCTTCAACATAGGTCAAATGGTTGATTCTTCAGTATCAAGTTCTTGTGTTCTGTGCTGCTTTCATTGCTTTATGAATTTATGAACCATTTATCTTCAGGTTACAAACTATCTGCTGGAAATTGCACCGGATCTGCGTGAACGAGTTGAATTGTATAATAGACGGGTTCCAATTTTTGATGCATATGGCATTGAAGAAGAGTTCAATAATATCCTCAGTAAAAGGTGAGAAAGATTGACGAGTTATTCATCAACTTATTGTTTTCCATTGTATTTAGGTCCTTATTTTGTTGTTCTTGCAGGGTGCCACTTGCAAATGGAGGTTCTTTGGTGATTGAGCAAACTGAGGCACTAGTTTCTGTTGACGTAAATGGAGGTCATGGGATGCTTGGTAATGGAAACTTACGCTCACGAGAGAACGCTGTTCTCGATGTCAATCTTGCAGCTGCAAAACAAGTATGTTAGAAAGGTTCTTCCCTCTTTTTTCTGAAGTCTTTCCATGTTTCTTTCATTTAGGGTGTCCTATCCTACATCTTTGACATATCTGGTCTAAAGGGATGCAGCAAACATCAAGCCACTTTGACACTAATGTGTGCGAGAATTCAGTTGATGGTGGGGTTGTACTCAGGTTTTTTTACTGGGTGCTGTAGGGCATATTTCATATCACAGTCACACTGATTTCTCAATGCAACCCAAAAAAGTGGGAAAAGATTTATGCACAAAGGTAGCACCACAAATTCTCCATGGTGGGCCACGCATAAAGTGTATTGCCAAAACATCAATATATCACTTTCTTACAATCGTTAGATTCCATGTTATTTTAGTAGAACAGTGTTCCATAGATGTTTGATGCAAAATTTATTGTAAAATTCTTCTATGAATGATTTGCTGGGCAGTGGCATGTGACCTTGCTAATGCCTTGCATCCATTCTACAACTCGAGTTATGAAAATTTGTACGTTATGTTTTATTTGTTCTCAAGCATGCACATGCTTGGGTTGGTATCTTGCATTGCAAAGCCTGTCAACATGGTTTGCTGAGTTATACAGTACCGGTCAGCATTCATTACTAGTAACATGGGCAATGATTTAGCAGCATTTCCATGCATCAACCTTTACTGATTTTTTAATTTAATTTAATTTAATTTTAATTCATGGTATGGTTCAACAAGGAAAATTCATTTAGTCATATCAAAATGAATTCATATCAACTGCTGAACCAATTGCCACTTTTTTTAAAAAATAATAATAAGAAAAATCTCTGACTGGCTATTCCAGTGCTCATTTGGTAGTTTCTGAAAATTCACCATTTACAGAGCTCTTGGATACATTACCTCAGCTTATTACATTACTGAACATAGTTCAGAGGTTATTTACCAGTTTCTTTTATGTCCTTTTGCGTCATTTATGGTCATTCAGGGTTTCAAGCAGTTCTGAAAGAATGCTTAAAAATCTCTGTTTCAGATTGCAAGGGAGTTGCGGCTCAGGGATATTGGTGGCATTATTGTTGTGGATTTCATTGACATGAATGATGAGTGTAAGTGTAGAAATCTGTGTAGCAGTGGCTAACTTTGCTCTCATTGTTGATGTCTCTGCCTTAATAGCAAAGACGTAGAAAAAGAAATCACATGCATTCTGATTAAGCAGAATCTAAAGCAAATAAGCTGTTTCCTTTCATATTTTTCAGTACATAAAAGGTTGGTCTATGAAGAAATGAAGACAGCTGTTGAAAGAGATAGATCAGCAGTTGACGTTTCAGAATTGTCTGGATTTGGACTGATGGAGATAACTAGAAAGAGAGTATGCTTCTTACGCATGAGTTATCTCATAATTTCAGTTACGATATAACATACATGGAGTCCTTAAGTGCAAAAAGTCTAAGTTATCAAGGCTTCCCTCATAAAAACTTTGCAGCATGTGTGTTCGCAAACTATTATGGACCTATCCATGGACCACTATTGGATTGGCATAGAGCCAAACTTTGAATTAACTTTTTACCTTCAAAAGTCATTTGGTTAGTTAACCTTTGACCATTTATCGAATGCAATGAGTGGAATTGTCAGGATCACTTGGTAACTGTAATTTAAGAAACACCTTCTATCAACAAAACAGTGACACATTTTGAATATGTCATCGGCTCAAGTCAGCTCTGCTGTTCTGCACCACTGTCTGGCCTATATTCATTCTTCATTTTTGGAGTTGACAACAAACTCATGTTATAGTTTTCATTCATTTTTGCTGTTTGTATATGCCTTTGTTAATATAATCTCCCTTTACTGCAGGTTCGTCCAAGTGTTATGTTTATGATTAGTGAGCCATGCGCTTGCTGTCATGCCACCGGCAGGGTTGAAAGTTTAGAGACATCGTTTTTAAAAATAGAGCACGAAATTTGCCGCTTTCTTGTAAGTCAAATTCCTAGATTAGTATATTTCTTGACTGCCTATTAAAGTTTCTATTGATGTTGTATTCTCATGCTTGCAACTTCATTTGGTATCTATGCAAAGAATAAGGCTTTTGATTGAGTTTATTGGTTTTGATGTCTCATAAAGCCTAGATACAGTCATCAAAAACAATTAGAATGAGGGCCAAGAAACCTTTAAAAATGATTGGAATATCATGTTCAATTTGTTGTAATTCATAACTAATACTGAATGACTGTCTGAAATTTGTTTACCATAAAACTAGGAAATTAGGAAGAGTAGGCTTTAGCTGAACATGCTGAGATAGTTTTTATCTAAATGCTTGCAGTTTCTTGTGTCATATGCACTATTACAGTAGCAAAAATCTTTTTTTTTTTTTTTTGGTTGATGAAACAGTAGCAAAAATCTTAAATGCTTCTTTCCGGTGTAAAAGGAACAGCCAAGATCTACTCTGATTAAAGTTCCTGCAAATGATTTGAACAATGTTGATATCCTAAGGGTGTGTTTGGTTAGAGATAAAACTTTTGATGAAAAGTTTTTGGAGTAAAAGTTGTCAAATCAATAGGAAGTGATGTGATATAATAGGAGTAATGATGGAAAGTAAAGAGAATAAAGTTAAAATAGATAGGTTAGTTGTATGGGTAGTAGTGTAGAAATGATTGAAAAGTATGGTAATTTGTATAGAAAAATGCGAAAAAATAATTAAAAAATAAAGTAATTACGAAGAGTGAAAAGTTTTAGTTTGAAAAGTTTTAGATGACACTTTTTTATCTTAAACAAACACACCCTAAATATGAGTACTTCCATCTAAACTTGTCTAAAATTGCAGATTCCAACCTCCGAAGTAAGGGGTCATGTTTTCCCTTTCTATCTGGCTATTTCTGATGTTGCAGTTAGGGAATGGAAATTAGAGGACGTTCGATTGGCTTAGTTATATGTCTTTTTACAGATGTTGTTATTGTATCTAGCAGGCTATGTTGGACCAGAAGGCAGATCCAGAAAATGCGAAATCTTGGCCAAAATTTATGCTGAGGGTGGACCGTTTTATGTGCAACTATCTGACATCAGGAAAGAGGACAAAACTGGCAGTCTTGAGCAGTTCTCTCAAAGTCTGGATTCTTCTTAAGGTAGTATGCTTAGATTCTAACTTCTATTTTTGTTGAATCTCAGCCGAGTTGTCTTAAGACTTAGTCTTTAGGAAATTGGAACTTTTTCTAGATACTTTATTCTCCTGGCTCTATACTCAGAATGGATCTAATTTCATCATTGAAAACAACATGATATGAGCTAAACCTTAGCAAGCAAACGCATCTTCTTATTTAGATTTATATTGAACACGTGTTTGGGTAATTGGGTATAGGTATCACAATCATCAAATCATTTCAGAAATCCTTAGGATTGATGGTTTGGCTTCATTCATAAGTTTTCAATCTTTGGCAAATATCCTGGCATAGGTGACTAAAATATTTTGATCTACTTGAGGTAAGCGTAACTAGTAATAGATAATGTTTTGCATTCTAAAATAATTGCACAGAAATTTTCATAAAATGCAGATACATGGGCGCTAGATTTTGATTGGCTAGCCAGTTGGGTTGTGCTTTCAAAGAATAATGATATTCCAGAAAACTAGTTGATTAAAACGTGTGATTTATGTTTGCTTCATTGCTTTTAGCCCATTAGTTACAGGTTTGCAAATGAGATTGGTTTTAGATGTTTTAACTGATTTTTTGAAGCATTCCCAGGTTGATAGAGGTTTTGTTCGAGGCACCTTTGAGGTGAAGCCACTTACAGATGATGAATTAATCAGCGATCAGCAGCAAGTCACTATACCAAGGTTTGTGCCTGTGGAGGGTGGACCGCGTAAGCCACCTCACAAATTGACGGTATACCCAGTCAAGAAATGGAAGGGTCGTAGGTAGTGAATTTTTTGATGTGCTGCTACATGGTACTGTAGATCGTATCTTTACCTGTACAGGGTCTGCCTTTATTACTCTTGCGTGTTCAGTTTTTTCTAGGGTTATCCCCAGGCTCCCTGTGGAATTTTGTCCTCTGAAGAGATTTCTCCTTATACCAAGATTTGAAGTGATGCATTGACATTTCTCTGAAGATGTCCGGGATTGGGATTGGAAATCCAAATCGTTGTTCTGAGGGTCTAGAATGGTCATGGAATTGCCCAAAGGCTCCAATGCATTCTAACCTTATGTCTTTGCCAGAAAAAGTTTGCCATCTATTGGATTTTGGTTTGGTCTTTTCCTCAAGAAATGCTTGGGCGTTTTATATTTGGAATGTGATCCATGATATCAATGGCATCCATCAACAGGAACAACTGTTCTCAGTGTGGAAAGTCTCTCACGCATCTTCACCTGATAAATAGCCAGTTTTTTGAGTGTTGATGCTGGAATTAGTTGGCAGGTCAGCATGTTAGGAGTAGAAAAGGCATTGTAATTGTAATTTTAACTTTTCATTTTTTTACGCCACAGACTAATTTTGTTGTCACTTCAATTTTTAATGAGAATATGAATGATTTACTAACCTCGTAATCGTATCACAGATGCATTCATTTGGTTTTTTATTCCAATCTCGGACTTATCAGCTTTTGTGCTTCCAGCACGGCTGCAGATTGCTTAGTACATTGTGGATACAGAGCATTTATCCACCATTGGGAGGCAGAAATTGGAGTGGCATATACTGAATTTTGTAGGATGGTTCCATTTGGATATTTAAAACTCTGCTTTCATTACGTGCAGGCTGTAACTTATATGACGGGTCTGAAAATCTTCAGTGTTCTCGGAAATGCCGCACACGAAGGGTTTAAGAAATAATTCCATATGCAAATAGGATTGTTTAGAAAATAGCCGAGCTCTGATGGTGATGCTGCAGGGTCATGACGTTTCCAATCTATTGACCTCTTGTGAGTCAGCATCCATTATGGATTTCAGATAATGGTCTGAAAGGTGGAGCAATTGAGGGTACACGGAAATATAAATTTTTTTTATTGCTTTGCTCTGGATATCTTTATAAGAAGCATACAAGCAGACATGCAAAGGTAGAAGTTTCTCTCTCTACTTGTTCCCGAAGAAAAGGATGAAATCTGTACAAAGTATTTCTCCAATAAGAATGACGGACGGGATATCAAGTCTGTCTTTCGTTCTCATTCTTCGATGGTCCAAATCAGTTAAGATATCGGGCCTTCTGCCTTAATGTACGCCATTGAGAAGAGAGATGCCATGGCCTTGTATTCCAATGATGGCATTGGATCATCAACTGCTTTAGCTGTTAAGATTCTTCCATTCTGAAAACCAAACGAGAATTATGAAAGGAAAAGGGAAAAGGGGGAAAAAAGGACCCTTTTGCCTTCATTTCTCCAGTTCTTGTTTGCAAAGAGGACAAGAAGCAATTATTCTCAGCCATTGGTCGACGCATCGAAGATGAAACAGATGGGAACACGGCAACTGTCTTAGCTCGTCTTTATCTTTGTATCTGGCCAGACAAATGCAGCATTCCTGTTTCATAAAAAAAAACAGACTCAATATGAACACGATTTTAATGGAGATGTATAAATGTGTTTAGATTTTCAATATTATATTCGGACTCTGTCTGAGGTAACTCACCAAATTTTCATTAAGATTGGCTGGATTGCAACCACCACCATCGATTTCCTTGAATCTCCATTTGGGTAGCTGGGAGATCTGCTCATCAGAAGCGCCTCTATCCACGGACCCCACGTTCATGTTATAGCCGAGCATGCTGCTGACGAATGGCACGCAACAGCACAGGAACAGAAAGAGCAGGAAGGGGAAGGAGTAGGTGACTGCGTTCCATGCAAGCAGGGTTATGCACAGCACATGCAACTTTGGCGCTTGATCAAATGTCCCGTGCCGGGCATCGAAGATCCACACGTTCCCCATCACGAACCACATGGCAAAGAACAGTTCGAGGTAGGTCCGAGATTTATTTATCAGATGCCAACTCCTGCCACAGATTATTAGGAAGAAGCAAATAAAAATTTAAGCTTTGGAAAGAAAGCTTTCTGCCATTTTTACAGCACATAGCTCGAGCTCAGCATTTTACCTGGAATCCTCGTTGCCTTGCTCGATGTCTCCAACAGCTCCATTGCCTTGGCTTCTTCCATGTGGATGCTGATAACGCCAGTAGAGAGGCGGCAGGCTGAGAAGACAGCCGAGATCATACCCAAAAAGCCAAAGCCTCAGAGGCCAAATGGGCTTCTCCTGCCGCGAAACTGCCAGCACTAGAGTTGTGGCGGTTATCTGGACCACCAAAGCAACGAATTCCATCGCCAGCCAAGCCGCCGAATTCAATGGATTCGACCCCAAGTCAGACCTAAGTCCGTTCTGGTAGTGGAAAACTCTCCTCAGGAACCTGAACCATCTCGCTCTAGAGATCCTCATCACTGTCCTCATCAAGAACGACAACGGCGGCAGGGACGACCGACCTTCACCAGCGAGAGAAGGCTGCCAGTGCGAGACCGGGACACTTACATTAGACAGTGATTCTGGTGGAAAGAAGTAACGGGTATTCATCACAAGAGTAATATTTCTGATTTTGATGCAGTTCTGTCTCTGAGGCTTCAGTTCAAGATGCTGTTGGTATCAGTGAAAATGGGCTGCCGATCCGATGCTTATGCTATTGCCCATCAATTTTGTCATTGGCACCACGAAATGAAACATAAAACGGGCAAAAGGAATGTCAAGAACCCAGAAGCAGTAGGTTCCAAAATCCGATCTTTCTCTCTCTCTCTCTCTCTCTCTTTTCTTTTTATTATTATTTTTTTTCACAGAATCCAGATGGAATAACCAAATCTACCCACCCATTGAAATCGAATCATCATCAATAAATAATCACACCACCACCATGATTATGGAAAACCCAAAACTTCAAAATTACAGTAGTAGTAAGAAAAAGGGATGCAATCGCCAGACAGGATTGTCCGAAACTAGAAATGGGTGGTGACCGAAGCTTGTTGCTTTCGAACAAATACCTACGAATTGGGTTGGGTTGGGTTGGGTTGGGTTGTATGAAGGAGATGTTTCCGAAGGCGTAGAGTGAGAGGAAGGTGGAGTTGGGTTCAGATGGCGACCCAAAATCTAACAGCTTTTCTTCAGCTCCAAGCGAATCGAAGCAACTTCTGTCGTTGGCCTAATCTCAGTCTATTCTGTGTAGTTAAATAAAATAAGCAAAAGAAAAAAAAAAAAAAAAAAAAAAAAACCCGTCTCTACCTTCACACCAATCAGGAAATCTTGAGAGTAAATTGGTTGGTAGTAGAATTGAGAAAGTTCAAACATGCGACGTTTATATTAGAGTAGAATTGTTCCATCCATGTCTTGATTTCTCACCTGAATTGGATTGATTGTAGTAAACGCAAGAGGCATTTTCCGCGGCGAATGCAACGGATGGCTTCGTCGTTTTGATGTGGGATGACGTTTCTTTAAAATTTTGAAATTTGGCGGGTACGAAGTTGCTGGGATGTGAATGTTATGTTGTGGTGGGCGACCTAACCCTCAACTAGGCCTTACGTTAATACAGTTGAGAGACTACCTTCTTCCCTATAAAATAATATTTTAAAAAATAAAAATTTAAATATTTCGTTTATTAACTCTTTTATCACATTAATTAAAATCAATATTACATAATATTATAGGCAAATTTCATACATACTTACAAAAATTTACCCCTAATTTCATTTATACCCATGAATTTAAAAAAATTTCTCTCGTATTCACGATTTTTCATATTAATTCCACTTATACCTACACTGATAGGAATCCGTTAAGTGTGCATTAGCCTGTTGTAAAACGACGAATATGCTCAAGCTCTAATGTAATTTAAGATTGTTTCGCTTAAAGTTAAAGATTCATATTCAAATAATATATGATTTTATAATTATAGAATTACAAAAAAATTCATTATATAATAAAATCATAATTAGGGATAAGCATATTCGTTATTTTACAAGAAGGTTAACAACTCATTTAATGGATTCCTAATAGCATGAGTATAAATGGAATTAGAACAAAAATTCGTAGATATGAGAGGAATTTTTGAAAATTCATGAGTATAAGTAGAATTAGGAGTAAATTTGCGGTTATATAAGAAATTAGCCATTTTATTATTCTACTAATTTAGTAGTCTTTTGATTTGTTGTTGTATTATCATATCAAAGTCCTTCAACATTTCATAATGTTTAATATTAAATCTTGTTAAGTTGAATGGTATTGCAAATTAAGAAAAAATATTGTTCTGAGCTTTCTAGATTAGATAATAAAAAATAAATATAAGCTTAGTTAAATATGAACACGATAATATTTGTGCTATGGAAAATTAAACATGGACTGTTGATTTGTTCAGCAACAGGAGAATTAAACATAAACTTATTAAATAATAGAGAACCGAGAAAAGGTTTCGTGATTAATCAAAACGAGTCATAAATATCCAAAAACTTAATCAACAAATAGTTTATTTTCACGTTTCAATATTATCAATTATGAGATTTTACAAGAAAAGAAGCTGAACGAAAATTATCATGGGCATAGGTTGTAAGATAATTAGAAAAGATAAATGCTAAGATAGGGTTCCAAACTATCCCAGTGGCTTGAATAAGATGTACATAGTATGCGATTTTCCATTCTGAATGTAATTTTTTTTCAATTTATAATACAATTTTTCACATCTCTAATCTATTTTTTTTTCATTTCTACTACACATCATTATGGGTGCGTTTGTTTGGGGTAAAAAAATGTCAACCAAAACTTTTCAATTCAAAACTTTTCACTCTCCATAACTACTCTATTTTTTAATTATTTTTTCACATTTTTCTATACAAACTATCCTACTTTTTAATCATTTCTACACAACTACCCATACAACTAACCTATCTATTTTAACTTTATTCTCTTTACTCCTCATCATTACTCCTATTATATCACATCATTTTTTATCAATTTGACAACTTCTACTTCAAAAACTTTTCATCAAAAGTTTTACCCCTAACCAAACACACCCTATATTTGCTTCCTATTTAAGGCAGCTTGAATCCTTAACAGGCCCTAAAGATTCAATTCACATCTTTTGCATGCAGCCTTTTCTCGAATTCTATTTGTTTTTGCGGGATGTTGTTTGTAATTCCCATCGTTGAGTTACAATTATTTGACAAAATTCATTCACAGCTGATCGATCAGTCATCGTGGCCGGTGTATTTGAATAACAAAATGAGTATTTTAATGTCTCTTGACTGAAAATTTTCAACGCAACTCGTTCTAGATATCAAATTAATGATAGAAATATAGGGCTTGTGGTGAAAAGAAAAATCGTAAGAAATAGATAAAAGATGTTAAGGATTCGCTAGGTTAAAAAAAAAAAAAAAAACAAGTGAGGAAAATATTTTAAAAATTAAAAGAGTGATGTAGTGTAACAGAGATGATAATTAGAAGTAAAAACATATATATAATAGATAGGATATTTATATAAAAAATAATTAAAACATAGAAGTACTAATAGAAAAACCAGGATAGTTAATCATATACAAAGGTACGAAGAAGCGAGTTAGAAATTTTTTTTCCTTTTGGCATTCATTACAAAAAAATAAAATAAAATTCCCAGCCCCTTCTAAGGCATTTTCTAATATGATTTTATATTTTAACTATTTATCCTACTTTTTTTATTATCATTTTATTACTTTATCCATTTTTTCTTTATTCTCTTTGTTCCCAATCATTAATCATATCTCTTCATATTACTTTTTCACTTTTTAAAAATTCTCTGCAAATTTTCCCAATTTTTTTTATTGTTACAAAAGGGACCCTCATCAGGTCACCCTTTTTTGGGTTTATATATAAAAATCGGATCACCAAAATAGGGAGACTTGCAAAATATTTTAGGGTGGGCCCGCGAGAAAAGATGTAAAATCTGAACATGGACAGCACACCAGACCCAACAAGTGGCAACAACCCCTCACAGCACACTCAACATCACTAATATTGCACAGGCGCATTCTATTATTCCTTCCGTGGCGGAAAATAGCAGGAGAATGGCTCCATGAATGACCTCGACTCTCTACCTTTCAATCTATGCAATTCGCTAATGGGAGTTTTGGTCTGAACAGAACGTTAGGTAAAACCCAACATCTAGCATCTAGCAACTTCGGCATCCTGACTATCGATCTAAAACCATCTAAACAAAGCAAATAATACGCACTTTCAAAATCTGTTAATGTCAAGATTCTGTGCATGGCGCCAAACGAGCGCTGAAATAGAATGTTCATCCGCGGGCTCCTGTGGGTGTTTGAATTCCGTTTGTGTTTGTGGGGATTCCGAACTAAATTTTAGGTGGGGAGAGTTTGCCCCCACTTAAAAATATGTTGAGAGTTTGTTGTCTTCTCTGTTAATATTCAGGAGTCTGCGGTCTTTCTTTGGAAAGAATTATAAGAATTGTCTTATGACTTTAAATGTAATATGAGTTGAGATATGAGGTAAATATGTACCAATAATAATAATAATAAAAATTCTGAGCAAGACATTGGCATGCATGGGACACCAGTTACAGAGTAACAAATTCACAGAGCAGGCAGTAACGTAGGATTTCTTGAGGTGTATGTATTTATCTTCTTCCAGAGATGTTGTACACCCATAATACTAGTGGGAGTCTACAAAACTAGGTATCAAAAAAAGCCTAGGCATCTTCTAACTGAAATGAACTACAGCAGGCTTCCCTCCATTACCCTGTGTTTGATGGCATGGCTGCTGAGCTACATCAGAACCAAACAACACTCCTCTTCTGAATGGTTCAACTGGCGCGGTGGCAGGTGTTCATCCCATCCTTGCAATCGTTAGTATGATTGACAAAAACCTCTACCTGCTGCTTCCCCCTCGAGAACAATTCATTGTCAACCTCCTCCCTCATGTAGCCATCAAATTCTACTGGGATCCCGTTGTTCAGCTTCTTTGTCTCCCCATACCATTTACTGTTTTCATCCCAAAGATCACCGAATTCATGGAGAAAGTGGATGGAGTACTTTTGTTTCAAAGGATCAAAGAAGGAACTGTCAGGCTCATCCGTTGCAATATAGAGATTCCTTCCATCTTTTATCTTCTTCCCCAATGTCGAAAGCAGAGCAGCCGTTGAGGCTTCTATAGCTTGGCCAGTCCACTGCTTTGGTTTATTGGCCTTCTCTCCTCCCACTACATGAACAGTGTCGAAATCTGAATTCATTCTCTCTGCAACAGAAGACACCACATCCATCAATCGCTTTGATTTTCTGAGCAAGTTCCGGGGCTTTTTTACGGTGGATTCTGCCTCTCCTTCGCACACGCGGTACCAATAGTTGTCTGGTTCCACAGACCCAAATTTCCTGATGATCAACGAATCTCTCACGTCCACAAGCTTCATGGGCAGGATTCTGTAATCCTCCACAAGATACAGACCCAAATTATCCGTCACCTGCCACTTTTCCCAATTCAACCAGAACTGGGTCTGGTCCAAAACCAATGTTGATTCCTTGAGATGCTGGAAATCAAAGTAGAACCGGAAATCTTTACCTTCTTCATCCTGATTCGAGGACGTGTACATTGAAGACAGACAGATACTCATATCCATAACCAACGTCCGCCTCAAGTACCGGGCTTCGCCCAAAGCACACGAGAAGCTCTTCAGGTAATGATTCATGTTCTTGCATCTATCACCACCTCCTCCATAAACCAAGTACCGGCCGCGAACAAATGCACTTTCTGATTCAACCAGAGGAAGGGAATCGTTGACAACATCGCCGACCCCCGGCTTCTTGTATTTCTTCATCTTCCTTGCATTGAGGCCTGTATGATAATCGCCCATGCCGACAACAGAGTAAGTGCAGTTGTCAGACCTGGAGATGACAAATCTTCGGTAGTCCTTGTAAAATCCGTCAGCCTTCCCTTTCTTGGGCCTATATCTCCAGGCCATGTCGCAGGTGGTATCGTTTGATCCACGAACAGACTTCCCGAAGCGGGAGAAGTGGATGTCCTTGAAGCGTTCGATGGCGGCCATCATCATTAGCTGGAAGACCTCCGGGTCTCTGCAGTCGATTGGGCTACCTTTGGCATCGTCGCAGTCCGGAATGTCAGCATTTGCGACTTCCCCAGATGCGGGCCGCTCATGCCCGTCAGTTTTCAAGTTGGTGTGGGAAGAGATTTCTCTCCTGGATCTGTTGGGTGGGTCTTCAGATCGGGAATTCAAGGCAACGACGGCGAGGGTCAGGAGAGCTGCGACGAAGGTTGTGAGACGGAAGACACTATGCCGGGTAGTGGAATGAGATGAACGGCCCAACATCTTCAACCATCGGAAGAAGAAGAAGAAGAAGAAGCAAGGACGCAAGCTATAACCAGCTTTTCTAACATCGCATCGGAGAGAAACGTTGGGTCATCGTCCATGAAGAAGAATGGAAGAAAAACATGAGAACCATGCACGTAGTGACATGTGCTGTGGATAAGAGCTGGGGGCCTCATGAAAAGCTGCCATTAAGGAAATTCGCAGAGAGGAAGCTGCCATTCGGGAAGCTTGCAGAGAAAACAGGGGTTGTTGGCTGGCTTTCTTTTCTTTCCTACCTTTTTTTCTTTTTTCCAAATGGGTGTTTGATAAAACGCTTTCCCAGCAAAGTCGCTTTGAGATCTGTGGTGGTCTGACAAAACGGCTCCGTTTTCTACCCATTCCTAGATCTCTGCGGAAGAGCGTTTCTCGCGGGAATTAGTTTCAGTTTTCAATCCATGATCGGTAAGACGACGAAGCACGCAGAAATTTAATTATAGCAACGAATGGATGGATGGGGACAAACAACAGGCTCCAACCCCCCGAACCCACCCACTTCCTCCGATCCCTGGTTTTATTAGCCGACACTCGTCTAATCATTATTTATTTTCAACCACCCTTCCAGCAATGATTAGTTGACTTCTTATCCCAGAACAATGCATTATTTTTTAAATGAATAAGAAAATAATAAACATTGCTAGAAAGTAATTTTCTTTCTGTGTGTTTGTGTTTAAAGGTTAAGACTTTTCGGGCTTCTAAATTCTTCCACCTTTTGAAGTGCAGAATTCTCAATTTCACTTCAATACCTTAATTATTTTATGGCACCAAAGAAATTATTTGACGGATGTTTAGTGCAAGCGTGATGGGTTGAGACGATTAGCTAACCTTTTAACTTTTTTACTATTATGACCATTACTGAATTTGAGTTACCCTCAATAATAAGTATCTTTTCAATATCACCACTTGTACTTTCAATCATCTGCTCTCCATTTTTATTTAAAATATTTGTTTGGTATACTCAATTTGTGATTTTGAATTTTTTCTTATTTTGGTTTATTGATTTATTTATTCTAAGCATCCTCTATTCTATTTTTCATCTATAGGGTCAAGCAGGACGCGGATTAGCTGCACCAGGTTGAGCCTGCGGCACCCCCTACGTTGCATGCCTGCAACGTCTAATGTCTTTAATTCCTCAGGCATTGAAGTGCAGCGTGGGACATGCAACAGTGCAACGTAGCTGTCATGTTGCCATCCAATGCATTCGTGAATCTGGGTATTGGCCCGGCCATACATTGCCACATAAGATGAAAGGAATCTCTCTCTTTATCTGGCCATGTCATGTTGGTTTTACGGGCTGCAGTTTGAATATATATATATATATATATATATATATATATATATATATATATTTTGATTGTTCAGTTTGTGGAAGTAGTGTTCTAAGACAATTCGGAAAGCAAAATAGCAATTGCATAACGTATGAATAGCCGCAACATACGAGAAGAACACACATTCGTGGCTAAAATACAATTCCAGTGGCTGGCTATATCTTTAGCTGGTACAAGAAATGATGATGCAAGATTATACCTAAAATCAATGATAGAGCTTTTCAACCCACGCATTTGGGTGTTATGGATTAACAACGGGACGAACTGAAAGGAAAAATGTTCCAATACATACACTGACCGAAAAGCAAAACAAAATTCCTACCAGTACAATACACGAAGGAGAACCTAGGTTGCAAAGCACCAACGCTGATAAGCGACACAACATTGCTGCAGAGGGCAGAGTAGACGATGGCAATTGAAAAATGGAACTACAGAAGAACTATGAATCTCAGTTCAAGGTGGCGTATGAAGTGTAACGGTCATAAAATTTTGCTCAAGAAGCATGGTGGCACGTGTTGACCCCATCCTTGCAGTCTTTTGTAAGATCATTGAATGTCTCTAGCTGTTTCTTACCCCTCAAGAACACTTCGGTGTCTACCTCCAACCTCATGTAACCATCGAACTCCACTGGGACTCCATTGTTGAGCTGCTTCGTCTCAGTGTACCAGTCACTGTTCTCGTTCCACAGATCACTGAAGTCATTCAGGAAGTGGGTGGTGTACTTGTCTTTCAAAGGATCAAAGAAGGATACCTCTGGCTCATCGGTTGCAATGTAGAGGTTCCTACCATCTTCAATCTTCTCCTGCAGGGTTGAAAGGAGAGCATCAGGTGACGTGTCGGCTGCCAAATGAGGCCAGAGCTGTGTATTCTTCGCTTTCTCTCCTCTCACAATGTGAACTGAGTCAAAATCCCAATTCATTCTTGCAGCCATTGAGGACACTATGTCCAGCAACCGCCTCGATTTCCACATCAAGTGCCATGGCCTTTGGATGACAGATTCTGTCTCGCCTTCACAAACCCTATACCAATAATTATCTGGCTCCACAGTCCCAAATTTCCTCATAATCAATGTATCCTTTACATCAACAAGCTTCATTGGGGTGATCCGGTAATCCTCCACAAGTTGAAGGCCCAAATTGTCTCTCTTTTGCCACTGCCCCCAATCTGACCAAAACTGGCTCTGGTCCAAAACGTTTGCTGATTCCTTCAAATGTTCAAAATCAAAATAGAATCGGAAATCCTTTCCTTCTTCATCCTGATTTGAGGATGTATACATTGAAGACAAACAGATGGTCAAATCCATAACCAGCGTCCTGTTCAAATACTGAGCTTCACCAAGAGCACACAAGAAGCTCCACATGTAATGATTCATGCCCTTGCATCTATCGCCTCCGCCTTGGTATATTAAGTACCGACCTTTACTGAATGCACTTTCTGATTCAACCACTGGGAGAGAATCATTCACGACTTCACCAACAACAGGCAAATTAGCTACGGGCACAGGCTGCTTTTCCAGTCCTGGCTTTTGATTCTTTTTCCTTTTCCTTGCATTCACACCTGAATGATAATCCCCAATACTTGCAACACTGTAAGTGCAGTTTCCAGACCTAGTAATGACAAACCTCCGATAATCCTTGTAAAATGCTGCAGTTTTCCCTTCCTTGGGTCTGAACCTCCAGGCCATGTCACAGCTGCTACCATCATCTGATCCACGGACAGATTTCCCAAACCGATAGAAATGGATGTCCTTGAACTGTTCTATGGCAGCTTTCATCATCAACTGGAGGATCTCACGGTCCGTGCACTCAATTGGTTTGCCCATTTCAGCCTCACAATCAGGAACATCAACTCGAGCTGGAGCAGCTATCTCAATGGCATTTGCAGCTGTTGCAATGTCATTCACATTTATACTTTCAATGGTTACAGATTGAGTCACATTGATGAAATCTTCACCTGTTCTAGGGCCATATTCATCAGTTTTAAAGGTGGCATTCATTTTAGAACTAAACAACTTCTCAATTTTGGTCGATGGGTGGAAAAGAGGGTCTTCAGGTTGGTAAGTCGCAGCAATGATGGTAAAAATCAAGACTCCTAGGACAAACAATGTGAAACAGAGGTTCCCAACCACTGCAAGAGCATTCTGCCCAAGGTTTTCAGGGCGGAAGCTTCCAGTTCTGGAAAATGATGAACGGCCCAACATCTTGCAAATAAAAACTCTTCACCTCTACAAAAAATCCAAGGGAAACAAAATAGTGTTAGTAAATCATAATAAGCTTCACATTCAAAGAGGGAAACAAAACTCGAGGATAATATTTTCCTCCTTTCATAACAAGATGAGACCATCTTTAATTGTCAGCATGGAAAGAAAATAACAAATAAAACTAGACACCAATTAAGCTCCAATAAAAATGTATGACGGACCTAAGATATCAAGAATTCTTCCAGCAAGATGAACTTAATAATCCCCTTTGCTCATATGAACATCCTGAACCAAGATCGATGTCAAAATCAAACAAAGTCAAATAAATTCACTTTAACCACCTTCACTTACATTGAAGTGATCATACACAATAGAAATTGGTTGGATCTTTGACCCAGTTTCAACCAAATCATACAAACAACCAGATCAACTAAAAAACTGAACCAGGAAGCCTTGCCTAGATACTAAGTTGGAACGAATATGTAGTAACAATTACAAAGTAGGCTTTGGCCTTCGGGTGATAGGGAAATTCTCCATAAGACAGGAACAACTGAAACAAAAGCTTGTGTGATCAAGTAGAGAAGACATTTAACAATCTCAAAATTATTTTAATTAACTTGTTGTCCAACTAGATGTGTTATGTGTAGTGCAGGTTTGACCCAACATTGTTGGAATAAACCTTATGAAATAAATACTGCAGAATGACTAACGCAACAGACCAAGAAAAACTCACAAAGATAACAAGAACTGGCCATTCAGAAATATAACTAAGCAATTTGTTTATCTTAGAAAAGCAGAAGAGTAAGAGATCAACACCAGGTACACACATTCAATACGGCTATATAGATATTGTTTTGAACAAAGCAGGACATATCCACATGCTTTTGAATCTGACACTAAGTGGAACTCAAGAAATATGTTTGAATTGCTCAGAAAAAAAAGGAAAGAAGAAGAAGAAGAAAATATGTTTGGAGTACATTACAAGTCTAGTTACCATCAACTCAGAAATCTGATCTCACTATCTACTGCTATAAGATACTGTTAGAACACAGTGAGCATAGCATTGACCATAAGAGGGAGAGAAATACCTTCAATCCGCTCGAATAACATATTCTACTAGAATTCCATCCGACAGTTGTTCAACAATACGTTCTATAACTAGGTAAATTCAGCCAAAGGAAAAGAGTTGTCCTGGAATGTTATACGGGGGAATTTTCCAAACATCTCATCGTCACCTTCACATACCTCAAACGATGGAAAATCAGTGTTTTCTGAACTTAGATTCAAAAGACTCTACAAAACAGCGAAAACAGGGGCTCCACAAGGAATGCAGAGGCAATATTCGCACCGAAAATTCCTCTCGATGACCTCGAGCGAAAGAAATTAGGATTTCCAGATCATTAAAGACAAACTGCGGGAAATCGACGGAAGTAAGTCCAGCATAGACGAGAAGCAGACCTAGCGCTCCAGATGTTCGAATTCATGGTGTTCTCCACAAAAACCCCACTGAAATGCAGACAAGACAAGCTACGAAGATCCGCATCGTGGAAATCGCAAGTTCTACGAGGAAATCAAAGGAGATGCGAAATGAGAGCAGAAAAACTCTTCCGAAGTCCGGAAGCATCGTTGATCGGACGAAAATACACACATCCAATGGCTAATTAAGGGTTAAAATGCATAGGAGAAACGGATCTGAAACTGAACAGAGAGGGATAAGGAAGAATCGAAACGAGTGGGCAATGATTCCGGAGATTGAAATCAGGAGATCAGAGGCATGTGGATCTAACCTGGCGGAATAAGAAGAATGAAGAAAGCATTAAAGCATACCTTCTGACCCTCCTAGAGATCGCTGAGCATCGCTGATGGATTTTCTACTCGCTGGAGCTTCTTGAGCTGCTGCTGCCGCTGCTGACCAGCACACTCCCCCAGTCCCACTGCCCGCGTCGCTACTTATAAGAGCTTGGACTGTAGCGATTGCGCTCGCGGGCGTGTAAGCAGCGCTTGTCAATCGACGACCGAGCTTTTGCTACGCCGCTGTCGAGCGCCATTAGGCAACGAGCTTTATCAATTTTTTTAAAAAAATCCAAAAAAATTGATTTGGACATCTATGTACGATGAAAGAAAATTTTAAAAGGAGAAAATAGTGGGAAAAAAAAGATTTTTATTTTAGACATATATGACCAATATAGCTTTGGGTGAAATCTGATTTGTCAACCTATCATTATGTGTACCAAAATTTAATTTATTTACGTCAAAATCTTGGCAAAGGAATTTAATTAACAATATGACGATATTCAATAATACAAAGAAGTTAAAAAATTATTGTAGTAAAAAATCGAAAAGGAGAAGAGAATGATGTAATAAGATAAGGATAATGATTAAGAGTAAAAGTTAATCACATAAAAAAAATATGTGGAAACATTTTTAATCTTGTTTATTATTATTGTTGGCTCCTAAACAAATACTCTCAATTCAAACGAACCCCAAATCAAATTACTCGTGCGTTTTAAAACATGGTTTTGCCTTGAGCTCGCATTTACAATTCTCGTACAAAATTTTTATTGATATATTATATTTTAATTTATATATTACAATTAAGTTTAAAAATTTTTACAATTTTTTTAAAAAGTCCAAATGTTCTTAAATATTAAAAGAAAAAAAAGACCAACAAGTTTCGGATCTACATCCCCACAGGACTAGCGAACGTGGCTTAGCACTAGGGGTGTAAATAGGGTTGGGTTCAACCCGAGCCCGCATCAACCCGAACCGATTTATACCATGGTTGGGTTGAGGTTTTGGAAATTTGTTTTTTAAAAAATGGGTTCAACCCGACCCGATTTTAAAAATGGGTTGGGTTAGGGGTGGGTCAACCCGACCCGATTTCATAAGATATGTATTTACATATATTTATGAGAGTGTATTTCATTCATATTGCTTAGATATTTAAATAAAATTGCGTTGAGTTTGGAAATTTGTTTGACTATTTGGTTGTCAAATGTTGTTTGAATTTATTTGGTTTGGAAATATATTTGGTTAATTAGTTGTGAAATTGTGTTTGGATTATTTGGTTATATTGCATCGTAAATAGGTTGTTTAGATATTTGCTCGCATTGGTGATTTAGAATAACATAACAGGTCAACTGAGAACTTAAGATGTTTGTAGCTTTGATTGGAAGCCAACTAAGAAGGTAAGTAAGACTATAATATTCATTTTTCTATTTTGCATAATTTACTGTA
The DNA here is from genome assembly GCA_030490835.1 of Annona cherimola. Classification (NCBI taxonomy): domain Eukaryota; kingdom Viridiplantae; phylum Streptophyta; class Magnoliopsida; order Magnoliales; family Annonaceae; genus Annona; species Annona cherimola. Next base: position 119,740,716 of record CM059972.1, on the reverse strand, counting down.
ATAATTTTACTTAGCTTTCACTTTTTGACTTGCAGAAGACATCGATTGCTCAAAAATACAAAAAACAAAAAAACGAATCAATTACTAAACTTATCCTCCACTTTTGAGCTATGTAGAACTTTTATTGGTACTTATTGTTTTTATAATTATCATTATTTTTATTATTTTAGAAATTCAAGTGAACAAAACTTTAACTAGTATTGATAACATGTGTAATCTATTAGCCCGATTTCTAACCCGAACCGAACCGATTTGAGGTGGGTTGAAATAGGGTTGGGTTAAGATGTGAAAAGTAGGGTTGAAAGTAGGGTTGGGTTGTGATTTTACAAGGTGGGTTAGGGTTGTATTTGTGCCAACCCGAGTCAACCCGACCCGATTTACACCCCTACTTAGCACCGTCAAAACTCTTCGAGTGACACAATTCTCATGCGTTGAAGAAGTTAAATAAGTGGAATAAGAAGATTTTGTAAGGAGAAAAAATGAAGCCAACTGTATTAATAAAGTATAAACAGTTACCATGCCAAGAAAAAATAAGAATGGCTTTTCATAAGCTTAACAATAAAACACTGTAAATTAATGCGTATGAAAATGAAAATAAAAAGCAATTAAAAAATATGAATAGTACGGATGCGGGTATGTATATGCGGATAGATGAATGGGGAAGGTGTTATCCTACTCGCGTGTATGAACATGGAGGAGGCTCAGGCTCGGGATCGGAGTTATGTTCCATGCACCGACACCTAACTATGCGCCCCACCCAAAACCATAAATACTTTTTAAAATTCCAATAATTAATTTGAATTGGTCCTTGATGTGGGGCAATCCTCAGCTCAAGCGCACACCTTCATTTCGCGTCTACTGTGGCCACGCAAAGACAGGGATCATAAAGAACAAGAACCGAAAATTAAAAATAATTATTATTATTATTATTAAAAATCAAACTCTTGATTTGATGAGAAGATTCACGACCAATCAGTTCACTCTTATAAGATGGACTCGCGCTTTGTTTGGCTGCGGATCACAAGGCTACGAATTTCCTTGTGAGGATTTTCATCTCTCTAGAAACCAAAATTAATCACTTCTCTCAAACCAAACCAAATATACATTTAACATGTTGGATTCTACTTCCTTGAAACTCCTTTTTTATATAATTTTATTTATTTTTAATCTCTTCATGGTTCATTACTTATATTATCATAAAAACTATTTTATTTATTTTGTATCAATATGCATGCACCCCGTATGAGTATGTATAATCAATGTAAAGAAATAATTTAATATAAAATATCAATTTTAAATAATATTTTTAACATCTAAAATATTACTAATATGTAATTAAATGATTCTATAAAATATTATTACATTCGAATATATATAAGTAAATTTAAATATTTTATCTAATTTACATACAAACATGTTTATTTTTTAGCAAATGTGGGCCTATGCACATTACGTGTGAGATGGCTTCTTCGAACATTTGCGGGAAAAGGATGTGCGCAAGCAAACGTAAGCCTGTTTACCTGTCCTTCTGGGGACGAAGATGGAAACCAGGATTCGATTCTACACGAGAGCGGCCCCGCTGCAGCTTTTCTAACGAGGCCCTCATGATTCTCACAAGCCTCTGCACTGGCACCTAATTTCTGAATCGAGAATATAATTCACCCCCAAAACGAACACCAAATGTCTGGCGGGTGCATAGGATTGGGCTCCCAGAGTCCGCAAGATTTCTTCTGCATCCTCCAGATCACCCGCCTTAAAAGCCAAATCCAACAGCTCGGAAATCCCTTCGGCATCTATCTAGCCGTAAATAGTAGGATGATGGAAAATGAGACAGATAATGTTACCAGGAGATGATTTTCAGTCGCAGTTACGTTTAAGTACAGATAAGATGATGAAGAGAGTGGATTTATTATGATAATTGTTCTTTTCAATTACCATTTTGCATCCCCCATCTTGAATTGCCGTGTGAGGAATTTACGAGCTTGTCGCATGAGTACCTAAGATACTGAAAATTGAGTCCTCCAAAAATATAAAATAAATATCCAAGGATGCTTCTTACAAAATGATACATAATATACAAGTTTCCCTATAAACAACATGAAGGAGATCAGATACAGCAAAAGTAAGAAAACCAAAAATGATAATTTTATGTTGCCGGTGATAACCAATAAAAAATAAAAAATCATATGCGTGTGGGTATGCACCACGCACACAAATACAGGAGGATGCGGGTGCAATCCACATTGTCTGCAGATGTACTTCACCTGTTTCGCTTTCACTGGCATCAGCAATTGGTCCGAACACGGGATGTTCAAGTTCTCCTCTCGAGTGCATAGAACCAGGAATTCAAAGGTAAACCCTCCTATTCCTTTGTGTTATCTAACACAAACTCTGCGTATAGGTCCTTCAACGCAATCACAACGGTCATTATCAGTGGGCCCATGATTGCTCCCTGTATAGAAAACAGGCAACGTGCATTCTTTCAGCATAGAAGGGGAACCATGCAATATGCGTCATCTGCAGTCTGAAGGTGGTAAAAAAGAACCAAATGGGAATATGGGATGAGTTATCATCTAGAAAATAAGAATCATTCTCTTCCCTTTTTTTCCTTTTTTGTCTCTTTTACTGGTTTTTATCCCAAATAAGGTTTTTCTATAAGAATGTTGGGAAAGAGAAACCCCTCCACGGTTGCAGAAGGCTGCTTGTGGCTGTAAGTGGAGACTCAAGAGAGAATGGAGCAACTAAAAACAGTTGCTTGGCAGACAAAAGTCACAAAACTGCCCACATCTGGAAAAAGCAAGGACAAAATTGAATGACAGTTGTAGATGAGGCATCAAGAACAATCTATGACTAGAAAGAGACCAGATGGACTCCCAATCCTCAGCAAGCGCACCACGTGTAGTATTGTATTGCCTACAACGACTGTTTCATTTACTGGAAATGTGTTTCAGTTACTCTGGTGGTAATAATGTCGAACTTTAAAACATCAAAATTGGTCATCTCAAAGTCTAAAAATCAATGCAGCTATCCCTCACCTTGGAGATGACTGTTACGCAAGTCATATTCAGATCATCCAAAAATAACCTAACTGCCTATTTCATCCCACCTTCCACTTTCAAATCTTCAAATAACTAACCCAGTACAAAACGGGAAGTGCTTAAGAGGCAGTTCCACTAAAGGACACAAATAGAAAAAAGACCAATAGAACTTTCAAACTAGACTGCCGATCCCCAGAGATTGGTTGGTAAGACAGCAGAAATGATGCAGTGGAATCAATGAGCAGTTGCTGCTCAATTTGCCAAAGACAGTAATTCACGCACAAGTTGAACTGAATCAGAAAGTAGAAATCACAAAGTTCTGGTTCAGGATTGCAGGCCAGCGCATACAAATTAAAGCCAGCCAATTTCAAGCCCAGACAACTCAAGGATTATAAACAGGAGGGCAACTCCAAGCCTTGATGTTTTCAGTCCATCAACAAATTAGAACCACGTTACATCAAAAATAGGCACCTACACTACCATGGAAACCGTTCAAAAAGATTGGATAGCAGGAAGTACCTCTAATGCAGATGGAAACAATGCCATCCCACCAATAATGCTAAGACCCGTGAGATATGCACTGTGGCCTGGTATATCCTCCTGTATGACCGATGTCCCATAATCCATCATCACAAGATGAACAACCGAGAAGATGGCGGCCCAGACCAGCCGCCCTTCCATTATCAATTGCAGAGCCGCAGGGATGGACGACAGCCATGTCGGCACAATTGGGAACAAGGGACTGATGAATGCGAGAACGGTGGACGTGTAGACGAAATGTATGGCGAAGAATCGAAAGAGAAGCCATGTAAGACACCCCTGGAAGATTGCAATCTGTGCAGTGGCCAGAAGCACGCTGCTGATGGCGTGGTCGAGGACCTCGACGCAGCGGATCCTCGTGGATTTAGAGATGGGAAGCATGCTCAGGGCCTGCTCTGTCACCCCGCCAGCCTCGGACGTAATGAGGTAGTACAACACCCAGAAGAAGACCATGGATTGGGAGACGAAATTCAGGACTTCTGCGGCACCAGAGACAATCGAGACCCCAACAGAGAGCAAGAAACTGGCGCCCCCACCAACAACAGATTTGCTGCTGGCAAGCACCTGCTTGGAGACGTTCACCCCTTGAACAGCATACCTCTTGGCTCGCTCCACCAAATCTGCTCTGGTAATCACGAGCTCGCGAACAAGCGCATCTAATTCAGAGTATATGAGTCCCCACTCTCTATTCCCAACCCGGTCCTTGAGGCTCTGGAGCTTCTCCGTCACCGGGTGCGGCGGAGCCATCATAGCCGTTGACATCTCCTCCGACGATGAATCCACAGAAGGCTTCACTACGACTTGCTTGATCCCATCGACGAATTCCGTGAGATTGTACTGCTTGGCCATGCCGTCTATCTGCTCCGACACCGCCTCGTAGGCCTTCGCCATGTATCCATCCACCAACTCCGGAACGTCGTTGTCGTCCATCCACTGCTTGAACCCAATCCTCTCGGCGTAATTACTCTTTTGCACATGGGACTTGAGCGAAATCACGGCGTCCTTGCCCTCCATACCAATCTTGTACGAGAAGAAGAGGCAGCCGGCGAGGATCCCCACGATCAGCCCCAAGATCAAGCCCACCGCCACAATCGTCTTCAGCTGCCGAAGGATCCCGCTCGTCAGGAAGCTACCGACTTTACTCCGGGAGGCAGACCCGCTGCGTTGCCGGAAGGATTGCACAGCTGAGATCGTCGTGTTCACGTCGCCATAGACGGAGGCGAGCACGAAGGCGGCGAGGAGGATGGTTCCGAGGCCAAACTTCTCGTAGGCGAGGACGAAGCCCCAGAAGGAGACGAGCCAGCGGACGAGGCGGGCAAAGCCGGTACGGGAGCCAGCGGGATCGGGCTTCTCCCGGGGGGCTGACGCGGGGCTACGGCGGAGCGCGAGGCGGAAGCACGCGGAGCGGATGTCGGAGAGAGTGGCGGCAGAGGAGCGGAGAAGGGCGGCAGGGAGGGCGAGGAGGGTGGCAGTGAGGCCGGAGTGAAGGGGCTCGGACCAGAAGGAGACGAGGGCAGTCTGGATGCCCCGAAGAGGGATGGAGCAGAGGATGGCCCAGAGGAGGGGGCGGAGGTATTCCTCGAGAAGCCTGGAGAGGGCGTAGAGGATGAGAGCGGAGAAAAGGAGGCCGGCGTGGGCCATGGCGATGTAGAGGGCGAGGCGGGCATTGGGATCGACGGCAGGGATTTGGTGTTGGTGAGGGATGGGCATGGACGGCGTAGGGGAAGGAGGAGAAGGAGGAGAAGTGTCGGAGGGCCTGCGGACAGAGGCGGAGTGGAACATGTCCGACCAGGGAAGATTGGAGGCGGAGGCGGAAGCGGCAGCGGAAGTAGACTTCTCTTCGGGACTAGGATTGGAATAAGGAACAAGCTCCATCCGCTCGCGCTCGGAGGTATCACACCGATGCCACGCTCCAATCAGAGACTGAGAGATGACGAATAAGATTGGAAATATTTTATTCTTTTTTTTAATCTTTTTTTTTTTTTTTTTTGGCTCCTTTTTTCGAACGGAACTGCAGTCGAGAGCAAGGCTACCCACTGCGAAATGGAAATTAGGGGCTGTGTTTGTCCCAAAATGACGAAAAGAGGCTTTGGATCACTTTCTGTAATTTGCGGTTCCGGACTCTTTCAGCACTCTTTATTACATGAATTGAATGACTGGGACATACAATAAATTAATTTGATTGAAATGGAAATTCGTGGTTTATTTTATATGGGGAAGTGACAAGGGAAAAAGTCCGCTAAAGAGACTTCCGGTATGGAGGGCTGTCGCACTGGTCTTTGACTTCCCCGCACGGCGCCGGTGGAATGGTAATTTGGTAATAGAATCACTCCTCTTTAGAAAATGCAGGGGATAAGGCAAAATGACTTTACCAGGGGCATTGAAGACGAAATTGCCCCTCGTGGTGACAACGGCCGCCGGTTCGGTGGAAAGGACGGCAGTTACTCTCCCGCGCGCCCGATCTCCCCCGCAATTTCTGCGCCGCAACTCCCGGCGGAAACAGCCGAATTGGAATGATTTGGTGCTCTACGGAGTACGAAAATCCGTATGCACGTGCAACATATCTCTAGATTGAATCCATTAATTGTTCACAAATCCTAGCCATAGATGAAGACACATCGTTGATACTGATTGACGTAAGTGAACATGAAGTAAAGCTACATAAGTATACCGTTACTGATAATTTACATCATTAGCAGAGGTCCTTTTTTGTACATTGATGGTTTTGGTGTTTTTGTGTTCGATATCTTGAGTATTAACCAAGTTTACGAAGATTCTTGAACCGTTCATATTAGCTTGTTAATATTTTAATACTGGATATCGCATGGCTTTGAGTGTAACCTCCCACGAGGTATCTACGCAGACATACTAGGAATATAATCGTGCACTGTTACAAGTTCATGCTTCCAATTCTTACATATTGCCAACTTCCATCCCAAATAAATGGATGGTCACAGCACGGCTACTATAGCACTTTTAAACACAATCGACGTGCTAGATTAGATCATTAGACTCTTTCCTGAAGCGATTTTTTTTAACCCTGAAATCGTGGCTCCCACGTGAAGAACTGATGCAGGCAGTGGGAGTTCCAGTCAATGCCTCCGCCAATCTCTCCACCAGAACATGCATGCTGCATGCTCAACATGCAGCCATCATGCTACCGGAAAGAAATTTTCTTTCTTTAATCACAGAGTGATTGAAAACTCGAATCATTCACGACGAAATAACATAGGACTTCATCATGACTGCTTTAAAGTCGGACAAATCGGGTAAACTGCGGGCACGCGTAAAGGAAAAGAACACAACCCAAAGCTGATAGCATCACAAATGATGAGCACCCGGCAGCAGTCATTTTCCGCCGTTTTCACGCCAAAAACACAATTATTCAATATTCCTTTCAGCTGCAAACACCTGGTAAGAAAGATTAATGACACGCAGCGTCCACTCCACTGTCATCCACGATGCGGTTTGCACGGGCCCAGTACTTCAATTGAAGTTTTGTAGAAGCGGAGCCCATTATCAATTAATCCCTATAATATTTCAGTCTCATTGGTCCATATAACAAGGGGCAGATAACATGCAAAAACCGCCACAACCAACACTACCACACGCCACGCCAGGATGCGAAACAACTGGACTATACCGAAGTTCATGACAACATTAGTCACTTCAAGCGGGAATAAAATAAAAGTTGATTCGCTCAGAATAAGAGAAAGGGATGCCTTCTGGGTTTTCTTGCTACCTCCAGAACTCGTCCAAGTTCCGGGGCGTTACGGAAACCATCTACATTACAGCATTAACATTTTGCAGTTATCAGATTCAGAAGGCTCCAGGTTAGATTCTTAGAGGTAATGATCATCTAACAATGGACGTCTACCGAGATTGTCAACACATTCACGTACTCCCATGATTTGATGCCTCCATTTTTCTTTTTCAAGTCCTGTCTTTCACCCAAAAAATATATATAAATAAATAAATAAAAATCCTGTCTTTCATGGATGAGATGGGAGTGTCGTGAGTCCAAGTTTCCAATGCAAAGGAGTCCACAAATCAGGATCTATCAAATCACAGATCATCATTGAATGTCTCAGATCAAAAGCCCCAACAAACTGTCCACCGTGTCATTGTCAGTAATCCACGTCGTCTGTCCATAGATCAGATTCAAGCTAACAAAACGCGTCAGCACAAATAATCTTGCCTCAACAATTCCTCTCCATTTCTCTCAAAAACAATGAATGCAGATTTGCCTGATCCTGAGCTGCAACAAATTAGCTGTCAACAGTACCATCGGAAACAACACGGAGATACACATCTGAAAGGAATGAGCATATAAACTCCCGTGTAGGAAAAACTTCTTGGGTGGGAAATATTCTAGTGCCTATGGGAGTGCTTTCGTCCACTGCTGCTGAAGTATGCATCTCCCATTTCTTGGTTCCTTCTCTCAACCACTCTCAACAGGAAGGAAGTCACACCAACAATGGCCATCACATAAAAAATAAGATACGGAGCCTGTGAAAGGGCAGACAGGTAACAACAATAGGAAGCAAGGAGGTAGATGAAACTCAAGCCAACTTCCCAGCTACGCAAACCAGGGAAAGGAAATGAGAGAGCACTACAAGCAGGCTTCCAAGTGTAGAGACCATGAAGGATGACACCCACACAGAGTGCTGAGTCAACAAACTTCGGAAAATTTTGGCCCATGCCTATTCTCTGCAAAAAAGAAGGTTAAGATTAGTCGGGCCAAAAGTCGGTTAAGCCACATCTAATATGGGAAGCAATCATTCAAAAGATTTGTTTCAGACAAGCCCAAATACAATAGCTGTCAACTTGTAGCACAAACGAGATTAATCTAGAATGAAACGGAATAAAGTTGGGCCTATCTGATCTTTATTCCCCCTTTCAGCAAGCCTAGCAGTCGTTCGATTTACAAAGACAAGAGAGAGAGAGTACAAAAATATCCAGTCCATTGAGTTTCTGATTTGCAGCATCAGCATGATTTAAGGACTAAACAAGATCCTACATGTTCAATCTGCTCTGATTGCGTCAGAATTGACCTGCCTTGGCATTTCAAATAGCAAGTTAGAATCACATCAAACATATTGGCCCAAATTGCCCGATCAATCAACCATTATCAATTGTGGCATGTTTACCATCACTTCATTTTCATAATCAAAAGAATAAATAATAGAAATAATTTACTTGAATAACAAGAAACCACATTAAATTGATAAATTGCAAGACAACGAATATCATTTACCTGTAACCATGCTGTGAGTGATGGAACAAACAGCAGAGCTGCCAAGAGATGCAATATCAACATGCCATGCCAGTAGTTGAAGACTTCTAATTGAGTGTCACCAAAGCTCTTTGTTGAGTTCAGATCATTAGGATAGTTCTCATCCAGAGGCAGAAGCTGATCAGATGGCTCATCCAATTTACGCCTAAATCGCTGACCACCACTAGTTTGTGAATTATACGACTCCTTTCTTTGTACATGACTGCGAAATGAAGCCGCCAAAAAACTGTTACACAGACAGGGATGAAATTTTTCAGGAATTTAGCTGCATCTGACTCACAGGAAATAGAAATCAAAATAAGGAACATGTAACCAAGAAGCCAAAATAGATGATGTGAAAATACTAAGTCATCATGGGCTAGGTTTCTGCAAATTTGGTATTATAAGATGAAGGGGTTGGGGACAGAGTGGGACAGAAGCAACTGAATATCACAAAAAAATAAAAAAATTAATATAAAAGGAAAAGCACACATAACATGAAAGGAGAGCAATACTTCAAGGGAAACAAAACATATTTATGAACAAACATAAATACAGCCTGGAGCACCAAACAGGAAGACCATGCTTTCCACCACAGGAACATGCATTAACAACATATCCCTCCTGCTAATGACACGCACAACAGCTAATACCAATGCAAACTGTCTGCGCTCAATACTATTGGAAGGCCATGATCCATGATCATACCGATCAATCCGGACATCTGAGTAATCAAAACACTTGAATATGAACAATTGATAACAGAAGACCAAATTAAATATGAATTATTGTCTTCAGAAACCTACTCAAATAGGGACCCCAAATTTACTTCCATGGGTTTACTAAAAAGGACTTTGGTTTGCTTTCAAATACAAGAATGGTAGATATAGATACCCATTAAGTCATTTCCTAGCATGAGATAAAGTTTTCTGATTTCCATAATTTGTGTAATATGGCCTTCTCTTTGTTAATTTGTGTAAATATGGCCTTCTCTTGGTCACTAAGAGCCAACTTTATGTTCTGCCTGTTGATTATATATTTATAAGATTGATAAGCTGATCTATGTCTGTACACTCATGGTTCAGAAAATCAGCCGATACGGATCTGATACGGCTGTATTAGATCGGTATCAGCTGTTACCCATACACAATACACTAGTGTTTCGGGCTAGCGTTTGCATTTTTGTCTGTATTGGATAATACACGACCCATATTAGCCAATAAGGATCTCTATTGGTCATATAGGATCATGCTGTTTCGGGTATGTGTATCATGTTCATAGGCACGGACATGAGCCATTCAAAAATGCCTTTCTGCTCCATTTTTTCACTGTGGTGGCCCATTCTACCACTCCAGAAACTAACCTAGTTGATTTCCGAATTCTGAATCAACCCCGGTAAGAAAAACTCTTTGAAAAAGCTGAATCTGGGAGAAATCAGAGAAAAACCAGTTCTGTGTTTCGACTTCACAGGATACAGATTAAAGTCCCTAAAGAAATTGTTTTCTGAAAAAAAAAAAAAAAAAAGCTTGAACCAAAGCTAGGAGAAGCAAAATCAATTAGTGTGGAGGCATCAACCTGAAGAAAAACAATTCTATTTAAGCATAATCGAAGATCTATGCAAAGAACACATTTTGGGGTAAAACTGTAAAAGGCATGATTTTTCATGATTTCAGCTATAAAACTTCAGATCTAAAACTGATTTGTTAACTTTGGTCTATTTATGCGTTAGACCTCCTATTTTATATTTTAATTATTTTTAAAAAATTATTTAAATAAATATTTCCGAAAATTAGAAAAATAGGAAAATTTTCTGAAATCTTCACTTTTCTAAGATGGTTCCCTTTTTATTTATCTGTGTTTTCACATTATATTTTCATTTGATACATATATTTTTGTTTTTCAGAGATTAAAAAATGGAAAAGATTTTGGGGATAAAGGAGGGAAGGTTTTAGCTTTAAAACTTCAGATCTATCTATGCTTTGTTGACTTAGGTATGTTTATGCTAATGATTTGGATCTATTTTTCAAAATTATTTATTAAATAATAAATATATCCAAAAATAAAAATTAGGAATTTTTATGGATAATGATGATGATGATAGAGGTGGGCTTGCTTAATTATTCTATATTGCCATAGAATTTCTATTGTATGTGTTTTTACAATTTATTTTCATTTTATATATGTATTTTTAAAAAAATTCAGATTTAAAATTTTAAAATGTAAATAATTTAATATGTTCTTCCATTTGCATATAAGCTTTAATTAATTCCATTTGCATTTAAGATTTAATTAATGATTCATATGTGTTAGATTGTTAGTACTTATTAGAAGATTTGTGCTTATATTGTTAAATAACAAATATACTATTTATTTTATTGTTTTGTTTAATAAAATAATATGAAAAATAAAAATATTGGATTTTTTCTATGTTGTTATTTTTTTGTTGACGTCTTGATTGGTTCTCATTTTGTTCAAATGTGTAGATAAAATTATAAAATGTCAATAGCCAAAGGGTAAGGAGATGACAAGTGATAACATTTATCTTGGATGGTAATGTGGGAAAAGAATCAAATCAAGTAGACAATAAATTTCTATTTTTTAAATTTTTTCTACTTATATCGTCTTCATGTTTATTTGTTAGTTTAACATTTCAATGCATAGGTACAATATTGCATAGAAATCACCTCTACAAGCACAAGCTTTAGACAATACTTAGCTTACTAATAAAAGAAAATGTAACAATATACTATCATCTATATATGCAAAAGGTAAAGTAAATATATATTCTTGCATTTCACAATTTTCTGTATTTTTTACATCTTTTTCGTATTTTTTGCATTAAAAAATTCCGTCCATTACAATGTGATGCAGTCCAATACCAATGCTATACGGCTATATCATATCGCTTTTAGAGGAAGCCAATATGCCCTCCAATACCAATATTTCGAACCATACCGTACACCATGGCAATAAAAGCTTGTAAAGATTCCACAATATTAACATGTAGAATTAGGGCATCTAGAGACAGGATCATACTCTTAACACATTGAACTGAAAACTACTAATATAAAGAAAAAGAAAAAGTCTTGAATATTATAATAGTTTTGGCTTTACATAAAACAGAAAAATGTAGACATGACACAGAATTTGGTCATTAATCAACAACTAAAAGATGACAAACGATTGAAACACTTGAACAACAAAATGGCAACTGGATGAACAGCATGAATCTTCTACCACCCAGTTGTTTTTTTTCTTAAAAAAAAATGCAGATTGGAAAAATGGAAGCAGGAGTTATCCTAAGAAGATACCTGCAGAGAGCAGAATGACAAGATGAAGCCTGATGTAGTACCAGCACAATCAAACCAAGAGCTGGATGAACAAAGCAGACCAAGGAGACAGAGACAATCACCACAAGTAGACTTGGATTGCTTTTAAGAATCCATACCAACTGCATAAAAAAAAACTCAACGTTTAGACTGAAATAGTTTATCAAGCTAAAAGAAAAGACTAAGGGTGTGTTTGGTAATGAATAAAACTTTTGGTGAAAAGTTTTGGAGAGTAAAAGTTGTTAAATGATGTGATATAATAGGGGTAATGATGAGTAGTAAAAAGGATAAAGTTAAAATAGATAGGTTAGTTGTGTGAATAGTTATGTAGAAATGATTGAAAAGTAGGGTAGTTTTATAGGAAAATGTGAAAAAATGATTAAAAAATATGATAATTGTGGAGAATGAAAAGTTTTAACTTGACATATTTTATTAATTGTCAAACACACCCTAATTTGCTGCTTCTACAACCCATATGTTTGATTTGGCAAACACTCCCATAATTCCATGTTTCACGCAAACACAATACGGGCTTTAGAAGGCATGCGCTCAGCCATAAAGCAAGCACATGATTCTGCCATTCTGGATCAATGGCTTTCAAGAGAAACATAGTATAAAGGCAAAGGCCCCAGATACTACAAATCACTAGCAGGTCCTGCTCTAATAAGCCTCACAACCTTATCTTCTCTCTAATATTTTAGATCTCACATGGTAGTTTACCTTGAAGGACATGAAGAAGGAAAAAACATTAACAAACTGATGGAGAAATCTGAATCTTTCTACCCACACTCGCCACCTGAAAAAATATACAGAAGGTCATTAATCACAAAATGGACAATGGCCTTGCACAGGTAGACTCAACAGTGATTTCCCATCTGTAAAAGTATCTCAGTGCTCTGTCTAATGCGATGAAAGGCTAAATCACTTCGTCTAGTTCAACAGCATCTGCTAATAACCAAAGCAATTTAAAACGTTTTGAACTCTTTGATAAATGGAACAAGCTTCCAAAGCCTTGCTAAATCATCCAAATCCCATTAATCAAAAATTTAAGAATAACAGTTGAAAGAGACAACAGCAAGATGCGTGCCATACACTTTGTCTTCAGGAAGACATTAGCATAAGTGAACCCCTATACCGTACATGTGATCAAAACCAAAAGTTAATTACGAAATTTTCTCCCAGAATCTTCTCCAACACTCTTTTAGACAGTTCCATGCCTGGTAAAGGGCAGAGAACCTTCACAGTCACAATCACACTACCATACCACCACTCAACTTTGAAAGTCCAGCATTGTTCATTAATACTTCCCAACCCAATATTCATTCAAAACAAGTTTCTTTTTGCTCACCTACTATCTTTATCTGCCATGCATCTTAGCATAACAAACAAGAAGAAAACAGAAACAAGTGCACATACAAAAAACACTAACCGCAATTTGATGAAAACTTGAACTGTTGCAGCAATATAGAAGATCAATTGGGAGCAGAGAATTAAAATAATCATTGCTCCATTTGCAAATATGTAGCAGAGAATGGAAATAACAATGAAGCTTGCAAGTGGGGGAAGTGACTGGGATGTCAGCAGGGAGATGATCAAAGAAGCAAATAGAGGCACTACAGCTACAAGCAGGAAGTATAAGGACACTCTCAAATTTGATTCCACAGCAGCCAGAGGGGATTGTAGAGGCAGATCAAGCTCCCATGCACGTGCTTGTTGCATCAAAGCAGAAAATATCACAGCAACAGAGAAACCAATGATCTGCAAAATAGTTCTGTTATATAAGATAACAGCAAGAATAAAAACTACCAGCATCGGAAGTCAAAAAGCATAGCGTAAGCATAAGCCACAAACACTCATCATCATACGCATTGGCAAATGGCATCACCTACTTGCAGAAGCCATTCACGTTGGCCCCATGTATAGTGTATTTATAAAGGAAAAATTGGAAGCAAAGTCATGTTTTTTGTACTCTCGACATCCATTTTGACAAGCTAACCTGCACTAATTGTTAGAAAATAACTCCAAAAATAATAATAATAATAATAATAAGATGAATAATTATTCTTAACTGTAGAGAAAATGACGTCAAACACTCATCATTGGTTGGGTGCACAACGTGATAGGAGCTACCAAAGTTTTTGTTGTACCCTTCAAGTTTATGTATGAGACAGACATCATATAATGCCATACACAGAGTTAAAGCTGGGCATTCAAAGTCAACCACTTCACATTTTATCCAATAGCAATATGATTCTATGTGATTGTATAACAACAGAGCCTAAGTGAATTGTATTGGGAAGTAGATATATAGAGTGTTTGGGAAGTGATAAAACTTTGGATGAATAAGTTTTTGGTGTAAAAGTTGTTAAATTGGTAGAAAATGATGTGATAGGATAAGAGTAATGATGAGGTGTAAAGAGAATAAGGTTAAAATAGGCAGATTAGTTTTGTGGGTAGTTGTGTAGAAATGATTGAAAAATAAGATAATCGTCTAGGAAGATGTGAATAAATAATTTTAAAACAGGGCAGTTATGGAGAGTGAAAAAATTTTAGATTGAAAAGTTTTAACTTGACATTTTCTTCTCATTGCTAAACACGCCCATAGGCTCTTAGGTGATGAATTTATATAAACAAGGAAGACTATTCATGTCTTACAGTTCAATACATCACCTGAGAACAATATAAAAGCAAAAATCTTCCAGCAGCAGCAGTAAGTGAAGCAGAAATATTGATGTTGTATGAACAATGTGGATCTACCTGCAAAGAAAACAACTAAGTTCAATTTCACAGATCAAAACAAAAATAAAAACTTCTACAATGTTAAGTTTTATAGCAAAAAATAGTAAATTGGAGTTTTCCAATCTCGAACAGTGATTAGGGCATACCCATGGTGTCTATTGAAGAAGACTTTTCAATCAAGCATTAAGAAATTAAAAATTAATAATTAAAGGTAAAATATTAAGCTTAAATTTTTTTATCAAGTTCTAGCTGGTCCATGCATCTGGAAGAGCTTCATAATTGCAACGACTCAAGTCTCAAGTTTCAAGTTTCACTGAGTTGAACCAGGCTGGGAATTGATATGCCAAAAGGGAGAAAAAGAAACACATCAACTATTTGAAAATTTGAAAAAAAAATAAGGCTGAACAAATGAATATATATGTTTATTATTTTGAAGAATCAACACAAATGATAATTATTGGGAATGATTAATCCTAAATTTACATGAACATCATAGCAAAAACTTGGGTTTGTTTTGTTTACAAGCCCTTGCTATAATGTGATGTTTACTTATCTTCAAAATTTTATATTTTTTATCTTCAATATTATCTATATTTCCAATCATTACCCCATATTTCTCATTTTAAAAGCCTACCTATTCCATTTTTATTCATTTTCTTACTAACAATTCCTCATATCGCTATTACATCATTTCCTACCTTCCCTCTACTTCTCCATATTCCATTTTTCGTCATTTTTTGTTTCTTCCCCCATTCCCAAACAGACCCTAGAAAAAAAATTGAGATCGCTAATCACACAATCGTAGAAACCCAAAAAAGAATGTGTTAAAGAAAATACCTCCTAGTTGAGATGCTGATGCAGAAAACTGCAGTTCTCTGGCTCTGTGTGTGTGTGATCCTAAGTATTTAACAATTAAAACAAATGAAACTGATGAACAAAAAGTTATTTTGTCAATTAAATTATTTCTTACCAGTAACAATACTGTCGTCTTCTCAGATGCACAAGTTGAAGCCCAAAATGCAGGGGAAGAGTCCACAATTATTGTCTCAGAGTACAAATTTGGAACAACATGCAGACCTGATATACAATCCCAAGCAAGGGCGATGGGTGGAAAACAACGCAATCTACAAAGGCCTGCAGCACTAACACATGGCTATTGTTAGGCAAAAGTAACAGCAACCCTAACAAAAGTAGTAAATGAAATATTGGTTATGTAATAATTCCATTAGCATGTTAGTTGTGCAGATTTTTGGATTTATGTATTTGTAAGTGAAAGCCTTATGGGGCAGCATGTAAATTAGATCCAGGAAGTACAGATATAAATCAAAGCTTGCATATTATCCCCATTTGATCACACAGGAAAAACCAAAGACAGCAGAAACACCATCTTTAGCCAATTCCTTGCTACTGTGTATTTGTACCAATTTTCAGATTTGCCAATTGATAAATCAAATCCTTCCAGGCCAACTTTTGCTGCCCCATTATTAAAAAAGTAATTGCAAGAAATAGCGGGAAAAGGTATCATAAAAACAACTACTTAACATTTGGACAAGTTTTTAGAGAAGGAGCAGCCATTAGCAGAAAAAGAGAAATTGGGTGGAAGCGTCCTTACTGCTATGTTCCATATCTCCAGACTCTTCCAAGGGAAGCGCAGAATTTTTTATTCCACAGGTTGCTGTCTTCACAGATAAAGTAACAGGCAAAAGGCCCAAACTTACAGAAAATGTAGCATTCAAAGCCAATGGGTGATCTTCCTCCAAGAAGAGCTCCTATACAATTTAAAGCAGTTATTCAAACATACAATGTGAGTAAAACAGACTGTCCTGATGCTCAAAAAATGAAAAAAATGTACTCCAAAAAATAGACAGATTAATATTTATAAGAACATTAACCTCTTGAAAATAGATTGAACGCAGCAATGACCATGAAGAGAACTCTTTCTTGCCTTCGTACGGGTTATAGAACTGGCCAACAGCCATGGAAGCTGCAGGGGGAGGTCTGCCTGAAACACTCTGCACAATGAAACCAGTAAGAATACATATATTGCTCAGCTAAAAATTTTACAGGGAATCATTGTGATGGTCAGAAAAGTCAACAAGTCAGAGTAAACAACAACTGGCAACTGAAATTTAACTCCAGTAATTCCTTTCCCTTTAGTCCTTTGTTTTCGTTCCCTTGCATTTATCTACTTCTTCTTCTTTTTTTTTTTGGCTGGATAGTGGGGGACTCTGGAAGCAAATATGTGACAAAATTCACCATCCAAAGATGATTAAAATCAAGAATGAATTCCATAGCATGATCAGACAAAAGAGGGACATCAGCAAAGTTCACCCAGGAAGAGCATTATAAGATATTCAGGAGAATGGCTACATTCCAGCAATTTGTGGGTCCACTTGGCATTGTAAAATAATAATAATACTAATAATAAACAAAATTCCACCCCTCCATATACACCTTTTATATGTACCTACCCTACTTTTTTGTATTATTATCCCATACAGCTAACCTATTTATTGTATATTTATTCTCTTTGCTCCTAATTATTAGTCTATCACATCAAATCACTTTCCCTCTTTATCAAAATTTTTGCCCACATTTTCTTGATACTTGTTTTTACCTCCTTACCAAACACCCTTAATGCAATACATATAACAAGCTAATTCAGGAAAACAACAAGATGCAGAAATAACTGTCTAATCCAGAAAGACAATAAGACAGAGAAGAAACTGCCTAGTCCAGGAAGTCAAGAAGATAGAGAAATAACTATGCAATCCTTGAGTCAACAAGATGCAGAAAATCAAAAATGGATGTTGACTGGGACAAAAAGAGGCAAGAAAAGGAAACTTAGAAACTTCAAATGGGTGTTAAATATTAACTAGGACAGAAAACCTAAGAAGTGCGGAAGGGGAACTTTATGAAAATTGAGAAAATACCAATGATATGACAGAAAAACAACTTTTAAGTTAAGAAGCTATTGGAATTTTGATAGGCAATTAAAAATAAGCTAAATAAGTGAATCTAACCACAATAAACATTAAAATTAAACAAGGCATCAGTAATGAGAAGGCTTTCATCGTCATCATCATCATCATAAGCCATTTCCCACCTAGGTGGAGTAATGAGAAGGCTTTCACAACTGAAAAATCTATTAAGTAGACTTGTAAGTCAGAACAAGTCAATGAAGATATACCGGCCGTGGAGCAACTGAAATAGTCAAGAATCGGAAGCCATTCATATCTTCAGAGTCCAACTGAAGAACAGCAGACGGAGGTGCTTGTTCAGTTTGACTACCTGGCTCAATCTGGAAAGCATAAACCATTTCAGTACCTGATAACAAAACATTTCAAAAGATACGTACGATCATCTTTGATAATCCCATAACAAAAGCAATCAAAAATCAGAAGACTAATCATATATAACACACAATTCTTGAATTCTGTTTTTAGCAAAGGGAATAAAAAGTATCTGAAAAGAAATCTCAGAAGGAATCTGCTGAAACACGTAACTAGAAGTTTACAATTAAAGGGCTTAGTACCTGCCTTGGTGCAGGCCCAGCTGGAACTTGGACCATCTTTGAGGTAACTTCAACAATTCTTCTACTAGAAGGGAATTCCTCACCCAATGGAACTTTGCTCTTTTCAGGCCAAAGATGAATTCTGACCCCAGAACATGGAGCAAGGTTGGTAACAAAGATAAAGTGGTTTTTGCCACTATACGCCTGAAGAGTCAGTCAGCATTGAATTAAAATAGCACTTGAATATAGACTAGACATGCAGTGAAAATAAAGTAGCTCAAATCATCTAATATGGAACATAAAGCATATGCACACTACCCAAAATAGCTAAAAAAACAAATAGAATGCATGCAGAAGTTGTCCCATATAGCAGCAAAACTTTATGAACCAGAAAATTTTAAAATTTACAGCATGATAAACCGTGACTTTCCTAATTGCCACATCAAACCCCAATCAGTGTGTCACAACTGCAACCAAGCAATTTATTATTCCTTTATTCATCTCAAATGATTCATTGGAAAAGGCCTAAACTTGGACGACTTAAGATAGCATCCTAGGACCAATAATAGTACAAGCCCATCAATCATTCCCACATGGTTGCCCCATGCCAACCATAAGATGCACCAAACATGCTTTTTTTTTTAAATACAAGTTCATAAATTACGGGCAAGAATTTTTTATGTTTTTAGGTGCTCACTATTTTCAACCATGAACTGTCATGGCTGTCAATGGCATTTGCTGTCCTGGATGTGCAAACCAAATTGTATTTCCATAAAAATTAACCTCGAAAAGCATAATTTCTAGAGATATTTCAGATGGCAATAGAAACAAGAGTAACAATGGCTTTACAACACTTGATACAACAAGAATAAACCATCTCCAATGAAGCCTGGCTGCTCCATATTCAATCACACAAACAAGTTTGTTGCATCCCATCATATCTTCCGATTTCAAGCAGCACTTCTTATGGATATGGAATTAGATGTGATTTCCTTTTGTCACTATTTCATTTCCCAGAAAATTGATGATTACTTCAATATACTTGAAGATTTGTTGGACTTTGCTAGCTTGTGAGGTTAGTTGGAGACTTGGGGTAAACATCTAGTGATTGTTATTGATTCAAACGGTATTATCAATCGGAGTTCTATCAAGGCACTAATTCACCTATGGTACTAGTTTGAGCTTACAAAGTCACAATATAACAAGGACCAAAATTAGGAATCCCAGCTCGAGCAATTAAATTTGAATACCATAGCGTCAACTCCACAGAAAAATGCGCTCACAACCAGAACATTCCAAAAAGAAGATAGTTTCAACTGAGCTAACCAATTTCTTAATGTCCAACCACCTCCTCTTCCCATCCATTGCTAGAACTGTAACAGTAGTCCCCTGAATGAATAAATCCTTCTCAAGTGCATCCTCCGCCCATTGAACAGACATGGGGCATGAAGGCAATCTCTGCAATTTAGATCCTGTAAATGAATTTATAAATAGACTTAGAAATTTAAATTCATAAGTTAGAGAAACAAACACCAAATTCAAAAGGAAGGAAAAGCTGAAATTAATCCACTTGCCAGCCTTTTGTGAGGAATGCAGTTGTTATCGCATAGCTAAATGTCTAAACTATGTAGATATATTTTTTGGACTAGAATGGGGATATTTCAAGCTTGTCAAGGTTAATCTTAGGTAATTGTGATCACAAATTTGGAGAGACCAAAATATTCAAAAGGTCTCTCTTTTTACATGTAATAAACTCTCGTAGAAGGCATCAGAAATGAAATATCACACCAAAAATCTTTCTTTTATCCTTGAAATGTAGTAATACTCCCGCCGAACAACCCCCCCCCCCCCCCCCCCCAAACAAAACAAAAAAAACAAAAAGCATGCAATAAAATGCAATAAAGGGGACAAGGAGAATCAACATACCAGCAATGTTGTCTCCATTCCTGCTGGACATGTGCCCAGGTGACTGGACCTCCCTCCTCCAATTAAAACTATATGGTATACCACTGTGAAGCATTTTGGAAAATACAACAAGTCTTTTTTGTTTGCTTAGATATGGTTGAGCAGTTTTTGAATCTATCATACTCAGAAGTGTGTGGGAGACCTGCACCAAAGTGTAGATCAGAGATGAACTCGGTAAAACTTGGCATAAGCTTCTGAATGATAAAGATTGGTTACACCAAAACATGAATGCAACTCTGGTGTACCTGTACAACCAGTTGATTACACCACAATATAGATTGGTGGTCCATAGAGAGCCAAACATTCTTCATGCCTGAGCTACTGATCATAAAACCATGACTGGAAGGCACAATTCCATCCAAGGAAGCTAACTTTGAACGAACCTGATCAAGGATAGAGAAATACAATCGGCTCTATGTCAAAATTGAAAATTTTCAGAGTGAACAATATATAAAATCTACAAGATGAATGAAATAAAACTTACAAAAACTAGTCTAACAAGATGAAGAAACACAAATAACTTCAAGAGAATGGTTAGCATTCAACTAGATATTGTGGAAACATGGACTTGTACCACTCTAAACAATATCACCACTATAATTTTATTCTATATTAATTTAGGCTGGCTGTTAATATCATTTGTCCATGCCAGTCTGACAAGTTGTATGCAGCCAAACTTGAGATGCACAGAAGAGTAAAAAGAAAAATATATATATATATATATATATAACCAATACTGCAGATTTGTGATGCCCTGCTGTCAGGAGGCTGTCACATCATGCTCAAGTTATGCATCAGAGGGTTGAGAGATATACATGCACTTATATCTAATTGTGTGGTTCCATCACGTGGTATCTATTTTGGTTTTGAGAGTCATTTTTACTTATAGTTGTAAAGCATAACTTGAGTAGATTCTCACTGTGCCTCTCCCAACCAAAGGGACGAAGGGCATGCCAAGATTATTCCAACCTATGTGTTCTTTTTCGGAGTGCTCATATCAATAATGATTGGGAACTCATTTATATTAACAATCAGAGATCCATTCAAGCTAATGCAAAGTAATTGGTTTTCAAAATTTAAATGTCAAAATGCAGGTAAAAATGGGAAGGCACAATTCCATAATTGCATCTAAGGGTCTGTTATAGCAGATCACTTTCTTACTTTTTAAAAAAATTTCCCCATTTTCTTGACTAATGGACCCTAAATTGTTATTTTAAAAAAATGATGTTACGGATAGCAGTACCCTGTAGAATGTGCTCTCAATGGACCAATATTAAAATCTAAACATTTTCCCTGTGCACATTCTAACAGAGACCTGCCCCTGTCCACCATATAGTATGACGGTGCACTGTTTAAGGTCCTAGGTCTAAGGATGAAACCTGGTAATCATGAATTCCTCCAGAAACAGATACAACAACAACACGCGAGAGTGGAGGATCAGACACCCAGCGACCAGTATTTGTTGTCTGGACCTCATATCCCTTTCTCCATGCCCTATTGACTTGTGAAAAGAAATGGCCCAATGATGGCTGCAATGCTACAGGAGGTGACCTGTACAAGTTATTTTACCTTGTCAAGAAAGTTGTATCTTGGATAAGAATGTACACAGAAACTTGCAATTGAGCAAATGTTGAAATTGTAGAAAAAGCTTACTGGTGGGGACTTGAGAGTGTGAGAATAGTCTCAACAGCCAACTTCCGCAAATGTGGATGGATAACAGCAGCCCTTGCAACAAAACCTCCCATAGAATGGCCAACCAAAATTACACTTCGGGGCAAGGTCCCAGATACAGCACCTTCCTTGGACTGAGCATCACGAGACTCTTGATATTGATCCAAGATCTTAAGAAAGGCAGACAGGATCAGGCAATATACAAGAAGAATACACAAGTATAAAGCTTGTGAAAAACACAATTAGATTTTTTTTTTTTTTTTTAAAAAAAAAAAGAAAGGAAAGAAAACCCTTAGAATGTGTTGTTTCAAACAATAGGCAAGCTCAACACTTCATACACTTCATACTTATTTGAGCTTAAGCTTTCTACTGGAAACATAAGTAAAGAGCACATGCAAAACTTGGATACTTAATGAAATAGTTTCCTCGAGGAATCTAAATAAAATGTGCTTCAAATAAACTGGCAGAAGGAATTTCTAGTTCTAGCGACATAAATACTTCCACATGTCCAGCATACACTCTGCACAATGTGACATTCGTCCAAACCATACCACAGCTAGAGATGCAAAAATTATGAAGAATAAGCGAAAAAATGGTCCTGTGCAATCAAGAATGATATGACATTTACAGCACAACTTAATTCATCACAGTCGCAATCTGTACACAGCCTAAAAATAGACAAAAACATGTTAATGGAACAGATTTCTCTCAATTGAAAAAAGAAAATGTACAGAAAGATTGCGTTGAATAAGGCAAGTAGCTGCAAGAAAATCCTAATGCAATACAAGATATGTAGAAGTGTATAATAATGCAAACACAATTCATTTCGTTTTGCATGCTCATGCAGAAAGTGAGTGAATATTATCATACCCTGTGGACAGCATACACAACATATTCAGTATGTTCTTCAAGAATCCCACCATCCATTGCAGAATGCTCCCCTTCAAGATCAACGGCAAACCAGTCAAGCATGGAAGTGTATTGGTTCAGTGGAATAAGGTCATCAGTGTCCTCCAATGACATATTGCCTCCTTTGGGAGTAAGATATGCATCATTATAATATGTCAACTCAAGTGGACCTCCTTGATAAGCTCTGTCTGATTCCGCTGCCAAGGATCGGACCTGGGAATATGAAAGTAAAAAAACATGAAATAGAAGAAACAGCACGCATCATACAATGACTTTGAGCAAACCAAAGAATTAACCATATGAATGCAACACCTTCAACAAGCACCTACTGTAGAACTCAGAATCATGTTAACCTTAACAAATGGTCAATTCTGTGTGTGTGTGTGTGTGTGTGTGTGTGAGAGAGAGAGAGAGAGAGAGGACTGCAAAAGAGCCTAACTTGAGGAATGGAAATTGAACCGACAATCCAACAACAGGTAAGTATTGGATACAGTATTTTTCATGTTCAGAACTGAAGAATAAAATGAAGCAAAAATCTGATATAGCGAGATCAATAACATTAAACTCGGATACCGATTAAAACCTGTAGGACTGACTTTCCCATACTATAAATTCGTAAGTGAGATTGGCAACACCAAAAACAGAGATTAGCAACACCAAAAACCAAATCCATAAAAAGACGATTTTCTAAGCAACAGAAAAAAATTACCAACAAATACAAAAGAAGTCCTACAGATGAATCAAGAGAATGTAGAACTGAAGATGCAGAAAGAAAAAAGAAAAAGGTTTCCATTAGTCAGCCTACCAATGTTAGTAACCCTCATTTCTTGTTTCTAGAAGAGAAGATTCCTACACAACTAATGGGCCATGACAATGCACTGATATTTAAGTATTTCCAATGGCATTTACTACAGAAATTACCAGTGAGATTCTTCTTGATAAATATATGATAGTTTTCCTCCAATTGTATTCCCAAATCAATTCTATAGCTGTTTTTAATAGTTAATCTCATCGTGGTGAAAGAAAAGAGAGGAAGAAATTAAGACCATCACTAATCGGATTTTGCTTTGCAAATCTATAAAAAGAAGGAAGGGGGGGTGGGGGGGGTGAGGGAGGGAGGGTAGCTACCGCCTAGTCACAACTGTCTACTACAAAACTGCCACTTGCCAACTTCAAACCTTGTCTCACTTTTGATATATGATCATGTTAGCATGGGAATTGTAAAGAAACAAACTCCAAGGGAATGTTTGATGTTAGCCCCTCACGCATAAAGGAAAAGATCATTTGATATTTTTTCTGAATTTAAAATTAAAGAACTTACTAACATATCTCTATGGGCGCTTTAATAATGACCAAACATGGGTGAGGGCAAAAGTTGCATCTTGCTTAAGCAAGACCTGATTACGGTATCATCATTGGTCATGAATTCTTCAACAACAAAGGAAATTGTGGTTATCATGAGTAGGACAGATGAAAAAGACCTTGCCTGTTTGAAGCTTCCTCCATTGCCAGGAATGAAGAGAACGGGAACCCCACTCAGCTTCTTTAGATGCTCATCAAAGTCTATCTTTTTCCAGCCTTCGTGGTACAGGAACAAGCCATACTTCTCGGAGGACACATTTAGAGGTGTGGCGATTGGGACATACGTTGGGTACATGTAGGTCATGATACAGCCATTCGGAACTGGCTTTAGCAGACCATACAGAGATGCAAAGCCAACCCAAATCGCAAAGAAAACAAGAGTAGCTACTCTGCATTTCGCTCTAAAACCCTGCATACCGGAATGCTGCTTCTAATCCCAAGCAAAATCCATCCAAAAAATCTTTTCTTCCTAAACAAAAACTTATCACTACTGCGTCCAGATCTGAAATCTGAGATCAAATGGCTAACTCGAAAACTCCAGCAACCGATTGGCAGATAAAGCTACTTCAAACCCTAGCTGCTACAACAGAGTAAGGAGGAAAAAACAGCATCGTACGAAACTGGTTCCGAACAATCATTCTGGCTGGAAATTCATCTCGAGTACTAATCAGAAACTGAAGATTCAAATCCAGCAGAGAAATAAATCTATATTCAAGTTCGTTTCAACGGGACGGCAGTTTCACATCCGACGGATCCCGAAACCCAGCGAACGACTGCGTGTTGGACTGCTGGAATTGATACTTGCATGGAAACCCGTCGCGAGGCGGGCCCAAGGTTTGTCAACTCAGCATCGGAAACATCTAACGCGAACGACGCAGATCGTAGAGAAAAGCCTTGTTTCAGGATCCACAAGGGATTTCACACAGAGATCCCTCTCGGTCTCGGTCTCGGTCTCGAGCCCGTTCTTAGGAGTAATCGATCGTACAAGAGATGGAGATGTCGGAATTCGTAAATCGGAAATGGCAGACGTAGCAGCTAACTCAACGCTGAAGTAAGAAGCAGAAGCAACGGAAAGAGACCCGATAGCAGCGCTTGGAAAGCAACAATGACAGCGGTAAATATGGCCGTATGGGTTTATATAGCTAGCAGCGTTGCTTCATGCTTGCTGCCTTGCTCGATGGGCTACTGACGGACTACTAGTGCCCATTCCGCGGATGGAACTTGTCAGTGCCGATGACACGTGTGGGTTCTGTAGTCTGAAAGGTGGAAAAAGGAAGGGCAGTAAATTCTCTTTCCCACCCCATCTCTCTTTTTCACTTTTTAATTTTGAATATATTTTGAAAGTATAAAAATTTTAGATAAAAAAAAATTTAATTAACATTTCCAAATTTAAAGAGAATTATGTAATATTTTAAGTGTAATAATGACAAATAAAGAAAATAAAGTTAAAATATATATATATATTAGTTGTATAAATAGTTATATAAAAATTATTAAAATATAGGATAATTATAAAAGACGGATGATAATCAATATTTAGTTATCATTAATTTATTATTTTTATCTTTTTTTCATTTTATTTTCTTACAATATTATATGATATATTTTGGTATTTTTGTATCCATGGAAAAATCATAGATGCGATGGCGGATAAACCAACGACTGGAAAAGTCAAAAAAGCAACAGTCAACATGCGAGATTCGTTTTTTGGATTTCCGATACTGATCCGAGATTTTTTTATTTTTTGAATCAGACGTGTTAAAACTCTTCAGTGTCGCTCGCCGCTTGCTCGTGTTTTAAGGAAGCAGGAGCCAAGAACACTATCATTTCATGCTTTCAACCTGTCTAGCCTGTCTTCTAGATTTCAGCGTGGTAAAGTGACAGAGATGAATTTGAAATCGAGAATATAACGCATCAAATCATACAAAGATTGTTAAATTAAATTTGTATTACCATTTTCAAGATAATTTCTTATTTCTCAATACAGTTTTTTCAATTTCTAACGTAACTTTACTTATTTTGCATACAATTTTATTTATTTTTAATATATCATTGCATTCTCATTTTAAATATATATTTGATTCAAGAATCTTGTATAATTTGTAATAGGTCATTAATATTTGTTCTGAATCATACAAGATTTTTGAATTAAATCTTTATTATGATTTTCAAGATAATTTTTCAATTCTCAAGATATTTTTTTTTCTTTTAGCGTAACTTTGCATATTCTTAATATAACTTTACTCATTTAATGATATATTATTACATTTTCATTCTAAATACAAATTCAATACAATAATCTTGTATTTTTCGAAACACTCATTTGAGAGGTTTTTGCAAGATTTACTCGGCTTAATTGGATGAGATGTGATGAAATTTGGACCACCATATTAAATAAGAATGAATTGTGTGTATTCTAAAATTAAAATTTATTAAAATGAAAATTATAGTATATGAAATGAGAAAAGTAAAAGACTTATATACTGAAAAATGAAAAAATATTATCCAAAATTAGAAAAATTTGAAATACAAGATTTTATCTCATTTCATCTCACCCAATTACATGAAATGATATAGAACAGACAAATGTTTCACATTTTGAGGCGTTTGCATTTACTTACCAGTCATTTTGTATTTTAAAATTTCATCATAATTTTTTATTTTGCAAACACCTCATATGTAAGCTTAAGTTTTTTGGCATATATATTACTCTGCAACTCAAATCAACATTTAATTTGACTCAAGTAATTAACATAGAATTTGGCTGTAAAAAAAGTGGTAGCATATTATAGCTTTTGTTGAAATCTACGTATGGAAATTCGGTATGTGAAAATTTTAAATATCATCATTAAATTCAAATATCTAAAAAGCAAAGTGCAATCCATTCATTAAATTCAAATATCATCATTAAAATATACCAAATGGTTTAACACAAATGGCTAGTGAAAAATTTAAAACAATTTAATTATTTTCTCAACTACGATAGGATATAAAATGATATATTCCATATATAATGTTAATTAAATTCTACAATGTTAAACATTAAATGTAGGGCATGTTTATTTGACATGAAAAATTTCCAAACCAAAACTTTTTAATCTTAAAATTTATTAATTTCCACAACTACCATATTTTTAACCATATTTTACATTTTTTATCTAAGTACCTTATATTTCAATCATTTTTATGCAACTATCCATGTAACTAAACTATCTATTTTAGCTTTATTTTTAATTTTTTATTATTACCCCTACTATAGCACATTATTTATTTCTCAATTTAAAAAAATTTTCATCAAAAAAAATTTTCACTTTCCAAACATGCTCGTAATTATATACATAAAAGGATGTAAGTTACCATAGAAAAGGGATGTGGTCAATGCTACTAGCATCATTGAAACAAGATATTGCCCTTTTTATTATTAGAGTGCTTTTAGTATTGATTAACATTTTTAAAAGAAAAATTTGTAGTATAAATGTATTTAGAATGAGATAAGTGATGTGATATAATATAGATAATGATGATGGGCAAAATCAATAAAGTTCAAATATATAAGATAGCTATTTGAGGCAATTATGTATAAATAATTAAAACGTACGATAATTGTATAGAAACGTATGAACAATAAATCAACAAATAAAGTAACTACAAAAAGTAAAAGTTTTATATTGATGTTTGCAAGAATTCCAAACAAACCTTTAACGTATCATTATTTTTAGGTTAATTTCGAATACATTCACTATATTTGTCCTTAATTATAAATATATTCAATAAGTTTGAAAATTTTCACATATAGTCAATAAAAATTGGTGAAATTTCATCTATATCTATTACATTAATCACAATTAAAAATCACTGCTATTCACCACAGGAAATGTTCAAAATACCATTTATCATTTATTAATAGTTGTTGTTCATTTATGATAAAAGTTGAACAATGTAATAAAAACTCTTCTAACTTGAAAAGAAGCTAGGCAGAATGAGCTTTGATGCATGATATGTCAAAAATGACAATGAATGCTATATCAATTGGGGATATTTTGGAATTTTAAAATTATCAAATATTCTTAATCGTCATTTTAGGTATATTTGAAATTAATTAAATATTTATAAGTATATGTGAAAGTTTTCAAACTTAGAAGATATATTTATAATTAAAGACAAATATAGCTAATACATTTGAAATTAGTCCTTTTTTTATTTAAATCAATATCGTCACGCACCAAGCCAAAGCCTAAGTCTATGAGGCCTAGATGGAGGCTATATGTGACAGCTTTTAGATTATTGGTGATGAGATTCTGGTCTAAGAAAGTCAAACCTGAATAATTAAATAGAACTTTTTATATTTTTTGATATCTGACTCCAAAGATATCTACGTAAATGGTGATCAAATATTCTGATTTCGATAAAGTATAAACTCTAAGACGTTAAGTTATACAAATCATAAAATTTGAAGTTTTTTAAGTTTTGAGATATGAAATTTACGTGCTAAGAAGAGAGGTTCATGCATTTATTCCATGTGCCATACACGAAATATTTAATTAGCCGTGAAAGGAAGTCAAATACCCGCAACACAATTATCACACTTAAAACACAAATATCATACTTGCAAAGTTCTCTCTAGTCTCAACTCATGTCTGTGTTTTATTATTTCATACTTCACAGTTGATACAAGTCAAGGAACCTAAGGAAAATAAATCTTTGTTGGAAGATCCACATAAGAGAGATTATAAAAAAAAAAATGTAATATTTATGTACGTTCTTAAATAATCAGAAGCCCTTATTTCCATCTCATTTTTATATAATCTTTTATTTTTCAATACATAAAGATGACCTCCTAATCGAAGAATAAGCACTCGAAGTTTCCTTGGGTCATTTTTTTATTTTTTTAAAAAAAGCACTTTAATTTTCCCATAAAAAGAATTTTTCGAATTTGAAATGTTGGCATGCATCCACAGAAAATTAACAGATTCAATGAAAATGGCCGCAAAAGACAATGGTTATTTCAATATATTAATTACTTTTCTCATTTTTATATAATCTTTTATTTTTCAATACATAAAGATCACCTCCTAATCGAAGAAATAAGTGCGCGAAGTTTCCTTGGGTCATTTTTTTCTTAAAAAAAAAAAGCACTTGAATTTTCCAATAAAAACAATTTTTCAAATTTGAAATTTTGGCATGCATCCGCCGAAAGTTAACAGATTCAATGAAAATGGCCGCAGAAGACAATGGGTAAGAGTTAGAAACGTTTCCAATAAAATCAGTAGATATACAATCCAACATCCATGACCTGAACGTTGCAGATTAGCCCATTCAAGCACTCCACCAAATGTACATTATTTCGGTCAGTCGTGTGCAGCACGAATGAGATCTTATCACACAGCAGCAGCAGCAACAGGTCAAAAAGAACATTCATATGTATCATACGAGAAGAAAAGCGAAGAGAGAGAGAGTCGAGAAAGATAGAAAGAGAACAGCCTTCCACGTTCTTCACCCATGACGCACTTTCGCCGCCACCATATCTGCGGACGGAGTCATCATCGCCGAGAAATCAGGGCCGTCCCTCCCGAAATCCATGGAGCTCTTCGCGGACGTCGGCAAGGTAGCGTAGCGGACGGAGAAGCTCCGGTGGCCGTTCTCCCCGTCGGCGTCGGATCTGGCGTCGAAATTCAAGGCGTAGCTCATGGGGTCGTATTGGAATTTCCTCTTCCTTGTCACCGATCGCGAAACCTTCTTGTTAAACCGCCGGACAAACGTCTTCCATCTCGGCCCCGCCACCAGCTCCGACCACTCCATCACCTTCTTAAACACGTCGTACCACCGCGTTTTCTCTTTCTCCTTCGGCTCCGACTCCGCTCCTCCGTCGATCCTTTCCCACGCCGCCCCTCCTGCCGGAGTTCGGCTCGATCCGAAGCAGGGAATCCAGAAGCAGCATCCTCTCTCCTTGAAGATCACATCCTGGCATTCGTCGTTCTCCCTCCGCTGTTCCGTCTCTGCACTGCTGGATGCGGGGCCCATCTATATATGTATATCGTCTTTGGAGGTTTGGAAGAGGAAAGGAAGAGGCCGTGAGAGGAGGGGTAAAAATATAAATAAAATAAGAGAGACGGAAAAGGGAGATTGAGGGGTCTCGACCCTTGCAAATCTCTCTCCCTCTCTCCTGGTTCTCTCTCCTTTTTCGAAGTTGAAGGGAGGGGCGTTCTTGTTTTAGAGCTGGTTGTTGCCGGTTGCTGGTGGTGTAATGTTTTGTGAGAGGTGACAGCTTTGATGATCCGGCAGAAGAAGATCTTCCATACACCTTCGCCGGAAAATTCTGCATTTGGTTTGCACTTGTAACGTTCCATGCGATGGATATGAATATGATTCCAAAACATGACGGGGTAGATTTGAGAATTTTCCTCTCAATCGGTCGATCTACGATGCTAGCGCGCGGGCCATGCCTCTCCGCCCCCGAGTCTTGTAACATCCCTACTGTTACGGGACGGAATGCACCGGAGCGATTCGCGGAGCATGACACCGATGCGGGAATTATCAAATCCAATGCAGTGCTGTCTCGTCGGTAAAACGGGGGAAAAAATCGAAAATAATTAATGACAAAAAAAATTTACAAATGCACAATTATGATAAAATACGTGACAAATTTTGAATGATAAAGGTATGTTCATGGATTAATTCCTCTAAATTATCTAAATCAACCCACGACATTTTAAATCTTTATTTTAATTTTTTATCTATTAAAATCGTTATGTTTCACTTCTTAGAAAATTATGAATTTCAACACAACGAAATTTTTTATTAATAGATTATTTTTTAAATTTCAATTAAGTGTGCAATATTTTTGTTAAAATACTAAATTCCTGTTAATATAAAGCAAATGCATTGGAAAAGAATTTTTTTGTTTTTGTTTTACAATATGAAAGATTATAATTGTCCGTAACGGTAGAAATATGTTTTCCTGCTTTTTAAAGATAATTTGCAGTTTTAAACGATTCAATGTACATAAAATTCGAACCAGCTCGCACCAAAGTTCACTGAAGAAGAGACCAGCATGCCAACCATCTCAGCAATGAAGAGGGATTTGGGTGGAATCTTCATGTAATAGGCGAGCTTGAGATCACTTAAGAATTTGCGTGGCCCATGGTTAGCATAGCATAAACCTCGAATGATAGATAAGCTAGAGGCCTGCCTGCGCATAGATTTACTAATAGCATCTTGGATACCATGTTCATAGGGATGCTCTGCCAAGAAAGTTCAACATTTTGATCTTTTGATATATCATGAGAGAGAGAGAGAGAGAGAGTACATGATCGGTGGTAGCTACAATCACACCCATTGGAATGATGAACACAAGAGTTAATGCTCCAAATCCTACCAATGCGAATACTGAAGGCTCAGTTGTGGTAATCAGGATTATGTGGTACCACCATCGGGGTACGGGATCACAGTTCTTTCTCACGGTTCCAATATGAACATGGTCTAGTTGGCTATCTGTGCGCCTGGTTTATTTGCTTCCAAATGTACATTAATTCATCTTAATATTAGGTTTCAAAAATGAAATAAAATAATGGTATTTGTATTTACCTCCGCATCCTTCTTCAATCTTGCAAAATTTACTCCAGAGTTATGGATTTTACAAAAAAACACAATATTCGAATGGAAGTTGACAATTGACTGGTGAAGTTCTCGATCAATGAAAACGGAGCATGTTTTTGTTGGGATTTTTGGCTATCCCCTTATTGTGTAGATTAAATAGGAATGATTAATCACATACAATAAATATTGCAAATAATAAGCAATCAAACCACGGGAAAAACACACCACAATTTTTACGTGGAAAACCCCTCTTTACCAAAGGGGAAAAACCACGGGACCCAGTCCAGGTAAATCTTCCACTATAGAATAATGGGATTACAACTCAATGTCTTCTCTAGTCAAAACTAGAGGATTTCATCATCACAATAAGGATGGATTTCAATACAGAAATTAATCAAGGGTAGATCTCACCAAATCTGAGATGACGGCAGAATTTTCTCTCTTAATGGCCGGAAGAGATAACTGCCGTAGAAGCCTTGAGCATATGAGGATAAAATCCTCCTCCGTGCTGCTTCTCTGAAAAACGAAAACGGAGAGAAAAAACTCTCTCTGACGACGAACCGCTGCTGAGAGAGGAGAAGAAGACAGGCACCGAAAAACGCGGACAACCGCAGAAGAAAAACAAAGAGGAAACGGCGCCGTGACATTTGCTTTTTCTCTTTTTTGTCTTTTAGTGTGGGCCATCTCCACGTGGGAGGAAACCCAAAAGTCAACAGTTTTATGGTCACATAGACATAAACAAGGCCTATAATGGTACTCCTCCATTGCGATGTGAAAACATATTCAATTTTCAAGGTCCATAATCCATATTCAGCATTAACGTATTCGTTATAAAAATCAAGTGAGAGTACGATCCAGTTACATCTGTTTAAGAGAGCCACAAAATCAGATCGACGATGAGCGCATTGTCTTCCATTGCGACATGGTGTTTTCGTAAATAGAATTTATATACAAAGCGAGCACATATTTTTGTAGAATCCGTAGTTATGCCGAAAAATTGCAAAAATATGGAGAGGTAAATGCGAACAGCTCATAAGAAATGTTCTATGAGATCGTTTAAATGAAACAATCAATGCATCATGAAATGCACTCTCTGACCTCCCATAAAAACAATAAGTACGAGAGACTAGCTATGACAGATGCAAAATTGAATCCCCGCGCAAATTTGAAGAGGGCACTGAAATGAACTCTCAAGTAGCTCGTAGCCAGCTTCATCAAACACAAACTACTTCTGTCGAATACGCAACTGAAGTTATCGTATACAACAATATTACAAAATCAAGCATCATATTATAATTAGCAACTGTGAAGAAGGGGTAGAACAAAGGCTTGCCTTGAAAACTAGCGACAGTCGACCAATCCAAGGTGAAAGATCCTAGGTCAAGGCCATGAAGGCCAGAGCCAAGTTGTTGGGCTGTCACAGAATCCTTCTAAATCCACCATACAAAAGACAGGGTAGTTACGGATCGGAAGAAAAAAAAAAACCGAGGACAATGTAGTGTGTGAAACGATGATGCAGAATTGCCCATTTAATAGAGATGCAACAACCCATATCCTTAATTAGCTTATTCACATGATACAAAACAAGGGTGTTAAAGTAGGCATCCTTCTTCTTTAAGAGCCATGAAAGGAGGAAGAGGAAGAACAGCTGATGGAATACAAGTTATGCAGATAGAGGACAATGAAATTTATCTGGTTTCTTGCAGCGTTTGGTTGATTTGCATATATGCATGTTCTCTCTCTCTCTCTCAAGCCCATAAATGCTAAGGACATGGGTTCTTGCCCTGTGTCTCAATGATTCGCTTCTCATCTTTCTAAAAAAAATTCCAAGGGAGTCCAAAGGAGATATACCAGCTGAAAAGGGGCTGGTCATTATTTTGGCGCCTGACGGTAAGGAGGAGAATTAGGAATGCTACCAAGTTTTTCCCTTATATGGGCGCCGGAAACTAAAATAATTTATTTTATATTATCTGAGACGACTGGGAGGATACATTCATGCACGTATTGTAACACCTTGTGTTCCAATCTTAAAATCTGAGTTCGAATATTGTGCTAGGATTGCAGTTCTTATCAACAATAATGATGGTTAGTATAGTTTGCAAAAGGAGTTATTACAGAAGGCGGGCCTGAACTTAAATTTGAGATGGCCTGGACTTCGATTTCACTTATCCAGTGTGATTGCAAATACGGTGTTGTAGGTTGATATTCGATTCCAGAACGGCAGTAGCCATTCATGGGAGTATAAATGAATCTTGCATTTCTATGAGATAAGAAGTTGTAGCACCCGCCACGAGCGCTACGATGGGCTTGGAATGGTTTTCGAGCCTTGGAAATCTGGATCGTGTTGGATGGGTTTTCAACGCCTCCAAGACAGCAGCGTGGGCTTAGTTTTCCTGCATCCACATGGGGTAAAACGTGTTAGGATTCACTGTTTTTAGATAAATCTGACATATGGGCGTTTTCTCGTGATTTCGGCAGCATAACGGCTAAGACGGGGCTTTCCGTACACGGATCAAATCACAAATCCGGCACGGCAGCGTATTATGCTGGAATCCGTGGACCCGCGTGCACCCGCCTTGCCGGGGTGTTAACTTAAACACGCACGCAAAAATAAAGAAAAAACGGAGTCGTCACTGATCTTTAAAGGGAGATCAGCCTCTGTTTAAAGAAATAAGGCACTAATCGTACAGAGCCCGGGTTTCGGCCTTCGGATTGAAGCAAATATGGAAAAATTTGCCAACCCGAGGCGGTTTACACGGCGTAAAAGGGGGAAAATGAAAGATTTGAGAGAACAGAATAGATGGAAAGGGGGCGTGGAAGAGAAGCTTGGAGATCGTACAACGGGAAAAATCGGGACGCTGGGATGTTGCTGCAGACTCCCGTCCTCCCCTCTGGGATGCCTCTCCAAGTGTCTTAAGTGAGGAGGGTGTTCCTCCTTTTATAGATGTAGGAGTGGGCTTTTGGGCCACCTGGGGTCATGAACTTAGTCCATGGGCTTGATCTTGAGGTGGAATCATGGGCTTTGGGCCATTAGAAGGGTTGGACTTGGTCCATAGGCTTGAGCTTGGTGGGCTAGAGCTTGGCGGGCTAGAGCTTGGCTAAGCCCATTGTAGAGGCCCAGAGTTGTAGAGAAGCCTGCTTCTGAGGCTGATGGGCTAAAGCTTGGCTAAGCCCATTTGCTGCGTCTGGGCTGCATTATGGAGCCCGTTGAGGTGGCCTGTAGGAGCTTCGCTCTTGTGGATCGGATCTGGTTCGTTGAAAAAGCCTGCTTCGAGGCTTGGTGGAGCTTCGCTCCCGTGGGCTGAGTTCGGAAGGGCCCGCTTAGCTAGCTTAAACTTCATTTTTGTCTTGAATTTGCTTGGGCTTGAATCTTGTGTCCACTTATCTGTCTTTGGGCCCAATGGTGGGGTGTCAACAGAAGTATTAACAAGTTATTCTATAAATAACAATGGCTCGTGACATCGTTTTCACCCCTAACTAGCTGGTTTTCTTCACCGCCGTATCAATAGTTCAATACTTTGCAAATGATTACATAACTTGTTGAAGGCTATAGATTGATTTGGCAAAGCTGGATGGTCCCAACAGGTTATCTATTACTCCAGAAATCCAGATATGTCAGTAATGAAAAATAAAAAATTCAGCATAAAGATTTCAGTACATCTGTAATTGCAGTAGCGAAATAAAACTCTAAAAAAAAAAAAGAAGGAAAGGGAGTACTCATCAATCTTTATAGGAGATTGGATCTCATTTCATTAAAAACATTAAGTTACAGAGTTTGGATTCCGGTCTCAAAATCTATCAGTAATTTCCCTTGATTTTTGAGCTATTACATGGACATGGAAATGAAAAAAAAGAAAAAGAAATAAAATCTAGATGTGAAGCTGAAGCTGGTTAGCTGGAGCTGGACTGGAAAGTTGAGACTAGAAGATGAGAGTTGGACAGTATGATGGTGCTGGAGCCAAAGTCAGCACCTTTTCCCCTTCTCTTCTCTTCTTTCTCTTTACCCTCTCTATCTGCGGGAGAAAACCCCTATTTATAGAGGCCATGGCTGCGTGCTCGCAACTGATGCTCTTCTCATTGGTTGAGCATGTGGTGCCTTCAGCATGTTCTGGATACATGCATGCTATTTCTGGTTTTTATTCTACTCTGGAGAAAGCACATTTGTCGACATTTTTTTGATGTCAAGTAATCTGGATTGCTGGATGTTGTTCCCTTGTGGCTGTTGGTTTGTTGCTCTCTTCTGGGCTGATGCTTACGGGCCTTTTTATGGTTAGTTGGTCGACTTCATTTTACCTCTGGTTGCTAGGCTTCATCTTACCTATTTGTATCCATCATTCTTTTGCATCTTTGTGATTGCACTTTTTTTCCATTTATTTAATATAATTTAACATTTTAGCTGTCTAACAATTCTACATTTTTCGATTATTATTTATATATTTTATCGATATTTTACATTTTTACATACAAAAATTTTTCATTCTATTATTATTATTATTATCATCTTTATTTCTAATAATTACTTATTTTATATCATATTATTCTTTTACTTTTTAAACAAATTTTCAGCAATTCTTTTCTCATTATTAAACGGTTAACTACAAGGTGAACTCGAAATCAAGGCCAATGGTATCAGATTAAAGGTGTGTACATGTGACCTCGGCTTGGAAATTGGAATCCAAATGGGAGCAAAATGACTCCATGTAATGTAATGTAATAAAAATTATAATATTAATTAAATAAAGTTAATAAACAACAAAATAGAATGTGATAATTCATTATAAGTTGCTTATCACCCGTAGCTTGTGGGGGGTTGGCTTAGATTTGTATTTAATTATCTCCAAGTTCTAATTTAATATTATTTCTACTCATACTTTTTTTTAATCTTTCAATCCGCTGAGATCAATTTGTTCTTCTTAATGATGTAGTCAAGATGGTTATCATAAAAAATAATGATAATGATGTTGATGATGATGATATGAGGTATAGGTTTCTAGTAAATAGTTGTCGCATTAGAGCTGAATATATATATTCAATCTCTTCCTTTTTTGACATGACAAATTCATAATTTCATTTTGGGCAGCAGCCTCTAGGATAATTTGCGTTTACCTTCCAGTCTTCTTGCAAATCAATAATTTTCCTCATAACTATGAATTGTACGAAAACACTGATTTATAAGTTTTACGATAAAATTTTAGGCAATGTTTGGCTTAAAGATAAAAAAATTTAGGCAATGTTTTGCTTAAAGATAAATTTTTTTACTCTCTACAACTATCCTATTTTTAATTAATTTTTAATATTTTTTATATAAATTATCATTCTTTTCAATCATTTCTGCATAATTATGAACTATCCATACGACTAATCTATCTATTTTAACTTTATTATATTTATTCATTATTATTATCAATATTATATCATATCGTTTCTCACATTTCAAGAATTTTTACGTTTAAAATTTTTCATCCAAAGTTTTATCACTTTCCAAACATACTCTTAATTTAAAACTTTTCACTTTTCACTACTGTCTTGTTTTTTAATTATTTTTTTGCATCTTTCTATACAACTACCTACCTTTTAATCATTTCTCTATAACTACTCATACGATTAATTTCTCTATTTTAACTTTATTAGCTTTATTCTTTATCATTATCCTTATTATATCACATCATTTTCTTTCAATTTAAAAACTTTTATACAAAAAACTTTTTATCTAAAAATTTTATCACTTTCTAAACATGTCTGAAATTTATTTTCATTTATTTTTAACTTTTTGTTATCCATGGCTGGTTGAGCCCCTGTATAGGGGCAATGCAGGTGGTTGAAAAATTATATTTTTTCTAAATATTCAGGCCTTATCTAAATTTTTGCCTTTACATAATTTACCAATTTTTTGAATTTATTCAATATTTTATTTTAATCTTTTGACGTAATTTAATATTTGAAGATCGTACATTTCAAAAACTGTCCAATTCCACAACTAGAAGAGTCGCTCACATGCCAAATATGCTTGTGAGTGCGACCATAACATAAGATTAATTGATCTAAATCCTATTAATATTATAAGTATATATGCATCAAACAGCCACGATTACACTTTCTTTTTATAATCTTTAATTTCTGAAGATATTAGTACTTATATTCTAAAATTCAAAAGGGAAGTGCTTTACTGAAAGACTGGGCAGCCCTTGGCTTGAATACCAGGGGCCGTAGGACATTGTGCCAGTGGGCAATGGTCATCTAGTTCCAAGCCCCACCAGCGTACGCCATACACACCCTTGCTCTGGAGAACAAAACTGATCAATAAAGACATGAAAGCGACTCCAGCATCCAACCCAATTGCCAGCACGTAGTTGTATTTGGCCCACCAACCTTTGTACCTTCGGTAGACTATGAAGTTGAAAAAGAACGCCGCTGGGAACCAAGCCAGGAAATGGATAGGGCCTCCCAGAGGCAATACCATAGCCGCATGCAACATTATGGGAAAGTTGAGTTCCTTGATCCACTTCTTCGAAGGGAATGCCCGTGAAGCAAGCCATATCAGCGGGGGAACCACTGCACCAATGCCGAAGAAGAGGTACATCAGGGAGTATTCTCCGTTGGGGGCAAACATGTTGGAAGGGCCGATAATCCCCCAAATGGCTAAAATGCTATTCCCCACATGGCCTCCAGGGCACGTCCATGGGCTGCCTTTGGGCAGCTTGGCTACGTCGCAGATATTCTTGATGCTGGTCAACATCAGCCAGCTCCCACCGAAGTTCACTGAAGAAGAGACCAGCATGCCGACCACCTTAGCCATAAAGAGGGATTTGGGTGGAATCTTCATGTAGTAGGCGAGCTTCAGATCACTTAAGAAACCCAGGGCTTGACTCATGATAAGTATGTCATAAACCTTGAATGAAAGATAAGCTAGAGGCTTGCCAGGATATAGATATCCTAGTAGCAGCTCGGATACCACATTCAGAGCTATGCCCTGACAAGAATATTCAACTTGTTGATCATTTGGGATATCATATGAGAGAGAGAGAGAGAGTACCTGACCGGTGGTAGCTACAATCACACCAACTGGAATGATGAACACAAGCGTCAATGCAATGGCAAGGAAGATTCCCCAGTAAGGGAGTTGCAGCTGCCGCCCAAATCCCTCGAGCGCGAAAACCGAAAGCCCGATTGTGGTAATCAAAATTGTGTAGTACCACCACTGGGGGATTGGATCATAGTTCTTTCTCATGGTCCGAACGTGAACATCATCTAGTTGGCTTTCTGTTGAATGTGACTGTTTCAATTGCTTCCAAGCGGACCTACAATATTAATTGAACTAATGTTAGATTCAAAAAATTTGCAAAATTTCTCTATAATTATTCATTTTGAACAATTTCCTATCTAAACTTCAGATGACATTTGACTAGTCAAGCTCTTGAATAACTAAATTTAACCAGATTCTGTGGATACTCAGACGTGATCAAGCCCTATAATGCTTCTCTTCCATCGTGATGTGCTTCAAAATTTGCATCATCAATGGGTCAGATGATAGGTATGAACTTCAAAATTAAAAATTAAGGAATATAAGTGTTCTTAAATTTGTTTACGAGATCTTCAATTTTCAAGGTTCGTCTCACCATTTGACCTATTGGTATCATAATCTAGTTTGGGCATGATCCAATTACATGGCCTTGCAGATTGCGCTCAAGAAGGCCACAAAATCTGATCAAAGATGACTGCGTTGACTTCCTAATTGCAAAACCATGGTTTCTCCAAATAGGCAGTTAACAGTTTAATTATTACCAGAGGTGCTTTTTTTTTTTTTTTTGCAAAATCCACAGTTACGTGAGAAAAATTGCAAAAATAGGCAGAGATAAATGTGAACTGCCAATAAAAAAATGTTATCAGGCAGTTTAAATGAACACTCAATAATGCATCGGGAAATGAAATGTCTGACCTCCCATAAAAACAAACGAAGTGCGAGAGACTAGCTGTGATCGATGCAAACATAAATCCCCATGCAAATGTGAAGAGCGCACTGAAATGAACTCTCGAGTAGCTCTTATAGCCAGCCTCATCAAACACAAACTTCTTCTCATCCAAAGCCCGGGATATGTTGTACTGGTTTCCCTCATCATCAAACAGGTTAGCAGAGACGATCGGAAATTGCTTGGCGTTGTATCCGTTGGTCCAATACACGGCTGGGGTTATCACATACAGCAATATTGCGAAACCAAGCATCATATTCACAACTGTGGAGAACGGGTAGAACAAGGGATTGCCTAAAAAGCTAGCCACGGTTGACCAATCCAATGTGAATGATCCAAGGCCAAGGCCGTGAAGGCCAGACCCAAGCTGTTGCGCTGTCACAGAATCCTTCCAAATCCAGCAAACAAAAGACATGGCTGTCGAGGATTGGAAAAAAAATCCGGGAACAATGTAGTATGCGAAGCTTGAGACTGAAACAATGATGAAGAACTGCAGTCTTGTTAATCTTCCTTTTTTCCTCACCGTCTTCTCATGCAATGTCCTGATCACGTGGACAAGAATTAATGGAGAAACAGTGAACACACACACACACACACACAAACTATGAAAAAAAAAAAGGATCTTGTGAAATGGGACGCAACAAAAAAATGAGAGAAAACAACGCACCTGTAGAAGGTAACGCTGGCCAGGACGGGTGGCCACCACATATAAGGAGATTCCACCAGGAATTTAACGAAGAATCCAGCAAACCCATAGCCAATCAACTGCAATAAGTCATTCAAGCACACAGTTCAGAAAAAACAAAGAAAGAAAGAAAGAAAGGAGAAAAAAATGTGCAAATCTATTGATTTTGCTCGATTAACGGAATTGTGTGAGAGATAATTGAAGTCTTACTTGGCTTGTTTGGGTTACCAAGAGAGCTGACCATGGATTTATACTTCTATGGAAGAAGGTGTTGAAGAATGGATGCTCTAAGATAAAATATTATTTATAACAAATATATTACACACAAAATAATTTGGACACTCTCACTTTATAAGCTCCCACTCCAACTCACATGCACACAACAAGCACTCATCACACTCACACCCAAACTACTTGTCCATGGGAAAGGGTTGTCCCCTTTTATAGGCTCTCTCCTCCCCTTGGAGCTCTCTGTATTTCGCCACATGTCCTTGAGTGGACGGTTAGGATCACTTTCTAGAATCTTCCCACCTCTTCTTTGGAATTCCCTAGAACTCTCTTGAGAACTCCG
The DNA here is from genome assembly GCA_030490835.1 of Annona cherimola. Classification (NCBI taxonomy): domain Eukaryota; kingdom Viridiplantae; phylum Streptophyta; class Magnoliopsida; order Magnoliales; family Annonaceae; genus Annona; species Annona cherimola. Next base: position 119,699,555 of record CM059972.1, on the reverse strand, counting down.
GTACCTTCATGATTTCTCTATTCTTCTTTAGAACTTTCTAGAGAGCTCCGGCACTTTCATGATTTCTCTACAACTGCGTAGAGGTTTCCTGGTGACATCTAGAAATATCCAGCAATAGGCGGTGCTGCTTCTTTAATTCTCCCCCTCAGCACCGACTTTCTCTTTTAACTCCACTCTGGTTGCCATACCAATTCGACTTCTGAGTTTTTCAAATTTTTCTCTAGTCAGCCCTTTGGTAAATATGTCTGCAACTTGATCTTCTGTGTTGATGTGTTCCATCTTGATTTCTCCGTATAACACCTTTTCTCGTATAAAATGATAATGTACTTCAACATGCTTGGTTCTAGCATGGAATACTGGATTCTCTGCTATGCGTATAGCAGACTCATTATCGCAGTATAGAGGCACTGAATAATCAACAGGTTGGTGTAAATCTTTCATAAGCTGCATCAGCCACTTAGTTTCCTGTGCTGTCATAGCTGCTGCTCTATACTCTGCTTCAGTAGTTGATAGAGATACAGTTGGCTGTCTCTTGCTGCACCATGAGACTGCCGCTGATCCGAGATCAAATATATATCCAGTGGTTGACCTCCTTGTGTCATGATCTCCAGCATAATCGGCATCACAATACCCTGATGCCTTGCATATTGCATTCTTCTTATATAAAAGACCGAGGTTAATGGTTCCTTTTATATACCTTAATATGCGTCGAACTGCATCTAGATGTGGCTTCCTTGGTTTTTCCATATAGCGACTTACTATGCTGACGGCGAATGCTATATCCGGCCGTGTAAGAGTTAGGTAGATTAAACTACCCACTAGCTGCCGATACATCGTCAAATCTGCTAACTCTTGACCTTCGAGTGAGCATAGCTTGGTATTGGGCTCTATAGGTGTAGATATGGGCTTGCAGTCAAGCAGCCCATATTTCTTTAGTAAGTCTTGAGCATACTTCTGCTGACATAGGAATATTCCTTCTTTTGTATGCTCAACTTCTAGCCCAAGAAAGTGTTTCAATTCTCCAAGGTCTTTCATCTGGAAACGAACTGAGAGATTGACCTTGGTTTGATTGATCTCACTTTCATTATCGCCAGTAATGATGAGATCATCTACATATACTAGCACTATTGCTAGCTTTCCATTTTTATTTTTTACGAATAAACTTGAGTCGGCTGGTGCAGCAGAATAACCACTTTGTAGTAAGAATTCAGCAATCTTACCATACCATGCTCTCGGCGCCTGCTTTAATCCATATAAGGCCTTTTTCAGCTTGCAGACGTACTCCGGATGGGTTGTGCTCTCGAACCCTCTGGGTTGCATCATATATATTTCTCGATCTAGTTCGTCATGGAGAAATGCATTCTTGACATCCATTTGCCAGAGCTTCCATGACTTGCTAGCTGCAAGTGCCAGTAATACTCGAACTGTCGTAATCTTTGCCACTGGGCTAAATGTTTCATCATAATCTAGCCCATACTTTTGAGAAAACTCACGTGCTACTAGCCGAGCTTTGTATCTTTCGATTGATCCATCGAGCCGTAACTTTAATTTGTACACCCATTTGCATGATATGGGTTGCACATCTCTTGGTTTTGGTACTAGGTCCCATGTCTCGTTTTGCTTCAAGGCTTGAATTTCTTCTTCCATAGCCTTCCTCCAGTTTAGACTCTGGGATGCTTCCTCGTACGTGACCGGTTCCGCTTCTTCAGTCGCTTCGAGCACTGCTGCATTAGCATATTTTGGATTCGGCTTCCGTTGTCTGTTGGATCGCCGTGGAACAGATCTTGCTTTTTCTTGTTCATCGAATTCTTCAATCTGGCTCGGTCTTTCTTCTTCTATACTCCTGTGATGCACTCCTGTTTGCCATGGGCTATCTGATTTTTCTGATGATTTGGACTTCTCTCTACTCGGTGAGAGTTCGTCCTCCTCAGTTGGCTCCTCTGTTGACTGAGTTTGACTTGGCTCGATTCGTTCCTGCAGTCTTTCTCTTAACTGTTCTTCCATTTCATTAGAGTCAGGTACTAAGACTGCCTGTGATGACCACCAAGATGATGCCTCATCGAAAATTACATTTCGTGAGACATGGCATCGGCCTGTGGTTGGATCACAACATTTCCAACCTTTTCTTTGGCTATCATAGCCAACAAATATACAGCGAATGGCCTTTTTATCGAACTTGCTACGGAGGTGGTCAGGAACAAACACATAGCAAATGCATCCAAACACACGGAAATGACTTACCGTTGGTTTGATGCTCCACAATTTCTCAAAAGGAGAAATATACCCAAGTCTAGGTTGAGGAAGCCTATTTATGACATGGGCAGCAGTCTTCATGCATTCAGCCCAAAATTTAGGTGGCACATTCTTGGCATGCAGCATACTTCTGCATATCTCTGCCAAGTGTCGATTTTTTCTTTCTGCCACTCCATTCTGTTGTGGCGTGTTTGGGCAAGTCAGCTGTCGGCGTATCTTACACCTTTGTAGATACTCTAAAAATTCAGCTGGCGTATACTCCCCCCCATTATCTGTGCGTAGGCATCGTATTTTTCGGCCTACTTCACTTTCCACTTTTTGCTTAAATTCTTTGAATTTAGTGAACGCCTCAGATTTTTCTTTCATAAAATCAACCCAGACGTACCTTGAATAGTCATCGATGAAGGTTATCATGTACTGGTAACCGCTAATGGATGACTGCTTTACTCGTCCAAATACGTCTGAGTGTACTATCTCGAGAGGCGCCTTGGTCTGAAATTTTGACTCCTCATACGGTAGTTGATGTGCCTTTCCGAACTGACATCCAGCACATACCGTATCTTCTTGAACTTCTAGCTTGGGAAGGCCTCTGAGCATAGACTTCTTCATTATCTGCTTCAACTTGTGATAGCTTACATGTCCCAGCCGCGCGTGCCATAAATCTGCAGTTTCATTCCTCCTTGTCTTGTCTATGTATGCTGTCTGTGCAGACATCACATAGACAGACTCAAGCCGATGCCCTTCCATGATCGGCTCATTTGTTATTTTTAATTTAGGATATACTCTTACATCATTTGGGCCGAACACCACATAATTTCCAGAAGCGGTGAGTTGTGAGACAGATAATAAGTTTTTCTTCATACCTGGTACATGGAACACATTTTCCAGTTGTACCTTCTGTGAGCTGAACCGAGGGGTAAACATAGTCTTGCCGATATGGGTGATGGGCAGCTTCGAGTTGTTAGCCGTTACGACTACTCGTCCTCCTTTATACTCAGATGTGCCGGTCAACTTCTCATAGTCTCCTGTCATGTGATTGGAACATCCAGAATCGACAATCCAATCATCATTATAGTTGATTAATTTTTCACTTACTGATATGAGAGCCGACTCCTCTTCTGTCTTGATAACGCAGGGTGCCGCCATTTCTTGGAGCTCTTCTATTGCAAGGGATGCTTGGAGATCCCATTCTTCTTCGTTATGGATAGAAGTCGCAGCATTTCCCTCTGCCCGCTTGAACCAGCAGTCTCTAGCAAAGTGGCCTCTTTTGCCACAGTTGTAGCATTGGTCCTTCTGCCGTTGGGATCTCTTCTCTCTTTTGTCACCACTTTGACGAGCTCCCCCTTGCTGCGAGCTTTGCCCTTGCTGCCTCCTTTGCCAGCCTCCCTCTTGTTTTCTTGTGTTACCTCCATTTGGCCTCGCAGCTACTCGATCTCTGCTTTGGAATTCTCTCTTTTTACTAAAGAGAGCATTCTCCTCCTCCTTTAACGAAACTTTAGACATTTGCTTGTCTAAAGTTTCTTGGTTAGCCAAAATATTTTCCAACTCGGTTATAGTTGGTTCTTTGGCCCATCCACGGGTAGCAATGATAATCCTGTTGTATTCTGGCTTTAAGCCATGAATGATAATCCTCCTCATCCTAGTCTCAGAGATCGAATTTTCTGGGTCTAATTTTGAAATTTCTCCACAAAGAAATTTAACTTTGGAGAAATATTCACTTACCGTCATATTCTGCTGCGAAATGGATAACAACTCATTTTCCAACTGCTGGAGCTTTGCATCATTTTTCCTTGTGTAGAATGCTGCGAGGGTGTCCCATGCCTCCTTGGGTGTTTTAGCATCCTTAATCTTCTGCAGTAACTCGTCTTCAATAGTTACTGCTAGCACATACAGGGCTTTGCCAGCTTTTATCTTCCACCTCTTCAATTCCTCTTCGTCTGTGGGTGGCGTAGTATTATTGCCGCCAATTATATCCCATAGATCTTGTCCAAGCAGATAAAACTGCATACGCAAACACCAAGTATTATAGTTGTTATAATTTAGCTTCTCAATGGAGCTTACCGAGGTAGAAATATCCGCCATTGTGACTTGGTATGCCCAGCACTTTTCAAAATAAGCTTGGTCCCAGACCAATCGGCTTCACAGTCCCAGACTGCGTACGTGCAGAATCTCCTCGTATTTTGTCTAGCTGGTGTAGCCTTCACGAACCACGGTCCCCGACCCTTGGCTCTGATACCACTTGTTGAAGAATGGATGCTCTAAGATAAAATATTATTTATAACAAATATATTACACACAAAATAATTTGGACACTCTCACTTTATAAGCTCCCACTCCAACTCACATGCACACAACAAGCACTCATCACACTCACACCCAAACTACTTGTCCATGGGAAAGGGTTGTCCCCTTTTATAGGCTCTCTCCTCCCCTTGGAGCTCTCTGTATTTCGCCACATGTCCTTGAGTGGACGGTTAGGATCACTTTCTAGAATCTTCCCACCTCTTCTTTGGAATTCCCTAGAACTCTCTTGAGAACTCCGGTACCTTCATGATTTCTCTATTCTTCTTTAGAACTTTCTAGAGAGCTCCGGCACTTTCATGATTTCTCTACAACTGCGTAGAGGTTTCCTGGTGACATCTAGAAATATCCAGCAATAGGCGGTGCTGCTTCTTTAGAAGGCCTTCATCTGTTGTACGATTACCAGAGCATAAGGATCAGTGCTCCCAGCATAAGCAAGGATTGAGATCATGAAGTGCTCCTTTATGTTGAAAGGCCCAGGATTCATGGTGGAAGTCCATTTCATGACAGGAATTTTCCACGTTTTCGTTGGCAATGTTGCGGCCATTAGCTTCCCTATCGGATAGATTATGATGAGCAAACAACTAGCTGGCAGAGACAAATTGTTCTGCCTATAATCAAAGAACTGGTCACTCGCAGCTAGCAAAACGCAGGAGATGAGTCCTAAGACCCACGCTCGAAATGTGAACACCGGCATTGTGTAGTCATCCTCTATTGGAACAGTAAGCCGAACTTGCTCAATAGGCGAGTCGTTGGGTTCCTCTTCCCCTGCGCATACAATTCCAAGTCCCATAATCAATCTCCGGCAACTGAGCTATTCTAAACTTTGAGCGGATTTAAGCTTATTTTGTCAACAGCCTCATGTACTGTACTTTGGTAATATAATTTTTTTTTCTAATTTCAAATATAATGGGTGTAAATATTTTTCAAAATGAGTGAGAGGGAGCCCACATATATCCTTAATTGGCTCATTTACATGATACAAAAAAAGGCTATTAATTAGAGTATGCATTACCTTCTTCCTCGAAAGCCATGAAAGAGGAAGAGGAAGAACAGCTGATGGAATGCAAATTGTTGCAAACAGAGGAACGACAAGTTGGTCTGGTTTCCTTCAATGTTTGGTAGGTTGCATATATATGTTTTTTTCCCCAAGAACACACAAATGTGAAGGACACGAGGTCCCGCCAAAATAGAATCTAGAATACATTTGGGTTTTCAATCAGTAGGTTGTCGTCTTTCCGAAAGGCGTTTTCGGGGACGGTTTTTGTCGTTTTTTTTTTATTTTTTTTTATATGTATTTGGTTTGTATTCCGTAAACCTCGCGGCAAGCCAGAATCATTCGGGCAACCTGGGACTGAGAGGATACATGTACTTGGTAGACCTTACCAATTCTAATTTCGATCGGACACTGAATGTCTTTTGCAGATCCCAAGCAATTTGGGCGGACACGATTGTTTTACAATTTCACGATCGGGCAAAAACGAACTACGAAAAAAATGTGAACGACGCAGGTCTGAAAAATTAGTGCATATATATGTATATCATTTTCACGATAGGGCAAAAACGAAGTACCAAAAAAAAAAAAAATTGTGGGCGACCCAGGTGTAAAAAATTAGTGAATATATATATATATCACTACAAGAAAACAAACTTTAATGGCATAGAATTTTACATTAATTTACATTATAATATTATTTTAACCACGCCACTATAAGTCCCTTATAAAAAAGACTTTTGTGACTTTTTAAAATTTGTCACTAAAAGCCTGACTTTCATTAAAAGCTAGATTTTTAGCAATAATAATTATTTATGTCACTTAATAGAATTTTTTGTTACCAAAAGTGTGTTACAAAATATTAGTTCTTTGGTACTATGTGTGTATGTGTGATGAAGTTAAGTATTATGGAGTGAATTAAACAAATGAAGTTAATGCAAAAAATTAGAATATGATAATTCATCATAATCATCGTAAGTTGTTTATCACTTGTACGGGTTGGCCACTGATTGTCAGACTTGAATTTTATATATCCTTCGTGACCTTTAATTTTATATTGTTTCTACCATATATATTAGCATCTTTTGTTGTACCATGGAATGAAAAATCATTCCAAGTAGAATTTTGGGTAAGCCATACCCACTTAAAAATATATAATCATGTTTAGTTAAATACTTGGGTACATTCACCAATTGAGCCGAGCTCTGTTGGTCATGTCAGCTGCGATAAGGTCATAAGGCTGGCGTGTGGGGTTCGAATCTCACTTGGAATTTCAACCGAATATTGTAGTATGAGTAGTTTGGTCTCCCTTGCGTAAGGTTAGAGTTATGTCTAGCTTTGTTTCTGAATACATGTTGAGATGTATATAAATATACTAATACATTTTTTTTGTTAAAATGTCTTAAAACTTCAGTGTAATACATGTTGAGATGTATATAAATATATCAATAAAAAAAATACTCCGGTACATTCGTATCTGTTTTAGAATGCTATAATAATATATAAAATCATTTATTTGTAAAAATATTTTAAATCAAATTAATATATAAAAAATTGTTAACTTTACACCTTTACCAGAAAGGACCATACACATTTTATCTAGAATGCTAATCCTATTAACAGAATGAGTTGTTAGTCCTAGTGAAAAAGTCCTATTTTAATTTTTTAAAAAACTTATTAATGTAAGTATATCTAATATTTACCTATCGAAAAAAAGCATATCTAATATTTTTCTATTTTTGGAGATGTATGTATGCTTTTTGAATTTTTAAACACACAGATATTTTTGGAAGAAAATGACTAAAATATTCCTATTTTTAAATATTCAAAAACATATACATATTTTTAGAAATAATAAAACTTGGTTATAGATTAAACACACTTGGATTAAAAAATTTATAAAAACTAAAAAAATTTAAAATTTTTTAGCCTAGGCTAACAATCTAACAAGATCATAACTATTTTTATGATCTATATGAAATTTATTTCTAATTTAAAATATTTTTAAATGTAAATTGAGTAAACCCTATGTTAATTTAACTCTCAAGGTAGGGTTGGACCGTTGGGGTGAAGTTGTACTGCCCTTTCAACATTGTTGTATCGTAAAGATGGTCCCTCCCAGCAATATTCAAAATTTTAGATACCGTGCTATTTAGTATTTACGTTTTTGTATAGCTAAACTAACTGGTTAAATTATATGATATTTAAAACATAGGATATATTTGAAAAGTGATAAAATTTTTACGTGAAAAATTTTTGATAAAATTTTTGAAGGAAAAGTTTTTTATATAAAAAAATTTTGAATCGGTAGAAAATAATGTGATGTGACAAGAATACTAATGAAGGATAAAGAAAATAAAATTAAAATAATAAGCTAGTGATATGAACATTTGTTTAGGAATGATTAAAAAATAAAGATACGAAGAAACGATTAAAAATAGAATAATTATAAAGAATGAATAACCTTAAATTGAAAATATTTTATTATAACCAGACATGCTCATAATATTTAAAATTTTGCATACAGAAATTACAAGAAAATTAACATTTTGCAATGTATATTTAGGTATACTTATAAAAATTTTGTCTCAAAAATATTATTTAGTGACATGAATAATTATTATCTCTAAAAATTAGCTGTTGGCAACGATATTATTATTATTATTTTTTTTTTGAGAACGGTTGGCAACGATAACTTATATAAGGCTGTTGCAAAAGTAATCTTTTATCAATAAAATGTTACTAAAAGCATATTTTAACGACCAATTTTTTTTTTTTTAAATGTAGCTAAAGCCTTTTATGATGAATTTATAGTAACTTAGCTTTAGCAACATTATAATGCAAATTGATGAGACAAATTTTAGCTAGCGTCGGTTGAAAGCTTATTTTCTTATACTTAAAGGAGATACAAAGGCTACCTCTTGGAATTTAGTATTTACACTTTTGTATAGCTAAACTAGCTAGTTGAATCATATGATATATATTTGAAACATAATATTTGAAATTTTGTATATGAGGGCCCCCTGGTTAAATCATATGATATTAAACCATAATATTTAAAATTTTGTGTACGAGGACCCCTCACAACAATATTCAACGAGCTATATTTTCACCATAGAATCCTATGCTCCCGGAGCATTGAGCATTAACGCTCACAGGTGCATATACTCATTTTTTTAAAAATAATTTTAAATTTTTTTTACACAAATATTAATTAAAATGTATTTAACATGTGTATAAATTTTTACCATTTTTGGATATTTGTAGATTTTTTCGAATATTTAAAAATACAACTGATTTTTAAAAATTCGAAAAAAACTACAAATATCCAAAAATGCTAAAAATTTATACACATGTTAAATACACTTAAATTGATAATTTCATAAAAAGATTTCAAAAAAATAAAAAATAGATATATGTAACCGAAAGCATTGAAGCTTAATACTGCCAGGAGCATAGAATCAGAATCCAAATTTCATATTAGTATAACCAACAACCACAGTTACATCTATCTTATACAAGAGCAATGTTCTAATAACACACATAATTAACTAGTGAAAGACAGGGCAGCCATGGACCTGTACATCAGTTGCGGTGGGACACTGTGCAAGCGGGCAATGGTCATCCAGTGCCAAGCCCCACCAGCGGATTCCATACACGCCCTGGCTCTGCAGAACAAAACTGGTGAGCAGAGACATGAAGGCAACTCCAGCATCCAAACCCAGCGCCAACACATAGTTGTACTTGGCCCACCATCCTTTGTATCTCCTGTACACGACGTAGTTGAAGAAGAAAGCCACAGGGAACCAAGACAAGTAGTGGACTGCACCTGACAAAGGCAAGTAGGATGCAGCAAGCAGTATGATGGGGAAGTTGATTTCTTTGATCCACTTCTTTGAAGGGAATGCCAATGATGTAATCCAGATTAGGAAGGGCACTAAGACGCCGACGCCGAAGAAGAGGTACATCATCGAGTAGTCTCCATGGGGAGCAAAGACGTTTGAAGGGCCGACAACGCCCCAAATAGACAAAATGCTATTCCCCAAATGGCCGTTGGGGCATGTCCACGGGCTTCCCTGGGGCAGCTTGGACACATCACAGATGTTCTTAATGCTAGTCAACATCACCCATGTCACCCCAAAATTCACTGAAGAGGAAACTAACATTCCAACTACCTGCTCATGACCAGTTCAAAAGAATTGTTGATGAAAGGGTACATGATATATATATGGAAATTAATCTAGTACAGTTGACCTAAAAAGGGCCCCATATATATTAAAATTAACATCTACTTTATCTATTGTATTTAGAATTATTTATTTTGATAATATACCAATTTTCATCTAAATTCAACATGTGTATGTAACCCATTTTAAATGGGTACAAAATCAACATGATAAAATAGTTTAATGTAAATATCAAATTTAAAGTTATATTTTCAACATCTAAACCGTCTAAAACATAATTTGTATACGAATAAATAATTTTATAAAATATTATTACATTTTAATATGTTTGAGTCTCATTTTGCATAGGACTGCACTAGACTACATTATAGTTATGATGCAGTCCGTTCGCATATGATAAGTTCCGTATATATATATATCTATATATGGGTTCTGTTTTTATAGAACTCCTTTTTTATATAACCTTTATCATATGTAAAATTTTGATTGTTGATAAAAAATTTACTCCATTTATTGTATTTAGATTCATTTATAATATGTTAAAAATTCTTTTATTTGTCTAATATCATCGTACATGGGCTTTATTGAAAATCAATATAATAAAATGGTTTAAAGCTAAATACAAATTTTAAAGTTGTATTTTTAACATCTAAACCATTTAAAATATCATATATATATATGAATAAATGATTCTATAATATATTTTTATATTTTAATACATGTTTAAATGGATCTAAGCATTTTTCGTAATTTATGCACATATATTTTTCAATGCATACAGCTAGATAAACAAATGATGTTAAATACAAAAAATAAATTGGATTTTTTTATCAAAGATCAAAATCTTAATTTAAGCGGTTACACGGCTTTGAACCATATATACATATAGTTAATTAATAAATATACCATCCTCTTGTAGATAGAAATCATCAGTCATTTTTAATGAAGTGACATGTGCAACAGAGCGTCAATTTTCAATGAAATTTATTGTAGCTTATGATTAGAAAGAAGTGAATTCGAGTATATAAGTAGATGCAAATTAAATAATTACCTCAACAATGAAGAGAGATCTGGGTGGAATCTTCATGTAGTAGGCAAACTTGAGATCACTTAGTAAGCTCAGGGCTTGACCCATGATAAGTATGCCATAAACCTTGAAGGAAAGATAAGCTAGAGGCCTGCCAGGGTATAGATAACCTAACAGCAGCTCAGATACTACATTCAGAGCTATGCCCTGCAAATAATAAGTAATTATATATCATGTGCAATAAAATATTTAGTTATGTATAATCGATGAACAGTTTTGGTTGCTAAAAATGAATTTTCATGGGTGGAGAGAGAGCACGTGCCTGACCCGTGGTAGCTTGAATTACACCAACTGGAATGATAAAAATAAGAGTCAATCCAAGGGCAAGAAAAACTCCCCAGAACCGTAGCTGTAGTTGATGTCCAAATCCTTCCAACGTGAAAATTGCAAGCCCGGTTGTAGTAATCAAGAGTGTGAGGAACCACCATTTGGGTATGGGATCATAGTTCTTTTTCATCGTCCTAATGTGAATATCATCCACTTGGCTTTCACCTGAATTCGCCTGTCTTAGCTGCTTCCAAACAGACCTAAGTTCATATGCACGCACATAAGTTAAAATTTGAACATTTTAATTACTTGAAAATTGATTTTTATATTTCAAATTAATAAAAAAAATATTTGATTTTAGTTTACCTGCCATAAAAGAAAGCAAAGTGGGAGAGACTAGCAGTGATGGATGCGAACATAAATCCCCAAGCAAATACGTAGAGGACACTGAGGTGGACGTTGGAGTAGCTCTTGTAGCCAGCCTCGTCAAATACAAAGCTCTTCTCATTCAAAGCACGAGAGATGTTGTACTGATGTCCCTCGGAATCAAAGAGATTTGCAGAGAAGATTGGAAATCGCTTGGCGTCATATGTGTTGGTCCAATAGGCCAGAGGGGTAATGACATATAGCAAAATTACAAAACCAATGATCATGTTCACCACTGTAGAGATTGGGTAGAACAAAGGATTGCCTAAAAAGCTAGTCACGGTTGACCAATCCAAGGTGAATGATCCAAGGCCAAGGCCATGAAGGCCAGATCCAAGCTGTTGCGCTCTTACAGAATCCTTCCAAATCCAGCAAACAAACGAGAGGGCAATCAAGGACTGGAAAAAATAGCCTGGAAAAATGTAGTAGGCAAAACTTGAGACTGTAACAATCATGAAGAACTGCAGCCTCGTTAGTTTTCCTTTTTCCCTCGTAGCCTTCTCGTGCAATGTCCTGACGGAGACGAAAATGAATGAATTAATAATATATATTGGGCTACTGATCAATCACAAATAAAGCAATGAATCAGAAATCATATATCCGATGAGAAGAATCATGCCCACCTAAAAACCACAATTTTTAACTAGTAAATTTTTTTATTATTATCAATAAAATTATTGCAATAATTTTTTTCATATTCGTATAAGCAACATATATTGACCACAAAATTCGATATCATAATCAATTTTGTGCCAATAATAGAATCTTTAATGTTTATTAAACTTTTAAAAGCTCATTAAGCGCTTTCGTTGGCTTTTAATTAGCTAGGATTCTATTAAACGATTGACTTTTAACGGCTTAACTTTTTATTAAACATTATTAAACAGGTATGTTGCAAATTTTTAACTTTTTAAAAATATATTGAATATATTCATTTGGACTCTAAGATGTACCAGCCGATGTTGATATAATATTAATATTTTATAAAATTTAAAATGGCATGAATAAACCTAAAATGACTTGTTTAAAGATTTTGCAAAAAAAAATATCCCCGGATTCTATAAGTTGTTCTTTTGGTAAAATGCAAACCATCCCATTCCAAGTAAACGAATGAACGATTATTACGAGTGTTAGAATGTGGATCCTGAACTCAAAAGATATATTATATAATAAATAGCAAAGAGGAGAAGACAACAAACCTATAAAAAGTAACGTTAGCCAGGATGGGAGGCCACCACATGTAAGGAGATTCCACGAGGAATTTAGCGAAGAATCCAGCGAAACCATAGCCAAGCAACTACAATTTCATGGAAAAAAGCCACAACATTACAAACATAAATGCTATTCTAGCGATATCAATCATTTGTTATGCTGATCTAGCCAGCAGAATGAAAACTTTGGGAGTGCAAATCTCATCAGAAATCAATCGCTACTGTAAGCTGATTGATTGACCCCACCAAATATACCAAATATAATTTAGAGAGAGAGAGAGAGAGATGAAATCTCAATAATTACTTGGCTTGTTTGGGTGACTAAGAGAGCTGCCAATGGATTTATCTTTCTGTGGAAGAATGCCTTCATCTGCTGCACGATTACGAGAGCATAAGGATCGCTGCTCCCTGCATAAGCAAGGATGGCGATCATGACGTGCTCCTTTATGTTGAAGGGACCAGGATTCATGGTGAAGGTCCATTTCATTCCAGGAACTTTCCACATTGTGGATGGCAACGTTGCAGCCATTAGCTTCCCGATGGGGAAAGCCACGATGAGCAAACAGCTAGGAGGCAGAGACAACTGGTTCTGCCGATAACCAAAGAACTGGTCTATCCCAGCCAGCACGACGCAGCAGATGAGTCCCAACACCCACACTCGAAATGTCAGCACTGGCAACGTGTTGTCATCTTCTACAGGAACAGTTAGCCGCACTTGCTCAATAGGCGAGTCGTTCGCTTCCCCTTCCCCTCCTGCACATATACGTAATCCATGATTAATCGTCAGTCCAGCTTTTAATAATTACATATCTAAATAAATGAATAAAAAAAACTCATGCATGTGATAAAAAAAAATAGTGGAAGGGTATTCATGGTTCACCTTTTTCTTGATCTTGATAGGCCATGAAAGAGGAGAGGAAGAAGAGCTGGTTGAATGTAAGTGGTGCAGTGGAAGAGAAGGGAAGTGAATGCAGGAGGAGCCGATCAATATCCTGTTTTGGTTGTGTATGATTTTGCCCTCAAGCCCAACGCATATGTCGTCCACATACGTACGCTTAATGGAAACCAACGTAATTGATATACTTAAAATATGCTTGTGCCGTTGTGAGTGGGACATGCATCATGTCAGATGTGTTCCACCAAAATGAACAATGGAATGCTATTCTTGTTTCTTCGACGACCATTAGGTAGTCATTTTCGATAAAAATTAATTTTGTCGTGCGTACTGCTGTCCAATGGAGCTTGGAGCTAGCTAGCTAGACCGGCTGAAAAGACTGCCTTTTCTTTTTTTAACTTCGGCAGGTCTCTGTTTAATTTGCAGTATTTTGCTCACAGTGTTTCCAGAAATCTGGGGACCAAATGGAGGGAGGTATAGTAGTCTTTAATTTCCCCGCGGGCTTTCTATTTGGAATCTAGAAGTAAGAGAGGGACGGTGGACAGTAATTACCGGGCAATGATTCAATGCAATGGAAGTGTCCATGAAAAGTTGCAAACCCTTGTTTGAATTTTTAATTTCCTTGTGTGCTTCCTATTTGAGAGGTGGAAATTAGAACTTTACAAGGACGGAGGGACGGAAGACACTAGCTAATCACCTGCAATAAAATAAAATTTCTTAAGTATGATCATTTTTAGCTAAATTTTGATTTGACTGATTTAATTCAATATGTAACTAAGTAGTATATTAATGTATGTAACAATATGCTACAAAGTACTATGTTACTTTATGTAAAAATAAGTAACTAAGTACTGTATTAATTAATGTAAAAGGTCATTTCAAAAAAATTAATATAAAAAGAGTACTATGTTAATTGCAGCTAAAATTATATTACCATTTGCGGTCAAAGTTTTATTTTCAAACTAAATTTTGATAACCATATTAAATATTATTTCTGACTGCATTTACTATAAAAATAGCTATATTTAACCGAGTATTAAACATTACTTGCGATTGTATATATAAAAATAACTATATTTGACCAGACGTTAAACATTAATTTTGACTACATTTGATATAAAAATAGCTATAATTAACCTAATATTACCACTCAAAAAATAAATATTTATAACTACATAATCAACTATAATCAAAATATATTTAATGCAATCAAATATATGTTAAAATGAGCTGCATAAAACAAAATTTTTTTATGGCATGGGCAATGGTTCAATGCAATAAAAGTGTCCATGCAATTTCTTTTTAAAATGTTTGATTTATTGTTGAATCCGAATCATCTACTTTATTTACTAACGTTTGTTTTATTATATTACCAAAAAATTAGCTTTACTGAAAATTTAAATTTTAGAAAACATAGCATATTTTAAGATTAAAACTGCGACAGCTAATTTTTTTCAAAAATGCTTCATGTATATATATTATATAAAAATTTTCAATATATGTAATTTTTAGAACTATAAATAAATAAATATGGGTAAATATAGTTAATGGTTTCGATCTGAGAAAAATATTTTGAAATAATGAAAGAGGTTGCACGGATGACTGTATTGAATCATTCCCCTTAATTACATCCTTCATGAATTTATGGCACATTTTACGCATCGCGGGTCATATTGAGTTTTGACCAAATTATAATGGACATGCGCTTATAAATAATTTTAGTCCCGACAAGTAGTTACCTTTTCCAAGTATCTCAGATGTTATAATATTTTGTAAATTTAAATGAGTAAGCAACATTAAAGTAAGTATAAATTGATAAAATTACTCTTAGAAATGCCATAACCTTGTTGAAAAAAAAAAACGGAATACATTCAGATTACAGATTGATAATGAAAATAAATCAAAACCGTTTATAAGAAAACAGAAATTTTTTTTTTCTTTTCCTTTTAAAGTTTCTGTGGGCTTCGTTGCAGTACGGGTATTTTATTTGAGGTTATTTTGATCAAGTTTAATTGCATTGCTCTTAGCGGGGTTTACTAATGAACTTGAACATCATTTCCATTCTCACGTATATAGGGTGTGTTTGGCAATTGATAGAAAATGTAAGTTAAAATTTTTTAATTTAAAACTTTTCACTCTTCAAAAATATCATATTTTTTAATCTTTTTTTACATTTTCATATACAACTACTATATTTTAAATCATTTCTACACAACTATCCACGCAACTAACCTATCTATTTTGACTTTATCCTCTTTCTACCCATCATTACCTCTATCATATGACATCATTTGACAACTTTTACATTTCATCAAAAATTTTATTGATTACCAACCACAACCATAATATTTAGTTGCAACTCGGTCCAAATTCAAAAGTATACCAAATAGTAAACCGCCTTCGAATCTTCCAATTGTTCTAAGGGTTACTGCTACATGCATCTCGAGAATTTCGTCCGACATCAATGTCTGTCCTGATTAATATTGTTAATTTCTTGGTCGTCCTCTTATGTTGTTTTATACATGAAACGGTTATATCGTCGTTGTGCATGCAGGCGTGTGTATATATAGCTCATTAATTCCATTAAAAAAAAATTTCTGCACCATTGCCCAACTGCATGCATGTGGAAGTTAGCCAGCATGCAGCAGAAGCAAACGACACCTGACCAGACATATTCCATCTGTTAAATATTAGGTCCAAATAATAGAAACCAACTTGCAGACTTTATACATATACACACACTACTATATACATATATTTATTGATGTCATACGCTACTTTTAAATAAAAAAAAATGGTAATGTCATACAGAGACGTGCCTACCTTATCAAGGCCGTCTGGTCTGCACCCAGGCCCTTGCAATTGCAGCAGGCATGCGCAGTGGCAGTCGTATAAATAGAGATCGCACAGAAGTTCGTGCACTGAAACGCACACCCTTTTTGATATATGGTCAGGAATCTCTTGCCCACCAACTGATCATGTGGGAGTGTGGGACATGAAGGCTAACCACTTCTAAATCAATCGAGCAAGGTTATTGGAAATGTGAAATAACAATCTATTAATTGCAACAAATTAAGTCGCATGGATAATAGCACATAGAGTTTATTTTTAAAAAAAAATTATGAATATCCTTGCCAATGTTTTGCTGTGGCCGGCTACACCCTTAATTAGGCAACAATAAAAGACCCTTATATAAATGGATGTACGATAATCCTAAGCTTTCCAAGCCTAAACAACAATGAGACTTGAGACTTGTCAACAATATTATTAGTGTAGCCTGTTGGAAAAGGCCAATTGCAAAATTAAAACAAGAAGCCACTGGGCCTGGCAGGTCTTCCTCTCCCATGCTTGGGGTCCTGGCCTCCCGGTGACCACTGCCAAGCAAGAAAACATGGACGTGAGGTTGAATGGCTGATGCATGCATGCTTCCACCGGAGATTCCGCTATGATGAAAGGATAAAAAAGAAAATAAAACAAAGATATTCCACCGTCAACATCGATTCATAACAATACTCATATAAGAAATGTTCTAATATAACTAATTATACTTTCGACCACTTGATTTTTAAATTTTTTTTTCACATCCAATTTATCTACGTGTTTATGATTAATATTCTTAAAAATGTTTCTCTAAAAATATAATTATAAACAATCTTGTGCATTTACACTGGTTATGAATTATATACAATTCTAAATAATATAATTTTTTATGTCATGCAAAATTAATGGAATGGAATATAATGAATAACTTGGATTTTAAAAATATTAAAAAATTAAAAAAAAATTATCAGTTGCATTGGATCAAACCTCTCTCCATTTGGCCTGTTTATAGTTGCATCCTCTGATGTAGGATGTGAATGAAATAGAAGTTTATATTTTTCAAAAAAAAAAAAAAAAATTTAACTTCCACTCTAATTTTTACTTTCGTATTTAATAGTAAGAATATTATCTTTTATGTTTCCGATATTACTTTTTCTAATCCAAGCTAGAACGCAACAACTCCTCATCCGATAATACTGTACCATCTCGTCCTCTGGATCATCTGAAATATAGCCCTACGAATAGGAGTCCATGTGATCAGAGGACTGTAGTACTCTAGCCGTAGTTAAGATGCGGGCAACTACAACAATTTTTTTCACTTTAATGTAGCTAAGTTTTTTTTTTTTTGGCCCTCATACAGTGTGTATTTGGTTGCATTAAATATATTTTGCCCATAAAATTTAGCAACAATAATTAGTTGCTTTTGAGTAATGACACTGGGTTAAATACAGCTATTTTTAGATTATGTATAACTAAAAGTAAAATCTAATGTAGCTATTAAAATTTTGCTGCACGTAGTAATAAAAATTTAATTGCAATTAATATAGAATTTGAATGCATTTGATCAAATATAGCCAAGTTAAAAGAAAAAAAAACTTAGTCGTAAGAAGTTGGCTACATACACTATTTTTCGTTGCAATAATTAAATACATTTTAAATTAATTTTTGTTTGAAAAAAAATATTTTTGACAATCCCTATTAACTAAAAAAACTTTATTATTAAAGAAAATGTATATGAAAGAATAAAATCATTTTCGAAAGTGGATGATAATGGGTTAAGATAAAAGGAAATTTCAAATTAAGAGTGTTTTTGTTTCACTAGAAAACTTTTTAATAAAAAAATTTCAATTTAAAATTTTTCACTCTCCATGACTACTCTATTTTTAAATTATTTTTCACATCTTTTTATACAAATCACTCTACATTTCAATCATTTCTACACAACTAACTATATACCTAATCTATCTATTTTAACTTTATTCATCATCATTACTCGTATCGTATCTTATTATTTTCTTTCATTTCAAAAACTTTTACGCTAAAAGTTTTTCCTCTAAAAAAATTTTCACTTCCCAAAAACACCATGAATATATATATTTTTTTGTATATTCTTTTTATCCGGATGGCAGTTAATACTTGTGTCATCAAGTGTTTACAATACTTTCTTATATTTAATTTAATGTAGGATCTCAATGTGTGTTTGAGAATAGATAAAACTTTTGATAAAAAGTTTTAAAAAGTAAAAGTTGTCAAATGATGTAATATGATAGAGATAATGATGAGGAGTAAAGAAGACAAAGTTAAAATAGATAGGTTATTTATGTGGGTAGTTGTGTATAAATGATTGAAAAATATGGTAGTTGTATAGGAAAATGTGAAGAAATAATTAAAAAATATGGTAGTTATGAAGAGTGAAAAGTTTTAGATTAAAAAGTTTTAATATGACATTTTCTGCACATTGTCAAATATACCCTCAATTGGAAACCAATAAACACTTACATACATTCAATCAAATATGGTTCTCATTTAAATAGATTAACGCATTATAAAAAATTGTGTTACTAAAACCAATAATTTTGTCACGTCAATCATTCGGTTGTCGAAGGACATACCCAAGTCATCAACAGTGGTAACAACATTTGCACTTTCCATTCTTGTTGCTGAGATAAAATTTCTTGTAGCGAAAAACTTTTCATTTTTAAATATAATTTATTCACAAAGTTTTCAATACAATATTTTTTAGGTCAAATATAATTCTTAGATAAAACACGTAACACTATTAGGTGAAATAAATAAAATTCCATAGTAGATATCCTCCGAGTTATGATCTTTCTATTTAGTAAATAACTTCTTTACAAGTAAATATGATTTACCTTTTTTGATAAGTAATTAACCGGTAAATTATATTTTACGGATCATAAGGCAAAATCTGATTCCCCATCCCACCCCACAGCACATGGTAAAACGTCATGCATAAAATCATTTATCAGCTTATATTTCTTTGACAAAAGAAAACACCAAGGAGTGAAACTAGCTACAATGTTCATAATGGGCAGGCAACATGAGGAGAAGTAATCAAACTTTTCTGTAATTAATATAGCTAATTGTATCATGAACGCGTACAAAAAAACAGCAAACACGCATCTATCCTTCCATCCATCAGAATATTGGGCAGCCATATATCCTTCACGATGCCAGGCCATCCCATTGATCTCATAGTTTTGGAGGGATTAAAGTATAATGCCCATGAACGCAATGCCCAAGTCCAAACCGGACGATATATAGGATGTAATTGTTCCTGGCCCACCATTATATTACCTCTTATAGACTTATGCGTTGAAAATGAAGCCCAGAACAAGGACAGAAGAGATGTAGTTAAAAGCACAGGCTGGCCGCATGTTTCCAGCAGCGCCCAATCTGGCACGTTAGTTTTTCCGTGCTATCATGGGCCAACGAGTGAGCTTAAAAATATAAAATATTGGTAACACATAATATTAAAAAAAGAAAGAGTAAATGCATACAAGGCTAATAAACATATATATGTAAAAGAAGAATACAATACAAAGTACAAGAAAATAAACATGCAAATACGAAACTGAAAATTAAATATGCATGCGAATTAATGAGTTAGCTGGTTAGATATAATATGAGTTACATATAGAAATTAAATGTACAAATAAAAAATATATAAAAAAATGAGAATAAAAATAAAAGGCAAAGACATGAACCAACTAAGCTTAGCTCAGTTGGCTACGGAGTGTCTCTTGTTCTCCCCACCACGTATCCAATCTGGGTATCTGACTAGGTGCGTCCCATTGATTTTTGTGGCATTTAGTCTCCTTGAGCTCCATAGGAGTGTCCATCAGTAGAATATTGTTAGATGATTATTAAAATGTTGTATTGAAAGTTGTGAAAATGTCTCAAAGGCTTAAATGCAATGTAGATTGAGATGATTGTAATATACATACCCATCAAAAAAAGGTGAAGACATGAAGGTTAAGAAAAAGAAATGCAAGCATTAAGTCTTTCAGATAATATAAGTTCTTAAAATTTTTTAAATAAAATGAAATTAGTCAAAAAAATATACACTAATTAGGCACAATTAGTAACTTATAAGAAACACGCAAATATGAATTACGAAATATATGAAAATTTAAAATTGTCACTGATAAAAAAAAAGGTGATTAGTCCCATTACATAGCACCAGCCGATGTAGAGATTCTAGGTAGGCCTCTCATCAAAAGATAAATAAAATATTAATTATTTTGTATTCTATAATTTTTGGGTTCTAAAAATATTAAATGACTTTTTATATAACAGGAGAAATTTTTAATGTGTCATCTATGGCATAAAATTAACTAAGATAGAAATTTGTTTTCAATACTATCAGAATTCAGAACCGACATTAGTGCTCAGGTTGGGATGCTGGGCCGTCTCGACGGGCCTAGTCTTCCAGGTCGTCTCTAATGCTTAGCTGATGTTTGGTTCGTCCTCATATCTGTGGGCTTCATCTGCTAAGTCAAGCCCAATTCTGCTGTGGCCGGACATCGCCACTGCCTCCTCCGTTGGATTTTTTCAATTTCTTTTTTTATATTTCGTCAAATGAAATTCGACAAATTGTCAAATTACTTAGTAATTTGTTATATTTTAAAAATAAAATATTGCATTGTACTCGGGGCCGGCATTCCCATGCCCTGTTTTTATTTTTATACATTAAAATAAAATATCAAATAAATTTAAAAAATATTAAATTTCATCCATAGAAGGCAAGGCCCCTAGTGTGTGTGTGTATATATAACTTTTTAATTTTAAAAAAAATTCTGGGCCACTCATCACTCGCCCGAGGGCTGCTGCATAAAAATTCAACCCCTGACATCTTGAAAATTTTGAATGGATAGATTTGTGGAATAAATCCCTGTATATCTGGAAATATTAACCCTTTTTAAGACCGGATTAACGTTGACGATGTTGATCCTATTTCAGAGGTGGAATTAGCTTTTGATGACGCGCAAGACTATGCTAGCAACACAAAATCAAAATATGTGCCCATCAGCAGAGACCGTGGGAAAGGAATAAGTTAGCCGGTCCAATGACACAAAATTAATTAAAAAATCTAATCCTGCTATATTTTTCTTTAGTTATTTTCATATCAAATTTTAATCTTCATGAATTTTTCCTAACTAGGCACATGTCTATAGATGCAATGGATGGCTATGATTTTACTAAAACAAGAATGCCAGCATCCGGATTTGGGTGCCTACCTACGGCAGCCTTGAATCAGTTTCCTTGTAAAATAGTAAGGACAGTTATTTATATTAATTTCATACGGAGGTGGCATCTAATCATACTGTCATACATGCACTAGAAATCGGGGCAGATTCAGAGGCGTAAATGGAAATTAGAGCCGAACTTCTTCTATATATCTTCTTTTTGTGTTGATCAAACTCTAGAAGAAAAATGGCAGGGGACTCTTCGGATCTTCCAAAGGAAAACGATGGTATGATCTCTTGGTCTCCCGTGAATGAGTAGGATTTACAATTTATCAAGTAATATAAAAAGACTGATTACTCGGATTTACATCTGAGGAAGTGTGTAATATACAATACACTTTTTTTATTTTCTCATTCACGGCCTCATGAAGTGGTTGTCAAGAAAACCAAATTCATTCTAATGCAGCCTAGTTACGTCCCCGTTGACTCCAAATTTTAATAAATAGAATATTTCGAAAATAAATTTATTTATTTCATTTAAAGTTTGAAATTTTGACCTACATAAAAATTTGTATATATTGTTTTCCATGAAGAGAGGTTTATTGGGTTGAGAGTATTTTAGAAAAGATTATTTGTATTCTATATTAGTATTAACAACACAAAGAAAAAATACTAGTAATTCAAAAGTGCAATTCACATGGCATCTGCGGACAAAATACTAGTGCGATTGAAAGGTAAAAGAGGACAATATTGAAATAGGTTCTCAAGGCAACATATAATTTTTAGGACCGTAATTTTATATATTCAGGTACACTTAGTTTCAATGCAAATTTTTTTTATATAATTGTTAATCTAAGCATATTTAACAGTATATCAATTTTTACTATTTTTAAATTTTTTTAAATTTTTTAAAATCTTAAATATGCTTAGATTAACATTCTTGTGAAAAACTTTTCAAGAAAAAAATATAAAATAATTATTTGCACACGTTCCTAGTTTTTAATGTGGTAAGCTTTGCCAGTTATCTTTGTAAAAGATCAAAACTTCCAGGTTACTTTTACAAATACCGAAGCTACGAGGTTAAAACTATAATTATGCAAACTTATAGGGTTATTTTTGCTAATAATCCTAAAACGGAACAGATACTGATCACGACAGCTATGCACAATTGTACGTTAATTCCATACGGAGATGTGGGTAAAGAAAGATCGGAGGGCCGTAAATCAAAATTAAAAATCCGTATCTATCAGAACAGATACTAAATTCTATCGTTTTTGGATTGCAGCGAGCTGGCACTATAATGGCAGCAGTAACCTACTTCGGGACGGAGTCGTGGTTGCTCAATGACATCCCCAATATCTGCGACCCTTCGAAGCTCCCCGAAGGAAGCCCTTGGACCCGCCCAGGCGAAGACGTCTTCCACAACGCTCCCAACATCTGGGGCTTCACGAGGAGGTGGTATCTACTCGTACATGCATTAGAAATCGAGACAGATTCAGAGGCGTAAACGGATACTCTTTTCGTGTTGATCAAAAAAAAAAATGTCAGGGGGCCCTCCGGACGTTTCAAAGGAGAACCATGGTATGATCTCTCGGTCCCCTGTGAAAATGAGTAGGATTTACAATTTATTGATAGAAATTACGTGGTTATATCTCTAGCTACATTCATGCATATGCTACTTGTATGATTCTTCTTCGCCTTTTCGAAGTTAAAAAAGCATTGGCTGTGAATGGCTTCATTGACTTCTACGGTAAAAAACTTGTATGTTTTTGAGTGCTCATTCGGATTTTCTTCTTCGTTCACGTGGTAATGATGAACGAAGAGCCTTAGATGTATGCCAGCAAAAGTGGCATATTATCTTCTGATTTCATATATTCATTCTGTGCATATTTTCACGGTTTCTACGATAATATTTTGAAATGCCAGATGGTGAATAAACGAAATAATGTACGGGGAATTCAGGCTACTGATTGGATTTTGTAGTCGTGTATGAAAGCTAGTATGAAATAAAAAGCAACTTGCAAACATATTTGCTAGTCATGGAAGTGTGAAACAAGCTAGCACAAGACTAAGCCTTAAAACTTTATAATAAGTCTCAACACCAAGATCCAAACGCAAAATATTATACGGAAAATATGTGGAATAATATTGAAGGTATGTGTAAGTCTTCAAAATAAAAAGAACATAGCATGCTTATAGAAGTGCTTTAAAAAACCCTAATGCTAAGGAAACCCTAAGCAAATGAAAGAAAATGACCAAACTGCTAAAAATACGATTTACTAAAAATAGCAAACTTCAAGTTTACTAAAAATAGTAAAAATGAAAATTAATAATAATAAAAAAAAAAAAACAGAATTTATAACAGTGGTCATGAGGTTAGCATCCAAGCATGCTTTCCGCAAATATCCTATGGCTACCATAATTCAACGTAGATCAAAAGTTGTAATTACTTTGAGTTGTCTTGTTATTTTATTGTGTAAATACCTTTACACTTTACATCTTGACAATCTTATCTGCTCTAGGATTTTATGCCTTTGGCAGGCATCCCATGTCAACATTGTTGCTATATCTTTAGCTATATGTATGCATATGCTATCAGTATGATTTTTCACCTTTTTGAAGTTGCAAGCATTGGTGATTGTGTGACGGGCCCTATTGACTTCTATTGTAAAAGCTCCTTAAGAGTCTTTCAAATTATATGCTGAGAGCCAATACATGCAATCTGATATAGTTATAAACGGTACGTGATATTGTAATGCATGTATTGAAGGAGAGACGAGAGAAGAAGTGAACGACAGTCCGATCGAGCAGGTGCGGCTAACGGTTCCCATAACCGATGATCCGACGCTGCCTTGCCTGACATTCAGAACATGGGTCCTCGGCACCATATCCTGCATCCTTCTCTCCTTCATCAACAAGTTCTTTGGTTACCGTCAGAACCAGCTGGGTGTCACGCAAGCCACAGCCCAGATCATCGTTCTGCCCATTGGGAGGCTAATGGCAGCAACGTTGCCCACAAAGCCCATCTCGATCCCATTCACCAAATGTTCCTTCTCACTGAATCCTGGACCTTTCAATTTGAAAGAGCATGTCCTCATCACCATCTTTGCCAACTCCGGCGCTGGAGGTGTCTATGCTGTCCACATTATTACCATTGTCAAGGCCTTCTACCATAGGCATATTAATCTCCTGTCAGCATTTCTGTTGGCAATAACCACACAGGTTAGTTTACATAAATACGGCATCATACATGCATATCAAAATAAAGAAACAAATAAATAAATTACCCAGTTGATGTTGTTGTGTTTATGGGTCTTGATGACGAATGATATTGCAGATTCTGGGGTATGGGTGGGCAGGCATCTTCAGAAAATACTTGGTGGACTCTCCCTATATGTGGTGGCCCTCTAACCTCGTCCAGGTGTCTCTCTTCAGGTATATTCTATTCATTGCTGAAGTGGGCCAGCTAGTTTTTAGCTATCTAGATAGCAAATTTCATGTAATTAATTAATTAGAAATGTTCATTCATGAAGGGCACTCCATGAGAAGGAGAAGAGGCCAAAGGGAGGGCTAACAAGGCTGCAGTTCTTCATCATTGTCGTGGTCGTCAGCTTTTGCTATTACTTGGTTCCTGGCTATTTATTCCCTTCAATGACAGCACTCTCCATAGTTTGCTGGATATGGAAAGATTCAGTGACAGCCCAACAAATTGGAGCTGGAAACGGAGGCCTTGGTGTTGGATCAATCGGCTTGGACTGGGCTGGCATCTCAGGCTATGTAGGTAGCCCTATGGCCTACCCAGGGTTTGCCATGGTCAACCTACTGGTTGGATTCATTATCATTCTCTACATCCTAACCCCGATCTCGTACTGGAACAACTGGTTCGCTTCCAAAAAGTTCCCCATCTTCTCTTCCCATGTCTTCGATTCCAGTGGCAATACATACAACACCTCGCGCGTGACTATTCAAAAAAGCTTTGAGTTCGACCGGCTGGGTTATGACAATTACAGCCCAATGTATCTCAGCATTATTTTTGCTTTGAACTATGGGTTCAGTTTCTCGACTGTAGGAGCAGCTGTGACTCATGTCCTCCTCTTCCATGGAAGGTAAGGCTCATTTGGCAGTTAATGTATGCCAACTTGTCAAAGCCTCTTTTTCTGACTTTTTTCGGAAACGTATTTTTCTATATGTATTTAACTCGTATGTCAAGTTCTATTATTTTACAATACTTTTATATATTTATTTTTATTCCTAAAAATCAGACCTTTAGGGTGTGAGAAAATGGCTTAAATGCCCTCAAATCGGTGATTTTTAAAAATAAAAAATAAATATATAAAAGAGTTGTAAAATGGTAAATTTTGGCATGCACGAAAAATATGTTTACGAAATTCATGTTGTCATACATGCAAAGCATCACAGAAATTCATGTTCCATATAATATATATACATATAAATACATACATGATTATGATTTATGATCTTGTACAATGGGTTATTACTTACCTTGTGAATTTTATATTTTTATGTTTTCCTTCATTTTATTATTTTTGCTTAATTTTATCTTTTATAATTCTTGCAAATATTTTTTTTATAAAATTTCAAAAATTAAAAAATTGCAATGATCTTTGATTTTTAAGGATTCGCAGTAAGCCAACCAAGAATGAGAATTGGTCACATCCCTTGGCTGATGGGTGTTGTGGTTGAAGTTCTTTGGTCCTTAATTATATGTGAGAACTATTGGCCTCCCACTAGGGGAAGCAGTTGGTCGTAATGAAGCATTTGGTCTACTCCTTTGTAATAGGGTACTTTAGGCGTTGATTTATATGATGAAATGAGATAAAATAACTATAATATGAGTTGAGATAAGATGTAATACAGTAGAATTGATTTTAAAAAAAAATTGCAATAAAAATTGTAAATTTGACATATGAACTATATACCACAAAAAGATAAAGAAAAATAAAAATATAAAATATAGAAAATTGTTACTTAACCAAGTAGCAATCTAATGTACAAAATCATAATTATACGTACATATGCACACACATATATATATGGGAGTGTATTGGTATGTCCGTCTAATTTCTTAATTTTCATTCTCTCATTGAAATCTTTAGTTTTTTTTTCGATGTTCCTCGTATATTAATACATATGTACGTACATTTGTTCCTAGGTCCATCTGGGAACTGTGGCGAAAAAGTAGAGGAGGAAGAGGCAATGCAAATAAGCAGCAAGAGGACGTTCATAACAGATTGATAAGAGCCTACAAGCCTGTTCCCCAATGGTGGTTCCATCTTCTATTGCTTTTGATGATTGCTTTGGCGATCTTCACATGTGAAGGCTTTGGCAAGCGGCTTCAACTTCCTTACTGGGGTGTCTTCCTAGCTTGTGCACTTGCTTTTTTCTATACACTGCCAGTTGGGATTATCTGTGCCACTACCAACAATGTAATAAGGACTTAATTAATACTTCACATTTATTTTGTATATATACTAAGATTTTTATTTTCTTATTCATTAATTATTCTTATTTTTTTTCAGGTAATAGGGCTAAATGTTATAACAGAATTGGTCATCGGCTACATCTTGCCAGGAAAACCTCTAGCGAACGTAGCCTTCAAGACCTATGGTTATATTAGCATGACACAAGCCCTGACCTTCCTACAGGATTTCAAGCTTGGACACTACATGAAGGTCCCTCCACGTTCCATGTTCGTGGCTCAGGTATATACATGCACTGCATTGCAACATAAGGATGACTGTTAATACCATTTATATGTATTATGATTGTGATTCTGTACGATTGATAGATCGCTTATATTTTATTATTTATTATTTTTATTGTGTCACTCGTTGGATGACCGATCAATTTATGGAGGACAACTCCAGAAGAGGGATAAACACAAGTATCTCTACCTAACTTCTGATCCTAATGAGTGATCCTATTAGCCCGAGCTAAGCAAATGTTTCGTTTAGTTCATTTATAACAATTTTTTTATTTTTTCTTCATACAATTGTTTATTTAGAATGTATTTAACATATAAAACAGGTTTTTTTACCATTTTGGACATGTATTTATTTTTTAGACTTATAAACATCTATGTGTATATATGTATTTAAAATATCTTCATCTTTAAAATTCTAAAAAAAAATACATATGTCCAACAATGTTAAAACCTAAATTATATGTTAAAACACTTAGATAAACAAGTATATGAAGCAAAAGGCAAAAAAAAAATTGTAAATGAATTTTTCGATGTGGGCTAAGAGGGATATTTGCTTAACCCGAGCTAACAAAATTATTCCTCTCTAATCCTGGGTCTCCCACTATACACACCCTTATACATAGTATCAGTTGATCTTCTCTTGACCGGTTTGAATCCGGTGATTTCAGACAGGTTTAAATATATAATTTTTTTTGTTTTTTTGAAATTTTTTTATAAACATGTTGATCTAATTATATTTAATTTATAAACTAAGTTTTGCCATTTTTGAATATATTTTTATTTTTAAAAATTTAAAATAAATATATACACATATCCAAAAAAGTAAAACTTGGTTTATAAATTAAATAGAATTAGATCAACATGTTTAAAAAATTTCAAAAAAATATATTTTTGGACTCGTCTAAAATCGCCGGATTTTGAACCGGTTTAATAAGATCGGAACTCATATATATTCATGTCAACTACTCAATGACATTATAAATTTTGAGTCTTTTGAGTTATTAGAAGCACTTTCACGTAACTCATATATTTTTTTCATCCTGATGATTGACATAAAATTCGCTTTATCTATTATATTTAGCATTATTTGTTAAGGGAAGAGACTAAATCTCATCCAAATAAAAAAAAATGCATATGCCACATTTGCAAAAAATATATATTCATATTTAAATTATGAAAAATGTTCATATCTATCACATATGCATTAGAACATAAGAATCATTTGTCCACAAATAAATGATATTTTAGACAATTTAGATATAAAAAATACAATTTTAAAATTAATATTTAGCATCAAACTATTTTATTTTATTGATTTTACTAATTTGTAAATGTGGTCGGGCACAATAATAGTAAACAAATGATGGAGTTAATGATATTAAATATAATGAATGTAGTGAAATTGTTTTATCAACAATTAAGTAGGGAAATTTTGGATTGCAGCTAGTTGGCACTGTAATGGCAGCAGTAACCTACTTTGGGACGGCGTGGTGGTTGCTGAATGGCGTCCCCAATATCTGCGACCCATCAATGCTCCCGGAAGGAAGCCCTTGGACTTGCCCGGGAGACGACGTCTTCTACAACGCTTCCATCATCTGGGGCTTGGTGGCGCCTCTCCGGATTTTCGGTAGGCTCGGCCCCTATCCCAAACTCAACTGGTTTTTTCTCGTAGGTCTCGTGTCGCCCATCCCCGTCTACATTCTCTCCCGGATCTTCCCCCAAAAGAAATGGATTCGACTCATCCACATGCCTGTCATCTTGGGTGCTACCGGAAACATGCCGCCAGCCCGGGCTGTCAACTACATCTCTTTCTTTGTTGTCGGCTTCATCTTCAGCGTCTACGTCTATCGGAGGCATAAGGGATGGTGGGCCCGGCACAATTACATCCTATCTGCTGGCCTGGATTTGGGCGTTGCGTTCATGGGCATTTTGCTTTTCTCCCTCCAAAACTACGACATCTATGGGATGGCTTGGTGGGGGTTGGATCAAAATGATCATTGTCCCTTGGCATCTTGCCCCACAGCACCTGGCATCGTAAAGGATGGGTGCCCGGTTTTCTGATGGATGGATACGTGCATGTTCGCTATTTTAGTATAACTTACTGTTTCATGATATAATTAGTCTTCTTAATTACACCAGCGCTTTTTTTTTCCCCCTTAAATTACGTGACATTACATGGAGCTATCTACTCCTCTCCAGATTCAAAGTCACCCACAATGTTATATCGTTAGGCCACGCCCTGGTTCATAATGATAAGAATGTTTGATTACTTCCTTGTGATGTTCTCTGGGTAAGATGGTTAAAAATGTATATAAATTATATAGTTATTCATGCCTCCAATCACATGTAGATTCGATGATGGGTACATACGACTTTTGTCTAAATGACTCCCAACATTTTTAATTTTTTATTTCCTTCAAACGGATTTGCTTTTCAACTTCTAATAAAAATTTTAAAATTCTAAAAATCAACAGTTTCTATACCTGTTTCAGTATTTTGACCCCAAAACAGTTGATATTTAGAGTTTAGAAAAAAATATATATACATATCAAAAACTACTATTCAGAACATGAATTAAATACGCCGCACATATTTTTATGAAAAATTGAAAAAAATTCTAAAAATACACATATATACTCCAAATGCCCAACGAGATCAAATACAATCAAGTTATTACTTCGCTGAGTAATAATCCTAACTTTTATATTCAAAAACAATTTTTTTTTTATAAAACTCTTTCTATAACCCATTTATTTTTAGTATCTTTATGATTAATGGAAATTTTGCCCCATTTATTGCATATAGCATAATTTATGTCTTTCATTAGTTTAGATTATCACGCATGAGCTTTATCTACAAATATGTAAAATCAATATAATAAAATTATTTAATGTTAAATATTACTTTTGAAATAGTATTTTCAATATTTAAATCATATCAAATGTCATTAATATATGGATAAATAATTATATTTTAATATGTATAAATGAATATAAGATTTTTCTTAATTTATACATGAACTTATCTATTTTTAAGAAAATGTAGCTCATGAGTATATTTGTTTTAGATAGAACTTGGTTTCCTAAATAAACAAATAATGTTAAATACAATGAATAAATTAAATTTTGCATCAATCATCAATATAGTAAAAATAAAAGAAGTTACATGAAACTATTTTGATATAACCTAATTCTATATAAGTGAAACCTATTTACAAAATATTTTTTTATCTTAATCACCTAGAATATTCTTCTGTACACATATGGGTTGTTTTCTAAATATTAACTATTTACGAGTATATTTAGCAAAG
Organism: Annona cherimola; assembly: GCA_030490835.1. Lineage (NCBI taxonomy): Eukaryota > Viridiplantae > Streptophyta > Magnoliopsida > Magnoliales > Annonaceae > Annona > Annona cherimola. Next base: position 119,668,869 of record CM059972.1, on the reverse strand, counting down.
AGGAAAAGAAAAATAAATTGTTCTTCTGCCTTTCCACATATTTTTCCATATAACCACTTTGCTTTAAAATTATTTCTTCACATCCTTTCAAATTATCTATTTCAACTGTATTTACTTTACTCTTACTCAATTCCTTTATCATATAGAATGTTACTCTACTTATTTCAAAAAAAATTCATCAAAATGTTTCCCTCTTCCTGAAAGCATCATGTAATATTCTTCTACATGCTTATGAGGTTGCTTTTCATAGTGAATGTTTTTAAACTATTAACCATTTACAATATTCTCATATATGCATATATTTACGATATCAAAATTCGAGAAAATTTAGAATAAACTTATATAAAAGTTTTGTGAATTTTTGCATTATAAATATATACTTAAAGAATAAAGGGAATGGATGCGTATGCCGTCCACTTCAAGACCTGTGGCCGCACCGGCATGGCTCTGGCCGTAGTCTTACTACAGGAGTTCAAGGTGGATAATGTGAAGATTCCTCCACGTACGATCCATGTTCGTCGGCTCGTGAGGTACTTTAACATGCCCTCGACTTTGCAAGCTGTGATGGTCAGGTTCTGGCTACTTTTCTAATTTAAGAAAATAAGAATAAAATAAAATAATTTACTTTTTTTTTTTTTTTTCTCATTATAGGTTTTTGTCGATTTTCAACTTTTCTCAATTTCAAAGCCTAGCAGGAATTTTTTTTTTTTTAAAAAAAATATCATGCTGATCTAATACAAACAATGAAAAGGCATATAATGTCGATTTAGCATGCATGTTGTAAACTTTACTATAAATCATTTTCGAGGCTGTGATTAGCTAGACATGGACTTGATGGGAAACAGCATTCCTCATATTCATCAAAAATATTGCAGCTTGAATTGAAAACGTGCCAGCACGAGGAATTTTAATTCGCAGCCCACAGTCCAAGACAGGAGGAATCTCTTTCTCAAAAATGCCCCACGTGCTTCCCAGTTGCGGATTCGCCAAGACTTTGATTTTTTATTTTTATTTTTTTTTACTCTTTTTTTTTGGCGTCGCGACGGATTTTGATGTTACGAAGCAGATGAGTGGGGTACGCGATTCACAAGGTCTGAACCGGTCAGCCCATCCTATAAAATTAGTAATTTATAAATTATGTTTTACTATTTTGAAAAAATATATTTATTTTAGACTAAAATAGCCTCATTTGTGACGGTTTGGCGCAATTCACAGCTTGATGAATCATCAAGATGCGGATGAGTGATGACACTTTAGAGGGGATGAATATGAGGGGCTGTCAGCAGGTGCACCTAAGTGCAAAAATATATTTTTTATTTTTTTATGTAAGTGTTAATCAAAGTATAATTAACATCTGTATTATGTTCTATCATTTGTAGAGATTTATAGATTTTTTAATTTTTTAAAATCAATAATATTTTCATAATTCAAAAATGAAAAATCTACAAATAACCTAAAGTGGTAAAAGTTAATACACAAGTTAAATATATTTAGATTGATAGGTGTTAAACTTTTGCACTTGGGTGCTCTAAGTACACCGAAGATTAAAGCACTTAAGTGCATGAAATCAGTCGCGGAGTATAAGAGATGAAAAAAAGTGTTATTTCACAGAAAAGTAGTTTTTTCCCCAAATGCACTTATAACATATTAAAATGAGCTAAAAATGGAAACAGGCGTGGCAAAAATGAAAACATAAAAGTTGTAAAAGTATAAAGAATAAATAATATAGAAATATAAATGTTGCAAGCAATAGCACCTCCAGATTCAACAATTATATAAAGGGTATATTTCGCTACATATGAAATAATTTAAACTAAAAAATTTTAATCTAAAATTTTATACTTTCCACATCATTCATATTCATTAATCATCCTTATAATTACATTACTTTTTAATTATTCGTACATAACAACTCATACAATTAATTCATTCATTTAATTTTATTTTCTTTACTTCCGATGATTACCACCGTCATGTTACATTATTTTATCCTATTTTAAAAAAAAATTCATGCAAAATTTTTACTTTTCAAGCACACACAAAATATTAAAATAATTTTAAAATAAAAAATGTGTTTTAGAAAATCCGCTTAGTGGAGTCAGAACGGATAACATGTCTAATTATTACCTATGTAGGCGCGCCCACAGCTGTGTAAAAATAAATAATAAAAACATACAAGGGGACAACTGGACAAGTAGTCGACCGCACGGCTGCCTTTTTTGAAAATTTAACGAAAAAGTAATTGAAACGAACCGGTCCGTTGAATGCACGGAGGGTATTCCAACGCAAGCGCATCGACCGCGTCCGCCAAAAGCAGCAATGGCATTTCCGTCATTTCATTGGTTATCTCTTTCGCGTGTTTGAAGTACTCACCGCAGCTTCCTCCCGTCGCTCCGTCCCTCTCTCCCTCTGACCAAAAACGCTAATGGAAGTTTTGGCTTCTGCTTCTTCTCGAGCTCTGTCAGCTGAGAACGTTGGAGCTCTGATTGACTCAGTCGAAGCTTTCCTTTTTGATTGCGATGGTAAGGAATTCCGTTTGATTCCCGTTTTCGACGTCGCCTCATTGCCACTTTTTCGTTCATTTTCTCAGTTCCTCTTTTGTAGGAGTCATTTGGAAGGGCGACAAGCTCATCGAAGGCGTGGCGCAGACGCTTGAGATGCTTCGTTCTAAAGTGAGTCACGTTACTGATTTTCGCAAATTTCCAATCCATTGAGCATTTTAAACCATGTTGAGATGGAAATGCTATATCTTTTTTTCATCAGAATCGTAATTTTATTATGGATAGCTGCCCTTATGTTGTTTTGATTTTATTCCAACCTTAAACTCCCTTCTGAATGATTGCTTTGGACTGGAAGGGGAAAAAGCTAGTTTTTGTGACTAACAATTCGACAAAATCGAGGAAGAGATACGCAAAAAAATTTGAATCGCTCGGACTCTCAGTTAACGAGGTGATTTTTTTTTAGCCCATTTCTTTTTCTTTTTTCCCCCTTTTGTTTGCGTGTGTTAGCCATGTACTTGAAATTGGGGCGAGGTTTGAATTACAGTTGCAATAATTACGTAACTGCGTTGTCTGTGCAGGAAGAGATTTTCTGTTCATCATTTGCTGCAGCCATGTACTTGAAAGCAATCAACTTCCCCAGAGATCGAAAGGTCGTTTTCTCCATCAATCCATCTGTAGTTCTGGTTTCCGGCTTCTTGGCGTGTGCAGCACGTGCAAGGTCATTGCATCTTTGATTAGATGTTATTTAGTGTCAGCTCTTTTACATGTGGTTCTGATGCTATTTCGAGCTCTTTTTCCAGCCACGTACCAATTTTTAGCTGCAATTGTAGTTCTTACGGATGAATTCCTATAGCATTATGTAGTGGTGGTCTTTGCTACTAATTGAGTTGCATTTTTCATCCGGTGCGTGGCTTGGTCATGAGCAGCTTCTTCATCCTTGATAAATATCTCAATTCAGATGATCCAATGCTGCGAGGACTTTTTTGGCCCTGTGGTTTCTATGATAGCATATGTTCTTAGTAAGGTTACTAGGAATGATCTTGCTTTTGTAAATTTGAACTCTTATGTCTTGTGGTGAGGTTACATCCTTCCTGAACTGCCCATGTAGAAAGAGCAAAACCCAAATAACTATTCAATGACTGGTATCTCCGGCTGTGGCTATTGGATCGATAAAGACAACAATTTCCTGAAACACTTTAAATCATGGAACTAGAGTTGTATGGATCTCATTGCTAGTGTTTCTGTAACATTAACAATTCAATAGGGGGAGTGTTTCTACTGGCTTGTCAGTACACTCTCTATGCTTTGCAGATTTTTGGGTGGTTGCTTTGAACTGGATGGCATTGAGGGAACATATAATAATAGAACATTTTCATTTGCAAATTATTTCCTCATAGAGTATAGAATATGGTTCCATGAAGATGATGTTTTCTACATCCATGCTTAAATAAAGGCAAGGCAAAATGAAAATAACCTTTTCCTTCCCTTTTTCACAGGTTTATGTTATAGGAGAAGAGGGCATATTGGAAGAACTGGAGTCAGCTGGTTTTACAGGTCTTGGTGGTCCAGTGAGTTACCAGCGTATCATTAGCTTAACTAAACAACTCACCACCTTAGAATTTTATGATGCTCCAATTACATAAACAATATTTCAAGCCAGTTAAATAGGTCACTAGGTTATTGCATCCTTCTGGTTTCCATTTTTCTTAGATCTTTGAGAGAGCAGCAGCAGCAAGGCTAAGGTCATTTGAACCTTTATCTAGGACATATGCATGGAAGTAGTAGTAGCAGTAGATGTTCTTACATTCCCTTCTGTTATCATAAGAATTGCATGTTGGATTCTGATGCAGGAAGACCGTGATAAAAGAGTTCAACTGAAGCCTAACTTCCTGTTCAACCATGATAAAAGTGTAATGCTATCATGCCCTTTTTTTATAATAATAAAAAAAAAAATTCCCTTCCATGCCTTCAAATTTCATGCTCCTAGAAGTAGCCAAGATGGAAGAATTTATCAAAATGATGGCCTTCTATCATTATGACTGCGATATTCATATATTGAAATTTCCTTTTCTCAGGTTGGAGCAGTTGTAGTTGGCCTTGATCAGTACATTAATTATTATAAGCTCCAGTGAGTCACTTCTCCTATTCTGCATAGCGTCCTTTCCACAAACGCCTATCCAATGACCACTATAAATTAGTGTGATTGGCTGAGTCTAGTGGGTGATAAAAGTTGAAAAAATTGGGCAAACAAGTACCTGCCTGTCCAATGGGACATTAGAGGATTAAGAACGTCAGATCTCTTGGTCTGTATCATTTTGTGTTTGTTTCATACATACCACAAGAACTCTGTCTGAACCTGCATTTATGTTACTAGAGTTTTTGGAAGATGGAGGTAGCCATGCACGTGTAGAGGCAATAGTTTGTCTTCTTCTTCCATTGTGTTTGATATGTGACAAGCACCACATGACACCAAATGGATCAATTAGAAAAGGTTAAAGAAAACAAAAGTAAAATGACATCTTTTGGTTTCTCTGGTAACAGTTAAAAGCAATATCATTTGCTTCTCATTTGCTGAATTTGCAGGTATGCAACTCTATGCATCCGTGAGAATCCAGGCTGCCTTTTCATTGCCACAAATCGTGATGCTGTTGGCCACATGACTGATTTACAAGAATGGCCAGGTTTTCCCCTAAGAACTTACAACCACCTTATGCTGAGAATTTTCTCCCTTTTTTTGCACAAAAAAATACCTGTAGGCAAGACTGGTTGTATGTTGCAGGAGCTGGATGCATGGTGGCTGCAGTATGTGGATCTGCTCAAAAGGAACCCGTTGTGGTGGGAAAACCATCGACCTTCCTAATGGAATTCTTGTTACAAAGGTGGCTCCGATACTGCATACCATTCTCATATATAACATTTTCAGTAGCATTTGTTGTTGCAAGGCTTAGCATTTAGGGATTGGCACAATTAACTGTAGGCAGGAGCACCCTGCTCGCAACCCCAGTGTAACTAGTCTTAGTCTTAAGAGAGCTGCATGATAACGAGAACATTGGATCTGAATCATTTCTTCAAGCCAGGTCATTTCATTGGTTAATTTGTAAATAGAAGGAGCCAATGAAACAATCATGTTCTGCTGTTTTCTCCTCAGATTTCAAATTGACACATCCAAAATGTGCATGGTGGGCGACAGACTAGATACTGATATTTTGTTCGGCCAGAATGCTGGTTGCAAGACCCTACTTGTGCTTTCAGGTTCCCTCTCTCTTCCATGAACATCACACTAATTTGCGCTTTTAATGTGTGGTCATCTTCTTTACGTATCATGAAATGAAGTGGCTGGTGTTACCGACATCTATGAATTACTTGATCTGCCAGTGCAAGAGTTTTACTTGCATCAAAATTTTAGAACCGCCTCTACAGTGCAATTGACTTAAAATGCCCACTTGGATTTTGGGTAAGAAGGTGTTATTAAAAAAAAATTGTAAAAAGATGTAAAGAAAGGAGTGAGTAAAGAGAGATTTTTATCCTATTATAAGTCACAACAATCACCCTAAACGTAGAATTTTGATTGCGGTTTTGCAGGTGTGACCACCCTTTCTGCTCTTCAAGATCCCACAAATAGCGTCCATCCAGATTACTATACAAAAGAGGTCTCGGATCTCCAGCAACTCTTGAGATGTTGATTTTTTAATATCGGAATCATTCCCATTTCGATTTTATTAGATTTCGTAACGTTTATCTGCGGTAATGCAGATATTTTACATGTATTAACATCATTGGAATTCCTTCAAATAATGCGATACTGCGCTGGTCATTGTACCATTAAAGCAGCATTGCAGACTGTACGGCTTCTTGCCAAGCATAAAACTGAACTAAGTTATTATATTTTGATTCAATTCAGGGGTCCGTTTTAGCCTTATAAGGCTTTTAGACACCTTTGTTCTGTACGACGAGTGAGTGTATCGTGTTCTAATAAAAAAATTTAATAAATTTTAGTTTATCACTGAGCGAAATGGTATTTTAATTGGGTAATGGCGTTTTGACCTTTTCGTTTCCATTTGGAGAGCAAATAAAGGAATTTTGAAAAAAAAAATTAAATTTCTTTCTCAATGATAATAATTAAAAAGTAAAGTAATTGTATTGGAAGATGTGAAGAAATAATTAAAAATAAGATAATTATTGAGAATGAAAAATTTTCGCTCAACATCTTTTATTATTTGCTAAACACACCCTGAGAGAGTTACCCAACAACAATGATCTATGCAAACATATAAGGTTAAGGTTAATTTTGCAAATATTCAAACCGGATGTAGGATTCTTATAAGATCAACATGTGATCTTTATCCATAAAAAAACGTGTAATCTTTATATTTATGTCAAAATTTCACTTTTATATTTTCGTGTATAGATTTATAATTTCAAAAGCCGGAAAGTTCTAATAAATGCTATATATCGTCGCCCATTAAACTTTGGAATAGGATTAAAAAAGAACATATAACTGCAGGGGATGTAGCTCAAATGGTAGAGCGCTCGCTTTGCATGCGAGAGGCACGGGGTTCGATCCCCCGCATCTCCATTTTTCATATAACATTTTTTCAAAGATATTTTTCAGTCCCGATCATTTCAGTTCTCAGAATTTTGATGTCCACTGTCCAAATCAATTCAGTTATCATTTTTTTCTGATGTCCAACGGTCCAGATTATTTTGATTAGATCCGTTGTTGGATTAGTTTCAACGGATCGGGTTTTCATTACTTTCCAGAAATCTAATTTTAGCATCCATTATTTTACAGAATCCGTACGGCTAAAATTGTTTTTATGTTGGATAGTTTTCAGAGTTTTGATGTCCGTTTTAGTTCTCACTATTCTTCAGAATTCTGGTCCATTTTAGTTCTCTCTATTCTTTGGAATTTTGAGGTTCGCTGTCAGATCACTTTAGTTTTCCTTGTTTTTCTGATGTCTGATGCCTAACGGTCTACATTATTTCACTTAAATCCGTTGTCGGATTCATTATTTTCCGGAATCTGATTTTAGTTTCTCTTATTTTCCAAACTCTTCACGTGTGACGGTGTCGTTATCGGAACGGTTCCCCATTATTTAGGGAATTCTGAATTTAGTTTTCATACACATATATTTTGGAATTTTTACGTCAAATCGTACAGATATTTTTAGTTAGATCCGTTGCCGGACTAGTTTTCCATTATTTTCCAGAGTTCCATCCATTTTTTTGGAATTTAATTTTGGTGTCTCATCAATTTTCCAGAAATATAATATCCATGTTATACTGTACAAGGGTAGTCTGTTTCCAGGCACAAGGCAGGCGCACTTGGGTGGAAAGGCGAAAGCGTCCACTTCCACGTGGACCCCGACGGTCCCCGGCGGTCCCGAGAGATCAGAGCCATAGCTTGAATTCGGCATTTTTTTAAAATCTGGATAGAACTTTTACACGCGCGCACACTCGTATCAATCGGTCAAGAACAATCACTCTCTCTAATCTTTAATTGATTTAAGGAGGCACAAGCTTTTAAGAGAATATCGTTATCTTTAATTGATTTAAAGAGGCACAAGCTTTTAAGAGTGATCACTTCACCAGTGCATAGTTTTAATGCGCATGAAAAGAACCGAGTCCAACGAATCAGTCAAAATGGTTTTCAACATTTCCGCATAACGTAGTTTGTTGTTACATCCTCTTCCGTAAAGAGTTTTTTTTTCCCCCCCTCCCCCTCTCTCTCTCTCTCTCAGAGATACTCGTGAGAAAGTTTTCATGCCCAACCATGCTATGGCAAGGGCACACAATTCAATTGCTAATGACACAAGCAGTTGGAATCCCCATTGGATCGCGCTTAGGGCTTGTTAAGCTAGGCACCGCGGAATTCTTGCACCACCCATGTTAAGCAAAAAGCGTTAATTCGGCACTTGATATCTTCCCACTTTTTAAGGCTTCAAACGCTTAAAATTTAGACGGAATGAAAAGATCCATCCAAACATTTCAAAAAAGTTGCGGAAATTAAGCCGCATTAAACAAGCCTTAATTAACTCGAGGACAATAACGTGCGAACCTCACAGCTTAAACATATCACTCCTTACCCCCGTCACAGAATAACGCGTTGATTTGTAGCTTGATGTTATCCCATCGGAATGAATCGATATGCCCAGCAGAACAACTTTGCACGCAAAAAAAGTTGATGCTGTCCTTTAGTAAATTTCCATTCAATTTCCCTCAAACGATACGCTCGATTTTTATTTATTTATTATATAATTCAACCCAAAATGCATTTGTAATTCCTTCAAACGACAAGTAGAAGCACATACACGCATTAAAATTGGCCCACATTAACTGATAAAAATCAGCAACCTCAGTTAAAATTAATAATGGGCGCAATCAGGAAAAGAGAGGCCCTTAACCAGTGGTACAAATTGCTCTTCCATCAGGAAACAAACTTGCGTTCGCCAGAAGTAAATTACAACCGCCATAAATTCATTTGGGTCGCCAAGGGAAGTGCAATAAAGCTAAGCCTTCACGAATTGTTCAAGCACCAAGCCTATGGAGAATTGGTGGGGAAATGAAAAAGCTGTGCTTTTGACAAAACAAGCTTACATATGCCAACCATATACCAAGTTAAAGGCTCGATAATATCAAAAAAATTCTACCAGGCGAAGTTGGTATTCTAGTTTCCATGCCCCCGGGGTAATCAAAATTGCCAAACAGGTGCAAAGCTTAACCAGGTAATGGCCTCTTATATGGATACAAGAGGCTGGCAAGTTTGTACTGGCGATTAGTGAAATTAAGCCCCTGGCTGGCACATTCTACTTAGCAGGTCAGCAGCCTTAAAAAATATATACTGTTCAGCTAAATAAGATTTCAAGACAAGCATACACAACAATTTCTAACCCGCAATACCCAATTCAAGCAGCGCTGTCTAATGCCTGGAAATAATAGTCTCATCAAATATCAAATCTATTTCCTACATAAAAGCTAACGCTATTCAAATAAACTATCCATCAAGATGCTACAATCCTACAAAGCAAGCTAATATCATGCGCAATCTTGAAAGTCTAATATTTAGACATATCTAGTTCAGCTGGGCTAGACATCAAAGAGAATGTGAAACCTTTCTAGTCAACATCTCTAGCAGAGCTCCATCTCGCAGCAACCACTCTTCTAGCAAATACTGCCCAAAGTATCTATAATCTGTACCCTGTCAATTGAACTAGACGAGCCTGGAGTGACTGCCTACAAGAGATCTTGCTGACTTAAACTGCAACCAACAGCCTGCTTCTCTACCTCGCATATGGATGATAGCGGCCACTGCCACCATAGCCTCCCCTACTTCCAAAGAGTCCACCTGAGCCATAACCAGCAGCTGGACCGGAATCATAACCACTGCCATAACCCCCATAGCCCTCACTGCCTCGGCTATATCCACCTAGGCCCCCTCCACTATATCCTCCGCCAAAACCACCACCATAGGACCCAAGGCGACCAGAGTAACCGAAGGAAGATTCACCTCGGTATCCACCTAATGGGCTGCCACCAAATCCCCCATAACCGCCACCAAATTCACCATCTGCGCCACCATACCCACCATAACTTCCGAGCCTAGGTCCAAGGCTGCCTGCCATCCTATAGGAACCATGGCCAAATCCACCACCAAAACCATTATAAGAATCAGCATACCCACCAAAACGGTCACCAAAAGTCCTGCCCCTAGGGTCACTACCAAATGGTGGTCCTGCTGGGTTTGAGGGTTTCTTTGGTTCAGCCTTCTTGATCTCAACCTACATCAAAGCAAGAAAATTAACCTAATCTCTTCCACCTGTAAACTACATTGAGATCTTTTGACTTGGGAATGCTATGAGTAAATGTGCAGTAATACCTGCCTATGAGAAAATAAGGTCTGCAGAGCATAGTTAAATTGTATATGATAAATTCATGAAAATTCAATGCAAAATTTGTATGACAGCATGAACCATCTGGAGGAAAAAATGGAGCAACATATGCCAGAGAGAAAAATGGTATCAGCCTCTCTGCTTGTTTCTTAGGCAGAGATAGCCCTAGCCTCACCTGAGTACCAGCCATATCAAGCATATTGCCCTTGGTTAGCAATTCATCCACAATTTCTTCAGTATCAAAAATGATAAACCCAAAGCCCCTGGATCGGTTGGTTGAGTGATCACGTATAATCTGATGATCCACCACCTTCCCATATTCAGAAAAGAAATCCTTGAACTCATCTACTCAATGAAATGAAACAAAACATGTCAGAACAAACTTCATAGAAGTGCGGTACAGATAGTGTGGAACAAAATTTTTATCATACCTTCAGTCACTGTCGTAGGTATCCCACCTACAAATATTTTCTTTGTTTTGAAGTCCTTCGATTGAACTGTCCCTTTAGGAATTGTTCTTTTAATTTCAACCTGGAACCCAATTATCAAAGTAATTCATCAATTCAAATTATTTAAGTAACGCACCAATCAAAAGTTTCTACTTCGCCTTAAAGGTTAAGAAAGATGTGGTCGACAGGTCAAAACTCTATTAACTTTTTACACTCAATGCAAACATACATCCAATTACATCCACCTAGGTAAATTCGGAGAGCACCCACATTATATATGCATCGGACAATTCAAAGTCCATCAGATTTTATTCTCAGCACGCATCTAATCACATTACTTCACACCCCAAATTCAACTGGGTAATAGAAACTGGAAACAATGGAAATCAAAGGAAAATAACTGAACGATGAGAAAATGACACTTGTAGCAGGCAAGAGTGCTAATTTATGAGGGAGACACCAGACAATTCATGCCACATGCATGAATCTATCACAGAGAGAAGGTAGGCAGGTCAAATATTCCCATTCTTGGGCCTTGTCAAGCATCCGGGATTTGCAAATACATTGATTGGTTCTTCATTTGACAGTCATAAGCCAATGTCAATTTCTAACATGGTTGCTTAAAAAAAAAAAAAAGATGTAGTCTAGAACTGCAGAGAAAATACACACTGCAAAAGCCAGCAACACTCACGGGCTTTACACACTTTTCTCATGTGAAATTTCTGATATATACAACTATGCTATTATTTGCAACTGATAAACAGATACCCTCGAATAAAAACAGATAGAACGTGCAAGTTAAAGTCAATGAACAAAAAAAACAACTGCTTTCTAGTAAGAATAGCAATAACAATCACAATCAAATTTTTTTCATTAATGCAGAGATTCTAGTGTTAAGTATAAGGATTCCATTGGAAAGCTGGAATTGAGAGAGAGAGGAGGGGGGGGGGGGGGGGGGGGTGGGGGGTGGAACTTACCTGTTTTCCATTGAAGATGTGAGTTTCTTGAATGACTTTGTCAACAACTGAAGGATCAGCATAGGTAATGAACCCAAAACCCCTGGGCTGCCCGGTATAACGATCTTTCATTATCACAGAATCCGTTATCTCTCCATATTCCCCAAAGTGCTTTGTAAATGCAGCTGAATCCGTCAAATAAAAAATTAAACACAAAACATGTCAGACACAGGAGGAAATGACAGTGACAATCATAAAATAACACTTGAACAGAATAATATAAATTTGAAACCATTAGCTAATCATAGATGAAATGAGCACACATAAAAGGACATGAGAGTTACTCAAAACATTCAACACAAACAGCTGCAAGATGATGAAGCAGAAAATGAGAGGAAACATGAACCACGAAATGCAACACTACAGGCTGTAGCTAAAGTTGACCATCATTTGCAAACACAAATTATAAGCACTCCACTTGTTTTAAGTGTATCACAAGGTTCAATAAAGCGAGATCTGTCAACCGAACAGAGGAATCAATTTGTCACATTCCACGAATAAGATTTTGATGGAAAAACACCAATCCAAAATAAAGTCAAAAATCATGGGATCTATCCAAAGTTTAGTCGCATCAATCAATAAGATACATATCGTATGGACTCAGGCCGGCGACACGCTTGAGAAATCGGTATTCAGATAAACAAAGCATCTTTCCTACGTATCAAACAAGTACTTTCCAAAACAAACATGCATAAAAAGGAAAAACCTCTCTCTCAATCCCTCTACCGAAGGTTCCCACAGCAAGAATTTTGCAGTGTGAGATCCAGCATAGTCTTATTCTAGGTTCAGTTCGATTTTGAATGTGGATTACATGCAAACCCAACCTTCCAAACGAGCCCAGAGAACTCGTAAACAAATATCCCCAAGGAAACTCTAACTCAACACATGAGCACATCAACAACATATCCACTAAAATAACCGGAATTTCCAGCCAAAAAAAGAAAAAGAAGAAAAAACAGATAAAAAAATTAAAGCCATAAAAAAAAAAACTGACCGATGGTGGTATCCTTGGGAAGCCCTCCTACAAATATCTTCCTGCAATTGAAATAGAACAAAAAAGCACACGAATCATGGAACCTATATCAGATCTGGAATAGAGAAGCAATAAGAAAAAAAAAAAATTAACAAATAATAAGCATCGAAAAAACCGAACCCGGGACTTGCTCCTTCGCCCGAGCCAGAATCGTTTCTAGAGGAGTCAGCCTTGGATTTTGCCATCCTGAGAGCAGAGAGAAATGGAATCGAAGAGGAAGGATGGAACGGAGATGGATGGGAAAATCTAGGGTTAGGGGCTTTGTCAAGAGAGAGAACGAAGGCGAGGTAAGAACGGCAGGCCTTAAGTAGCAAGCATGCGCGCAAGCGTTCATCCGTCCGCCAGCGTGTTCCATGCGACAGATTCACGTCTGGCGGCGTCTACCTCCTGGGGGAAAATAAAAAATAAAAAAATAAAGTCTAGTGGACCCCACATGTCACAGTAACCGACCTGGCCACCGCCCTTTAGTTCAGGTCAGATAAAATAAGATGAGATGCGATGAGGTGCGTCCGCCCAATCTGCACCGTCGGATTCAACGGGTGGATTATGATCCATGCGGATGAGGGTATGTTTGGGAAGTTATACAAGTTTTGTAAGAAAAGTTATTTTTATTTAAAAATTTTTAAAATGATAACAAAAATAATATGATATCGTAATGATAATAGTAAGAATTGAAGATATTAAAGTTAAAATAAATAAGTTAATCGTATAAATAATTATATAAAAATGATTACAAATATGCGAGTTTGTATAATAATATGTAAAGAAATAATTTAAAAATATGATAATTATAAAAAAAAAATATTTTATGTTACAAAAATTTCAGATAAAAAACTTTACTTATTATCAAACACATAAAATTAACCGTATTTGGTACGGAGCTTCTAAGAGCGTGGTTGGTTTTATAGGATAGGTACCCCAAATGAGTTTGATATTTTGACACGTGATTCTGTATGTGCTGTCCTTTATATTGTTGAGTATTTCATTCCTTCTTAAAACAATTTATTTTTTGTTTCTTATTTCATACTTAACCTTTAATATATATTTTTTGTTTTCTAGTTATCCAATAATATCCGACTAATGATTTTAGACCGTTCTTGTCCAAAAATATACTTTTTATTTGTTTGAAAATTTTATCATAAACATGTCAATTTAATTATATTTAATCTATAAATTAATTTTTACCATTTTTATATGCGTATAAATGATCGGATTTTCAAACTGAAAGATCGTACTATTTATAATATTGCAACTTGTTATACTCCCCTTGAAAATCAATATACAATCAATGAAGTACTTGTGAGAATGCAAACGATTAAAATTTATTCTAATAACATTATACAGGATTAATTTTGTAAAGGTAGAGAAAAAATATAACATGCATAAAAAATTATATGTAAAAACACTTCAAAATAACATAATTAATAAGACAGAAATACTTTACTACTTGTGGAGCTTACTTATCAAAATAAAGAAGTAAGTTTTATTTTTCCACAGGCACTCTGATCGGTTGAATCAAATATGACTAAATGCAGAAATTTTAATTTTTGACTAAGTGTGTCTGGGAAATAATAAAAATTTTAGATGAAAATTTTTTTATATAAAAAAGTTTTTGAGTTAAAAAAACAATGTAATGTGATAGAGGTAAAGTATAACGTATAAAGTTAAAATAAATAAGTTAGTTGTGTGGATAGTTGCATAAAAATTATTAAAATGTACAGTAATTGTTTGGGAAAATATGAATAAATAATTTTAAAATATGATAATTATTAAGAGTGAAAAATTTTAGCTTAAAGATTTTTCACATATTACCAAACTCATATTAAATATTCCATTTATATGTGATGCATATGCATTAGACGATTTTATTTGAATTAATGTTTATTAAATAGTCGTGTCATAGTTTAATTAAATCAATTTGTTTATGAATTACAGCTAAAAAGTTACAAGTTACAACCACGCATAGTGGAGTGCAAAACGGTGCGTCAGCCTCCACTTTTTGTAAGCAGAAAATTAATCTTACTGCATTTTTTATTATTTTTCGTTGTTTGGCCAAGCTTAGGTGCCGCGTGGGAATTGGCTGCGGATTTATTTATCTTTATAATCAATTTTTTTCAAATTACATTATTTATTTGATATTTACCCCTATTATTTCATATTAATCACACATTTTCAAAATATTACTACTTTCCACTTCATGCTAAAATCTCAATAAAATCTATATTGCCAAACAATAAATTTTTTTACAAAAGCAAGTCCAAAAGACCCCTTATTTTTTATTAGTATTTTTATACATTATGATATTTTGATAATACAACGAGGCATGTTCACGGTCCTCACAACGTAGGTGAAAATTTCCCATAAACACCCCATATCAGTGGAAAATTTCTAAAAACCATCACTTTCAGGATGAAATTATAAAACTTCCATTTTTAGGAGGATTATATTGTAAAATTCCTACAAACGAGGGAGGGGAGAGTCAAAACTTAGTTGATTGTATGACATCTTTCTAGTTTACCACGGGGTCAAATGCCTTGTGGCAAAAAAACCCTGAAATAGATGCTTATAACCTAACTCACGATAGTATAATAATTTTACCGATTGGCATCGTCTAACTTATTTCGTAACAGCATTATGCACATAAGAAGTGTGTTTTGATGAGAATGAGAATGGGAATTGCAGAATAGGAAAAATGCAAAAAGCCAACAATAGATGTTGATGAGACCGTCTTCTTTTTGAGGGACGTGCAGTGACATCGGAGCGCATTGATTAATGCATATCTTGATCAAGAAATGGAATTTGCCATGGTACAATTTGGATGGCATTTAGGAATGCAAGATGGGAATAAATTATAGGATGAAACAGCTGTATATAAATAATATTTTGAATTTTGTGTGATTGAGTTAAAATAATAGAAATAAAGTTGAAATAAATAAGATGATTGGTAGAAAAAATGATTAGCATACATGGATAAAATTAAAAAAGTATGAATAGTAAAATCAGCTGTTGAAAAATGTATTTATTATCCGGTCCACACTCATTAATTAGTACATGCCCTTAGTTTCGGGAGGCCCGAAGCGGACCGAAACATCAATCATTCAATCCGATCCGAATTGAACATGCAACTGTGTCGGAACGCAGGAATGGATGCAAGCAGCCAAGCTTGTAACGGGCTTGTTCTGTATTCATTGGTCACGGGCCTATTATAATACGGTCAACAAATGCTCAGGCAATACATGGGCCTGTAGCCCGAGGGCTGGAACAGCATGACTCCCTTCATACTCCACCCAATAATAAATATTTACATCGTAATTATATGTATGTTTGGAAAATAATAAAATTTTTAGATAAAAAGCGTTTGATGTAAATGTTGTTGAATTCGAAAAGAATGATGTTTTATAATAAGAATAACGGCGAGAAATAAAAAAAAAATAGATATGTCAGTTGTACGAGTAGTTATGTACAAATGATTAAAAAATATAATAATTGTACAGAAGAATATGAAAAACACGATTAAAAATAAGGTAATCATGGAGAATGAAAAGGTTTATCTCTGTATTTTTTTAACCTATCATCTGATGAGCATCAATGAATTTTTAATTTTTTTTTTCATTTTTCATTGGCAGTAAAATCAATGTAGAAGAAAAAAATTAAACGTAGATTAATCACATCCATCCATCAACGTGAATGTAGTTGACGCGACCGGTAAATATAAACCAGATTTTGACAAACGTCGCTGCCATTCTTTGGATCAAAATAATAAAGAAGGGAGTTCGGGCGAAATAGTAAACATATCACGTTTTTTTTTCCCCCACGTAAACACCCTCTAACATTTGCATGAAAATATATCCATTTCTACTTGGGTTTCTGTGACAGTAGTTAAATTTCATGACAAAGCTAGAGGTTAGCAACGGAATTGCTGGTTATTTTATTGATAAAAATGTTGAAAATGCCACTGTGAATAAGTTAATTGGTCATTAATGTTATTATTTTTAATAATAATTACAACAAAAATGACGATTAACCATAATAAATTGTATGGTAATATGTATTATCAATGAAATTTTCGTTACTCCGGGGGTGTTTGGGAAGAGACGAAATTTTTGATGAAAAGTTTTTTGCGTCAAAGTTTTTGAATTGATAGAAAATGATGTAATATGACATATGTAATAACGATGAGTAAAGATAATAAAGTTAAAATAAATATGTTAGTTATATGAGTAGTTGTGTATAAATAATTAAAAAGTAGAGTAGTTGTATATGAATATATGAATAAATAATTAAAAAATAATGTAGTTATGTAAAGTAAAAAAAATTTTAGTTGAAAAAGTTATAAGCTTTAACAAACACCCCATTCATCAAACACTTCGACTTTCACCGTGAAATCCTGACAGAAGGGGTACATTCTTAATTTTATATAAAAATTGTAAAGTAGTTTTAATTTCATATAAAAGTTGTAGAGTATTTTGCAAATCTGCGAAACTGAAGAACAAGCTCGTAATTTTGCACAAACAAAGCACGCATAGATGAAATTGATTAATAAGCGGATGATGAGACGGAGCGCACTAGTTCACGTTACCATTTGTCACGCGCAACAGAGAAAACAGACCCGGTTTTACAAGGCTGTTTATGACAACTCATTCTTTTTGCGAGACCTGTGGATGGTATCAATAATACTTGGATGGATGGTTTCTGTGGGCAATTCGGTGGATGACAACCCGCTGCCAAAAACTCTCCATATATATATACATATAAACAACCGTAAAAGCAGTCAATTATCATGCCCGCCAAGCCGACAGTAACATGCATGCAGCATTACTGGCCATCCATTCATGCTCGAGGTTGCTCTATACACCTCTCTCTCTATATATATACATCAGACCATTTGTGACCCAGATGCAATCTAATTCGTAGTGTCCAACATGATCTGATAGTACGAATCATGGCCATCTCACTTTCTCGCATTAAAAAGGTGAAAGATTGCGATTTAAACGGCATCCAACAGCACTCGTTCCAGGAAAACAACATGACATCTTTGGACCGCGTTTGCAATTAGCCATTGGAGGGATACTTGTACTTGGGAATGTGGTTTTTGTGGGATCATGGGATGGGTAGTGAATGAAAAATAAAATATTTTGAAATTTGTGTGATTGATATAAAATTATAAGAGTAAAATGAGAATAAATAGAGTTAATAGAGAATAATTATAAGAAAAAACAATTAAAAGGTAGGAATAAAGTTGAAAAAATAAAGTCATTAAATAAATAAATTATGAATGGAGAAATGGAGAAAATGGGACATTTTCCACCCACCCGGCTTCACTTTTGTAGTTTACTGAATGTCCCCTTGTTCTCTTGGAGCGAAGAAACGTCTAGTGCGGCCTTTGAAATTGTGAAAAATCAACGGATAGACGGTTCGTATTAGCCGTAGTTAGATATCCTCGTATTCGGCCCCAGTTGATGAAGGGCTTGGATTAATCGAGATGGGCCCCCAGAGAAAAAAAGTCTATTACTGTGGAACGAGTTTGCTGCCTAGCCTTCAATGGCGTTGTAACTTGTAAGAGGACTTTTCTGCTCTTTTCCTTCTCTTTCTTCCCCGTTAAGAAAAGTCATTTCAAATCCCTGGCAGAAAAGCACTCTTTTCCTCTCTCTCACTCTGCGAAGATGAGCGGCGATTTGAAGGGGGGAATCCCCAACGGCGTGAGGAAGGTGGTCCAGAACATAAAAGAGATTGCTACTAATCACACAGAAGATGAGATTTACGCAATGCTCAAAGACTGCTCCATGGATCCCAACGAAACCGCTCAGAAGCTTCTGTACCAAGGTAGGTTGGTCTCTTTTTGTTCCCCGATTTCCAGCCCTCATTCCTATACTGGTTATCTGTGGTTCGTTGATTCCGGATATCGGTTTTGATTGGGTTGTGGGTTTTTTGTTCTTCAGTGAGGTTACGGTAGTTGTCTTTGCAATTTGAGCTGGATTTTCTGTGGGTTTTTTGGTATCGATTTGCAGTTCGATGGGTTCGTTCACATCTCAGTAGGCCGAAACTGACAAGTGGAATCGAGAATTTCGTCCTAAATAATGAAGTGAGGTCTTTTGTTTCTGACGTTGAACCGGTGGTTGGAAGTCTATTTCGCCTTTTGCGTTCAAATTCACTTAATTAATAGAGACTCTTCTCTATTTTTGCAATCCTATCTAGTTTGCTCTGGACCAATGTGAATTGGGGTAGCAGCATTAATCCAAATCTTTTTTGGCTCCGTGGATTGTGTGCAGCAAACGGAGTATGCTCAGAGTCCACATGGGTTTCATTGGCCATGAAATCTCGTCAATGCTGATGCAGTCCTTAATCGGCCTGTCATCGGAAGTGGGCCTAGGTTCCTCACCATGCTTATGTTTATGACTGATCTGCCAGACACAACCTTTAAAAATTCTTCCTACTACTCTATAGATTGGCGAAAGCGCGATTAAAAGAAATTTTCTACCATATTTTTCTACCATTGGCCTCACTATGGGTTTTGTACTTGCAGCTGTCAGATGACAAAACCTTTATCATGAGTGGATTAGTGGAAAATTTTCTATGCTCTCAATGCAAGCAAGATGAAGAAAACAGTTGGTCAAAATTCCACAAGGAAAATTTGGTACACCTTTTCAAATGGTCAAGGGTGCATACTCCTTCTCAACCTGCTTGCTTGTTTCAAACCACTCGATAATCAATCCACATATAATCCTGATTTCAAAACAACACTTTAAACTGATGCAAAGCATTTGATAAATGTCCCCACTTGATTAGTTAAGACTTTAGGGTGAAGACATATGGAGTGGCCTGAATATATGAAAGAAGAATCCAACTAATACATCTAGACAATGGATACACGTGCATGGTAGTCCAAGATAGAGTTACCTGACAATCATGTGTCTGACTAAGATAACGTGGACCTAACTGGTCAGTGGATGAAGCACATGTAGATATTCAATCTGGGTCACGTGTTTTGGTGCTAAATACGACTCTGTAAAGTGCTTTCATTCATATTTAATAGGAAATACAGTTCTTCTTATCAGACACTTTGGGATTGCATGGAAGGGCGACATGATAAATTCTTGAAATGGATGCATCCTTTTCGGCTGCTTAGTTGGGTAGGATCTCACTGCATGTACATTCAGACAAGAATGAACTTCTCCTGACCTTCAAAATTTGATTAGCTTTTAATGAGAAATTGCTATTGCAGATACTTTCCATGAAGTCAAAAGGAAGCGTGACAGGAGAAAAGAGGTAGCTACTTCTGGTCTTAATTATTTTGATCATCATTTTGAGCATTCCATGTCAGTCGGTTATTAACTTTCAACTATTGGTTACTAAGGATTTCATCAGATTTTTCTGTTTTTTTTTCCCTTCCTGCTGGCAATTAGATTCATGTTCCTTTTTGTTTCTTTTAGATGTACTTATTTACCACTGTCAAGTTCATCATGTGCACGCTCATTGCTATTATTTTTGTGAAGAGCTAAGACTGGTTTATTCTTGTCCAGTGGAATGGGATGGGATGAGATTTGAATTACTTTTCCTGTTCGCAATATTGCTTTTCCCTTTTCCCATACAATCTCTCATTTCTCAATACATGACAACTCTATTTTTCTTAGTCCCAGTACAATATCTCGTTTTTCAATACACAACAATCTCACTTCATCCAAATTCAATTGCATTAGATGCTTCTGAACAGGCAAAGACACCATTGTGGTTGTTTTTGCCAACTAAATGATTTAAAGTCGTGTTAGGAACTCATCATGTTTTCTATGGATATCAGTGATCCAGTTTAGGATGAGTGTGGCGGCTATTTGATCCAGGACTGGACAAGCTACTTTATTCTTCTCAATCAATGAATAGGGCTTTACCTGGCATTGTCTAGATATTGTATTAGTTATGAGACTTGAAATAGGCCTAACCAATTAACCTGCTGTTTTTTTTCCCCTCCTTTTACTCATGCAAAGTTGACTTTTGGCTGCCAATTTTTTGGAAACTCATGGTATTAACTTTCTGTTTTCTTTGTTGATTCATTCTTGGAGAATAGTTCTTCATGCCTCATAGGTCTCGTGTTCCATTTCATAGACTTTCTTTCTATTGCTTTTGGGGGAAAAGAACCAACTGACGCATGCATTGTGATCCCTGAGATGGTCTTGGGGGGGCGACTCTGTATTCCCTATTATCTTGTGAAAAATTACAGTTTATTAGTGTGACCTATTGAAGTTAGTTGGAAGTCATTCAATCAATTCTCTATGAACCTGTTAGTTGGTTATTTTGCAACTTGTCTTCAGTGAATATCTACCTTAATTACCTTTCTTTATGTAGAGTGTTGGCAACAAAGAGCGGAGGCCTGGGATACAGGTTCGAGGGGGCAGGGGTGTTAGAGGGAGCTATTCTTCTCATCACGTTTCCAGTGGTACGCAGTATGCTATGTCTATTCTAATGTGGAAACTGCTTGATTTTAAATGCTGAATGATCGTCCAAACCTACTTTACCTCTGTCTTAAATGCTGCTGATCTTGTTTGATTCTGTGTCTTCAGAAATCAAAATTGTAGATCCTAGAACTATCATTGAGGGTAAAGATTCATGGTTCAAATAAACATGCCAACATTATGATTCGCCGCCAATGAGCATGGAAATGTGGAAATTGGACATGCTCCAAAATTTGTTACGTTAACAAACTGTAAGACTAACCTTCCATAAATCTTCTATAGGTGCTTGTAGACACTATCTCCAACCATAAGCTGAAGCCCGAAGGGACAATAGTTGAAGTTATTAATTCCTCTAGATGTCTATTTCTAGCTGCCCATTTATGCGCATGTCCATTCAGTACATGTTTTTGTATGCATTGTGCTGATATATTAGAACATATGAGGAATATGGGGAGGTGCGAGGTGGTGGATGTCAGCATGCTGAAACATACAATTTTTTATGGGCTTTCCAACTTTATTTATGTGGGACTCTGGAGGATTCTTACTATTTTTATATTTCCTAGTTTAAGGCTTGTGCCTTGTCTTTTTGGGTCAGATACTAGTAGTGGGAGGAATACAAGTTCTGGGAAGGAAAATGGACCGAACCACAATGCAGATGTGGGCATTACATCTACTTCACCAGGCTCACTGGATGCTGAAAATAAGGCAACCATCCCTGTCCCAAGGTAAAATTCGATTATGGATTTTCTGCCATATTATATCCAATTTCTGGTGTGATGAAGGCTTCTTCGTATCTCAATATAAGTGAAACCAAAGCAAGCATAGTTTGTTGGTGTTTGGTATTTTGTTTCCTGTAAATCTGATAAATAGATAATTCATTGTTCATTTGAATTTTAAACTGATGGTCATAATATTCCTAACCTCTGTTTCAAATTCTGCAAACAATGATTTTAATTTTTTGTTTGGATAAATGTTTAATCAGGGACACTCTGGTGTCTTTTCTAGGTTTCAATTTGGTATCTGTTGCCTTGGTGGGCTTCAGCATTTGCCCTCTTCTCATCTTTGATTACCTTTCAGCATTCCAATTGGTAATAAAGGTCAGGGTTTGTCTGGATAGGAGATTAGGAGTTTGTATTTGGAAAACTGTGGGATGGGATGTTATGGTAGTTCCAGATATAAATTGAATGAAGACAAAATAGACAGGATTTTGGTGGGAACGTTCGGGTTTGTGATGGGAAAATGTAAGTTGTGATGGTAATTTGTTGGAGGTGGGTGGCTGTCACATAACATGATAAGAAGAGTCTTGGAAATACCCTAAGCAAAAAACCCCTCTCAGCAAACTTCAGTTGGAAGATTTTAAATTAGTTACAGTGAGTGCTACCCGATCTTGACACTCTTCTGTTCTGCATTGACTGCTATTAATCTGGTTCTTGGGTCTGCTAACAAACATCTTCAATGACCTCTTTCTGTGGGGATTTAATCAAGGGGTTGTTCAGCTACTCATGATTTGAAATTCGGATTTGGGATATTTTGAATTTTCTCCTCTCCCAATATATAACGGCGCTATTTCCCATTTCTAAATGCGCGATAACCTTACTTTTCTTCATTATTATTTATATTTTCATTTCTCAATATATGATATGACACATTCCTACCACAATAACCCAACTTTTCGAATCTCAAATTCTATTGCAGTTTCATTCCAATCCAACTGAACAGTCCCTAAGCAAATTTCCATCCGTGAATCTCATTTTCTTGTCCTCCAAAGTTTCTAAGAATTACTTCTTTCATAAAGTGTCTAGAGCTCAGTTGATTTTATGGAATTTGGTTGTACCGTAGGTCGTTCCTATGCAGAGAATTTGAGGAACGTTGTAAATTCTGTAGTAGCAAGTTCAACTGCATTAATGGTCTGGGGAACTGATCATGACTGTGCTTGTATGTGGAATTGCTTCTGAAGGACATGTTGCACTATGATCCTGGCTATACTGAGGTTAATGATGTGGAGACCTGGATTGAGTTGTCAGGTATTGAGTTACCTGAAAGATGTTTCTCTGTGCTGGCTTAGTGAGGGCGAATTTGGGGTCCTGCAAGTATAAGTTGACTGATCTGTCTTGCTTAATATTCATTAAACTGTCAACTTAGCACCTAGCCATATGTAGAGTTGCATTGTGGCTCTGCAAACCTGTGTGAAAATGGTTTCTGTTGTTGGCATATGACGTGAGGAGCCGGTGTTAGTCCAACATACGACTGGCACTCTGCGCGCTATCATTTAAGTTTTTGGCTGTGGGTTTTTGTTTTGTAAGCTCAATCTTACTTTTGAGGGATGATATATTTGTTGTTGCATTTTTTCATTACTGCCTAAATAAAGATATATCCAGTTTTGTTAGATGTAGACTGAATCAGGCGCATAATGAAACTGTGCATCATGATAAAGAGGCATATGCTGCTCGCATTGAATCCTACTTCCCATGAATGCTGCTTTGTTTTGTAATACTTATGATGCTAATTATAGATGTCCAAGTTTGCGAAAATATGAACCCAACTTCCCTTTTGTTGGTTTGACTGGGATCATGTTGGTTTGCAATGAGTAATCAATCTCAATGAGAATCCTTTGCAGCACCTTCTTGGTTTTTGTGGGAGCTGTATCCAAAGGGGCATCATTGCTTAAACCTTAATTTTGAAAAGTGCCGTATTTTTTAATATTTCATTGTTCTCATCTCTGTCAGTTTCTTATCTTTCAGTAAGTATCCTTGACTTAAAATTCATGTATGGTATCTGATATTATTTTCAAAATTTTTAGCTCAATGACTGGAACAGCAAATGGCGCTGCTGATGGAAAGCATGGAAGTTCTACACATGAAATCACATCAGTAGTGCCTGAGGGCAGTGCTGTTCTGGCTCCCAAAGAAACATCTACTTCCGTTTTGAAGAAGACTTGGGATGTGCAGCTTTCAGCTGCTGATGCAAAAAGCAGTTCTGTATCTGTTGTTGGTAGAGAACAGGGACAGGCCGTGCCGAATACCAAGCATTTTCAATTGTTGAGGACTCCAGTGTCTATTTCAGGATTATGTTCATCAGGTTCAGATCCTGTGCTTGTGCCATTCTCTGATTCAAGAATCCCTGGGGCAATTGGGACAACTAAGCGTGAAGTAGGGAGCCAGTGGACAGTTGTTGGACAAACTGTGACACCGGCTACTGAGAGTATACCTGTCTCACAGGACACAGCATCTTGTGATTCATCTGACCCTGAGTCATCATTGGCAAAAAGTGAAAAGGCATCCTCAGAAATGGGAAAAGCCATGCACGGAAGGGCTCAGGATGCTGAAAAGGATTTGCCATCTGAAGCAACTCAGACTGCAGAAAAGGATTTGCCATCTGAAGCAACTCAGACTGCATCTTTAGGTGCAAGTGATGCTTTTGGTAGCAGGCCTTCATCCAACTACAGCAACCATACACACCCACTTACAGTTTCTGAAAAAGGTTGGTTTTCTTTATTGGATGATACAGGAATGTTCAATACTAAATCCTTTCCTAATAATATACAAATAGGAATCTACGAATCTATTAAGTTTCCATCTCTTTTAGTTTTTCACACCTCTGCAATCTCTTCAAATGCAAGGTATGTCTTACTTTGCATGGCGGCCTTGTTTTTGAAATCATCATCTGTTGAAATTTGAGGTTGCCTTTATTCATGATGGCTATGGTTGAGGAATATATTGAATATTTCCTTCTCAATTGCATATCTTATGTGCCTTGCTTGACTCGGGTTCATGTGTCACTTGTGCACGTTGCGCCTAGGCCCCAAGGGTCCTTGGTGCCTAAGTGTGCCTTGCACCTTTAACAAGTATATTTACGAGGAGATCCACCTGAAACAAATTAGTGCATGAAATAGACCAATAGGCATGTCAAATAAGGCCAGCAGCCAGTATTTTCTAAAGCATCCACTTTTCCTTGGTTCACGCATTGCCTAGATGATAGTAACAGACTAACAGATGCATTTTTGCACTACAACTGCATGTTCCGTTCTATTTTATGCAATTAATCCATGTTGTGTTTATGCTGCATTTAAAGATACTTGTGCAGATTTTGCACATTGTTGATGAAACGAGCAGAAAACTAATTCCTGAACTCACTTTATTTATACTGTCCAGTGTGCTGTCAGATTTAGTTGATTGATGTGTTTTAGATGCGTTCACTTCTCTCAATGGTTCTGTGGAGATTGAAAATACCAAACACCTATCTACCTTGGAAAGGAGGATGTTGGCTGCCTCCATAGATTAGTTTCAGATTTTATTTTGTTGGAAACTTGATATGTTGTTTCAAGAGCAGTATAGAATCAAACAGTTGATTGATGTGTTCTAGATGTGCACGGAGATGGTTCTGTGGAGATTAAAATTACTAAACACCTATCTACCATGGAAAGGAGGATGCTGGAGTAACTATTTGTGAATTGCCAACAAATTTTTTTTTTTATTGCTGATCTGGTTGAAAGTTAAGCCTCCTTATGGCTAATTACACGTTTTTTACACATTAGGTTAAGCTACTAAATTGAATACCTTGAAATGCAATTGAATAACTAGCATTTTTTTTTTGGCAGTGGCTCCCAGTAAAGAGTGGAAACCAAAGTCAGTGAATCCAAATATCATTCAAGCCTCAACTTCCAGCACCTCAGAAATTCCTACCACAGTGGAAGCCAGTGTTCAGTCACAGCATGCATCTCGTTTCTCTGTTTCAGCGTCTGAAGAAACAGCTTCAAAGCTTCAGAAGAACCTGGAAGAGTTGCATCTTTCAAGCAGCCAGCATGTCATCATTCCAAAACATCTTCGGGTGCCAGAGGCTGAGAGAACTGGATTAAGTTTTGGAAGTTTTGGGAGTTTCGATGCTGGCTTTGTCTTAGGCACTGTGGTCACAAGTGGCCCAGACTGCGACAAAATCTCTACGCCTTTATCTGAGTCTTCTCAGGAGATTGAAGAGATCGTAGAGGAGCCTTCTTCAAGGTGAGACTTTGTGGAGGCACCTGATTTATGCATACTGTGAGGATCTAATGGCTTGTACAAAAGCAGAATGTCATTGTGGTAAATTTGTGACCATCCCTTGTTTGTTGTTTATGCCCTATTGACAAGTTGACTCTAGCCTAATACCTGACAACAATCAACGTGTGGGACCCAGCTGATGCTTTGCTGGTATTTAGCAAGGATTTTTTCTATCGGTGCTTTTAAATGAAATTATTACTATTGGTATTATTAATATTATTTTACTCTTTACACTCTAGTAAAAGTTTCACTATATTTATGATATCCACTTCTTGGGTTCAGCGTGCATGATACATCCCCAGCTACCCAGGAAGGAGATTATCCAGATCATCTGTGGTCAAGCAAAGAGGTTCAAGATAATCTGTCCCCTGGTGAAGATGATATTCCATCCTGTATGTCTCCTACTCCAGATTATGATCAAGCCAAACCAGAGAGACCGTTGTCATCAGGAGGTCTGCAGTACACTGTGGTTCACACCGCTCCTAACTATTCCACATTTGGATTGATGCCAACTATGCTCAGCAATCAACTTGCACCCACCGAAGGGTCAGAACCCCATGCACGTGACACTTCTCACCTTCCAAGCATTATTGTAAGCATTTAATCCTTACTTCATTTATAATATGAAATCTTTACCTTATTCCGCAGCCCCCTTAATATCTGTATTAAATATTGGTGAATCTTAATCTGTTACTGAATCAATGTAGTTAAGTCTCGTCATGATTTGGGAATGTCATACATTCTTATACTTATGCTTCTATTTGTAGGTCCAGCAACCATTTGATTCCTCTACAAATTATTATACCCAATTTTTCCGGCCCGGTGCTGATGGCGATGGTCGTTTCTCTCCCTTTCTTGCACCTGGCACTAGCTCGAAGTACAGTGGAAACATTGGTGTTTTGCCTTCTCAGACTGGACAATCTCCTCCAGAGGTTTGTGACCATTTTTAAGTTCCATCTCCATCCTAGGTTGTGTAATCCTGAAATCAATGCCTTACAGTGTTTCTTCTTTAAAACTCTCACATCCTCAGCTTTCCACTGCATAATATTAGTGACTTCGACTTAACACTAGTGGTTGTTTATTGCAGATATGTAATGACTTATAAAACCTTTAAATATGCAAATCAGCAAATGTGCTTCATTGGCAGAGTGAATTAGAATATGGAAATAACATTCTCCATGCATAGCTCAAACATTGTTTAGGGTTTTAAGAAACATATATTTTCAACAATCAAAGAAAAAAAGACATATTTTCTTGCCTGTAGTTTTTCATCTCTTATTTTTATTTTAAAGGATTTGCTTTCCTGAGTATTTTAAATTAGAACAAGGAATAAC
The DNA here is from genome assembly GCA_030490835.1 of Annona cherimola. Classification (NCBI taxonomy): domain Eukaryota; kingdom Viridiplantae; phylum Streptophyta; class Magnoliopsida; order Magnoliales; family Annonaceae; genus Annona; species Annona cherimola. The sequence continues at coordinate 119,641,170 of CM059972.1, read as the reverse complement.
CATGATAAGCAATTAAGATTGCAAAATAACATTGAATTAATATAATACTTACGACGTGCAATGACCTCTTGTTCAAACTGTGTAGATGGCAACCCACTGTTGAAAGGGTAAAGTGCTGATTCAAAATTTACTGAATAATCCATCAAAACTTCAATGCACCTTTGCTGGTTTATTTTGATCAACCTTCAACATTTTCAGTTTAGCATTTCTGTAAATTACTCATCAAGGATCATCTCTTTTGTGTAGTCAAATTTAAAACTCATCTTAGATCTGTTTCATGCTCTATGTTTCTATTTATGACATAGGTATCTTTTAAGTGGTTATCTATTGGTAAAAATTTATCAGCGTGGAACATTCCTGTGCTTATTTGTGGAGTCAAGTGAAAGAGATGGTGGATCTCTGGTGAATGGTGTTCTTACAACTTTAGTCAGTCTACCAACTAAAAAAGATAACTCATAACTGTTGGGAGAAAACTCATATGGTGATGAAAACAGCATTGTTGAGAACAGTAGTATAGTTTTTTCTTCTCCAGCAGCTCACAGGAGACATTTCTCCAACATGTTTAATGGTTATTTTAGGTCTGCAATCACAAAAATATATTTTAGTTTTGAGGTGCCATTGTGGGTTTCGCTCATTAAGCTGCGAAATATTGTGATGACAAAGTATAAAACCAAACATCAAGTGGGGGTCGCACCAGGTTGGCCATGCATGCCAAAAGGCAGTGTCAGTAGGCGGTTAGGTCCTCTGCATCAGTGAGCACTATCCAGCTATCTGGTTCAGGAATTCTGGAATATTTGACCAAACTGTCAAAGAAGTGGGCTGTTTGTGGAGCAACTGTGTGCATGCTTTCTTTTTCCTTCTATTCCAAGACCTGGACCAGTCAGGGATAAACCAATACGCCGGTAGCCTGGTACATCTCTGCAAGTTAAACTATATCGTGGATTTTGCTTGTTCATGATTTAATGTTCACAGACTATGTGGATGTGTGCTGAGATCTTCTGTTTTATGCTGCAACTTAATCTTTTATGACGAATGATGTATTTCAAAATTTGATCACAGAGTGGCAGTTCTCGGGTTCTTTCGACAGCGAGTTCCACCCTCCTTACCCAAGCAGCAGGAGTCATGCAAAGTTCCATTTCTGCAACCCAGCAACCATTGCCAATTTTCCGTCAGCCTGCTGGCTTGCCCATATCCCATTACCCTCACAATTACCTTCCATATAACCAGTACTTCTCGCCATATTATGGTCCTCCACCAACCATCCATCCATTTCTCGGAAATGCTGCATTTCCGCAGCAATCTCCAGCTGGTAGCCTGTTCCTGCCTCCAGGAGTAGGACCAGCTACTGCCATCAAATACCCTCTTCCACCATACAAGGCTGGAACAAACGCTGGTAACTCGACCCATATCGGGGTTCAATCCGGATTTGGTCCATTTAACTCCGGCCCTAGTGTTTCTACTGGAAGCTCATCTAATAACGAGGATCTTGCTGCAGCACCTCAATACAAGGAAACTAATATCTACATCACTGGGCAGCAGGTACAAGTATCATTGATCTTCAATATTTTTCTTGGTTTCCATTTCCTGAGGCATGGTGTATGCCTTGTGGTATCTTGGTGGTACTCGTTTTATCTTGGTGGTACTCGTTTGTGCGTGCAAGAGGCTATCACCTTGAAATTTTCTTAATGTAGGTCATGATGATTGGCTTTGATTCCTTTTCAGAGTGAAGGTTCACCTGTCTGGATTCCAGGAGCAGGCAGAGATATTGCTGGCTTACAGGCCAGTCCATTCTACAACCTTTCTCCCCAAGGGCAGCAGCACTTGGCCTTTGCACCAGCACAGGCAGGCCACAGCACATTTCCTGGGATCTATCACCCTACACAGACAGTGCCAGCTGCAACAGCCCACCCTCTTCTGCAACAGCCACAGACCGTGGCAGGCCCTGTTGAGATAGGGCCATCTCCCACTGGTGTTTATCAGCAGCCGCAACAGATCAATTGGGCTAATAGTTACTGAAACAATTCAATTGGGCACACCCACAAAACAATCGGCATACATCATATCTGGAGACTATTAGTGGATCGGGATCAGAAGAAAGTAGGCAATCAGGCCTAGTCTGTTGAGTGTAAATATGTAACGGGTGGCTGCAAGAGAGTAATCAAAAGAAAGAGGCAAAAACGAAGGGGAAAAAAACCATTTGGGTATTTTTATTTTTGGATGGCAGAGTTACTTGATACTGCTGCAGTGTGATAATTGATATACAGGCACTCAGAGACTACACTCATGACGTACATCAAACAAATGGGATAAAAATTTATGGTTCTAGGATATCGTCTGGCCCAAGGATGAGATCACTTGAACTGTCGTCGGCTCTATTTGATGTACATTTCTTAGTCATTTTGGACTGTTAACCAATCATTCCACCATCTTTTTTCCCCCTTTGTCTTTTTTTAGATATCGTTAGTTTTAAGTTATGGTGTACAACCTATACGGTCTAATTTTGCCTGTGCTTGTATGTGATGTATAATTTCTTGTGCCTGAGTATCAAGTGTCACACTATTGTCCAAGTGGAAATTTTTGTCTTTGTAGGAGGTGAAAATAGCCAAACAGATAAGCATGCTAAGTTCCAGGGGACGCCATTTGCAGGACGCTGCTTGCTCGCCCTAGCAATCCTGTTTCCTCAATAAACTGTGGCAGGTGGAGAGAAAACATCTTTGCAAATTCTTCGTTGCTGCAAGGACAATGAAGGTGAGGTGAGCGCTTTAATTCATTTACGAGTCTTACCTGTAAAAGTGAATTTTGATACTTATAGAATGTATTCACATTTTACAATATTGAAATTGGCACAAGGGATTTTGAGATTTCATTGCTTTTGTTCTCTCCCATTTAAGGAAGTGGTGAAATAGTGAACAGAGCAGATTGAGCATGAATGTGGGAGAGTGATTCCTCAATCGGTGCATGAATGTGTCTCAATCTGATACATGCGGTTGGATGTAGCACTTTTCGACCGTCTGCTGAGAATTTTTGTCGCTTGGTCCTTGTGCGGAAACTGTACTGTTGTATTGGAACAGTGTGCGGCTGCCATTGGCTATGTAGAGGATATTGGCACACTACAAGAAAGTAGCGTGGGAAAGGGAGTATGTGGCGACCCGCGGACTCCGCACTTTTGGAAAGTACTGATGTCGCTCGGAGCCAAACCTGATAGCCCTGTATATTAAGGATTGATACATGGCCGCCTTGTGCCGGCTAGCAGGTTGACAAATGGAACCCTTTATAGGCTGCCAACGTGTAGTATTAATATTTTAGGAATATAACACGCCGCAATTTATAACTGCAAAATGTTTTGTATTCGTTTGTAATTTTAGTCAAAAATATATTTAGCATTTTAGATAATATAAGGTGATATTGGTTATTTATAATTCCAAAACGATTCTAACGTTCAAAGCATCCTCCACCGACCCACTAGATATAGGAGATTGAAATTTTGAATTAATCATAAAATATTATTATTATATACGAGTAGCAGTTTATCTAAAATGTAATTCAGCTAAGATATATATCACGTGGGGATCTCTCTTTAAAAGTCATTGGTCGGTCGTGCTGTTTGTACTCGAAGGAAAACGATTTTCTTATTTTACTAAATTTTTTTGATATATGCAAGAAAAATATATATATAATTATTTGGAATCCCACTTTATTGTTGTGAATGGTGGGGTGTTATTTTATGCACCCGGGTATAAATATTTATTTTTAAAATTTTTTCTTACACAAATGTTAATCCAAGTGAGGGCTTTTTGCATGGTAATTTCTTTAACTTTGGCCATTTATATTTTAAATTCGGAACTTTGCCCGTTTGTATTTTCAAATGCTGCATATTTCATTATTTTGATCTTTTGCATTTTGAACCTGGCTCGTAATGACATTGAAAAATAGCGTTAAGTTGTGTGAAATGTCAGAAATAGCCTTCTATGTTAAAAAAATGAAAATCATTAGTTTTAACTCATTTCTTATTCTTCTTCTTCTCCTCTTTTTTTTCTTTTTTAACTGCTTGAAGGGTTGTCGGCTAAATCTTGATAAATGGCTGCCAATCTTCACTTGGTTGGCTGTCTATTGATGATTGATGCAGAGAACTGCTGTCGCGATTTTTCAACTGCTGCTTGCTAGATTCCCAGTTGGGTTTGGGCGGCGTTTGGAGCTGAAAGTTGATTGTGGGCAGCGATTAAAAATGGTGCTGTGATTGTGATTGTCAGAGATGCAGGACGTCTTTTGGCCAGTCGGTGGTGGGCTTAATTTTTGGATTTGGCCTGATGCTGTGTTGCTTAGACAGCGATGGTGGGTGCAGGGCTGCTTGGAATTTCGTGGCCGCCTGCGACTTTAGTGGTTGGCTGCAGCTTAGAAAAAGGCCGGTCGAGTGGATCGGAAAAGGCGGTGCATGGCTGTTGAACTTCTGTATTTTTGGTTGCTGCCACGGTCGCCAAAAATAAGGGAGATGCAGGGACAGTGGTAGACGATGCTGCAGGAACCAATAGCAGCGATGCATCAGAGCTTCTTGGCTTGGATTTGCATAATTCCTGGTCACTTCTTCATGCTATTGAAATTCAAGGTGGCTGCCAACATGTGCTGCGAGTTTTTTTTTTTTTTCTTCTATCGCTGGGGATAAGCTGCTGCTGTATGAGAGAAGGCTGAAAACGATAAGATGGGTTTTGATTTCTTGGCTGGCTGGTTTTTATGTAGTACTTGGGGCTTTAATCGGTTATGGAAGAATGGGTTTGGCAAAATTTTCCATGGCTGCCGGAATTAATTTACAGGTGTCGGTAAATGAGAATGGCTGTTTTCCTCTGCGATTGTGGGCCGCTGGATGGGGGCGGCTTGCAATTGACGGCGTGCTCGGTTTGGATGGTTAAGCGCTGCCTGATTTTAGTAGCCGGAGCCGCAAATGGGAAGGCAGTGGGCATGGCTTCCGTTCCAAACAATGGCAGCCGCTCACCACCGGAAACCAGCAACCGCCAGCACCAATTAGTGCATCCAGCTCCACCTTCCATATCTCCTCTCCCATCTCATCGGCGGCTACGAAACCCATCTTGCAGCCATGCGAGCATGGAAATCCCGAATAGCAGGCTGGCCAGCTCCAAATCCAAGCAATGAAATTACGGCAGCAGCATTTGCAGCCAGTCACCCAAACCAATAGCCGTTGCTCCATGACTGACTGCCCAATGCTCTGAATCGGAAACTTCAACAGAAACCCCACTTTCAATCACTGAACACCCAAATAAAAGACAATGGCGAAAAAAAATCCAGCTATTAAACCCACCATCAGCGGCACCGGCTCTCCCAATTCGCAGCAGGAACCCATCTTCCCCCAATTCCATCTCCTTGCCCCGGTTCTCACCCATCTGCCAGGCACCGACTGCAAGCAGCTGCACCCAAATCAAACCAGCAGCCTCCGCCCATTTCATCTAATCCAGGCAATTTCCATTAATCAAACCCAAAAACATGTAACTTCAGCCGGTAATCACAGCAACCCATCTCCAAAAAATTCAGCCACCACCAATCAACAGCCAGAAATTCTATTTTAAGTAAAATCCCGATCCAAGCGGTATCTGTTAAAATTTCGGCAACCTTCTCTAAGCACCCATTAATCAAACGAGCAAGCAGCTACTAAAAAAACATGGCAGCAGTTCTCTGCTTCAATCCCATTGAATCTCTAGCAGTTTTGATTCAGGCAGCAAATGAAAAAAAAAAAGAAGCTGTGCACCCACCTTCAGCAGCCCCTCTGTTATTTATTTTCGTCATTTTAAAAAAATGAGCATGGTAAAGATTGGAATTCATGTCTTCTGGAACGCCGTTATCACTCGGGATTCAAAATGCAAAACACCAAAGTTTGTAAGGTTTAAAATGCAAACGCGCAAAGGGTTTGAAATGCAAATGGCTAAAGTTCGAGGGTTTACTATGCAAAAAACCCTCTAAGTGCATTTAATATGTATATTATTTTTACCATTTTTGAAGTTTTTAAAATATTTTTTTGGATTTTTAAAATCAGTGATATTTTTGTAGTTTAAATGGTAAAAACTGATATATATGCTAAATACATTTAGGTTAATAGTTGTGTAAAAAAATTTTCAAAAAAAAAAAAAAAAAGTTAAATGCACTTGGGTGTACCCTGCAGGCAGGTGCACTTAGGTTTAACCGGTGAATGGCTGCCACATTTAGCTAGGAGGTCAATTCATAGTAATCTTATGACTAAGCCGCACACAGCAACTAATGTTGTTTTCCAGCCAGGCAATCATCTTTCAAAGGTAAATCATTACCATCTCTATAGATATTCTGTCCATAGATGGAAAAGGTCACAAAGAATCACCCATATGACAAGATATTTGATTTGCAAAAGAACAAGCATATATTGTATGGGTGTTGATCAGGTGCAATCTTTCTTGTCAGTTTGGTTTGTTAACTTGTTATATCTTGTTAAGAAAAATCCGATCGATAACAGATTTGATGGAGAAAATTTTTATTGACATTTTTTGGTTTGTTAAGTTGTTACAGATTGTTGAAGAAAATCTGATTGATTGCAGATTAGGTGGAGAAAATCTCTCTTGGTGATTTTGGAAGTTCAAAGTTATAAATAGAGAATAAATTCTAACTGGAAATTCAATTTGGAGTGAATCATTTGAAAAGTGTAGATCTCTGTGATTCTTAGTCCATCTGTCAGAAGCAGCATATTGAAGATCGTCGTGACCATCTTACTAAAGTTTTATCTCTATGCTTCTGTGCTGTTCAATTGTTTATAAATTTTACTTCATTTTTTTGTTTATTTTACCTTGAATTAGAGGCTGTCTAATTCAAGAGCAAAGCTTTTGTTGTGATTTGTGGAAAGCTTCACGTGTCAAATAGAGTTATTTATGTAATTCAGAAGATGATTGAGATCGTACAACTGTAACTTGAGTTCTAAGTTGATTAGTGGAAATCCAAGTCAAGGTATTGACTTGGAGAGTAGAGTAAATGCATTAACCGAACCACTATAATTTGTGGTGTCTTCTTTGAATTATTTTTCCGTGGTGTATAGAATTTATCCTGTTCTTTTTTGGATCTTCCTTTGTGCTTTTATCCCTTTCTTTAATCAGTTTTATATGGGTCTAACACAAATAATTAAAGTTTTTATATGATGCAAAGTTAGTTAATTAATTGTACGAATTAGTTGCTGTTAGAAGTTAGTTGAATGCATTAAGGAAACGTGTGAATAAAAAGAAGTAAAAGATAAAGGAGATGAGGTTCAACGTTCGAAATACAAATAATGAGAAAAAGTGTAGACATGAGAGTTGAAAAAGGGAGATGCAATCATTAAATTTTTTAAATGATATAAGTTATTACAGGGTTTTAGATGTGCAAAATTAGTCAAATGCAAATATGTGCGTCGGTTAGGAGCAATTAATAGTTAGTAAAATGCATGTAGGAGCTAAAATACAGATAATTATTAAATAATAAAAAATAACATCCACATGTCAAATTAATTGGAGTTGCTACTAATCAAATAATGATAGTTACGCCATATATAATAAGACATTGGAATATGGAGATGACCTGTGCGGACTCACAACTAGAAGAAACTAAATACAATTTTATTATCTTCTAATATATTAGTCCTAGGAATAAAAAAATAGCATATATTTCTTACATAAAATCTCAGGGATTAGAAGTAAAAATTTATTCTTTAGGCTTTTCAACATGCCTTAGCTCAATTTGAAAATGGGCACGAAAACTTATTCCTTTAAGTTTGAGTGTGAAACTTTGTCTCAAGAGAGCTAGAATAGAAATTCTATTCCCATTGTGTTGTGTGAAAATTTTAATTTGTTTTAAGAACCCCTTTTTTAAATTGTAATTTTTTTAAAAAAAATTATGATGGATGTTTAAAGAAAAATATTTTTTTGAAAATATATATTTCGGTCGCGCTTCCGTGAAACTCCTTTTCTATGTAACATTTCTATTTTTCTATCTTGAGAGTTAATGAAAAATCCACTCCATTTATTATATTTAATATCATTTATAACATTTTTTTTTTATTTTTATTTTTGTAGTATAATTATAGATGGGTCTCATTGAAAATCAACGTACTAAAATGATTTAATATTAAATATCAATTTTAAAGTTGTATTTTCAACATTTAACTGTTTAAAATATCATTTCTACATGAATAAATGATTCTGTGAAGTATTATTACATTCTAATATAAGTGTAAACGGATCTAAGCATTTTCATAATTTCTACATAAATAAATATATATATATATATTTAAACAAATGTGACCCGTAATCCTACTTCATTAGGATGAAACTCAATTATTTAAATAAACAAATAATGTTAACTTCAACGAATAAATTAGATTCTCCGTTCAAGACTTAAAATCTTAAAAATTAAGATAGTTATATAGCTCCTATGTAACTACATAGAACCTGAGTCCTGTATAGATGCTGAGTCCAGAACCTGAGTCCTGTATAGAAGCTGAGTCCTCTGTATTTTTATCTTGAATAGACCGCACAAGGCATGATGAAAAAGTTTTTTAGACCACCAAGGGCCCAGATGCTACAAATGCTACAGATGAATTTACCTCAAGACATGCATGTATATATTTTTGTCGTTGACGGTCGAAATACTGCATGATGAGATGGTATTCTTAAAATAAAATTTTTTGATGGTCTAGTTAATTATAGTTGAGATGCACGTTACACACACGCACACACACACACATATATGATACATATCCCATCTAATCACGTTAGCTAATTTGAAAATAAACTTTTTTAATAAAACAAATGCAGCAGCTGATGATGTAATTAAAAATAAATTCTTTTTTTATAAAAAATATGCAACAACTAACGCTAACGAACGTGTCCTGAATTTATAATATTTTTTTTTAAAAATGCAACGGCTAATACTAAAAGTCATAATCCGAATAATAATAAATTTTTTAAAAATGCAATAGATAAAAAACATATATGTTATGCAAATGCTGTGGAAGAAAATACAGCAAGAAAAAAAAGAAAGTTTAAAATGCAATAACGTGATTTGAATGCACGTTTTTTTTTGTTTATAAATGCAGTAACTAATGCATATATGCAAAAACAAGTTTAAAAAATAAATAGCAGCCCTTCACATATATTGCAGCAGTTAATGACGAGATTTTGAATATATTTTTTTTAAAACGAAACAGGTAATGCAGCTAAACATGCATATGATGGAGTAAAGATGCGTACTCTGTAAAAAAAATGACGTGGTTTGCAGGGGTATTTGGAGGTAGGAAAGCTCTGCCCAAATAGGTGATGAAGAGGGTTATTTATAGGCTTAGAGGTTGTAAAAATTTCAAGAAAGTAATCTTAAAAATTTTGTAAAATCCAGCTGGGTGCATTTTGCAATTTGAATTGAGGAAAAGGAGCTCGAGGTAAATTCCACGCATAGCTGTGGGCCAGCTGGTGGGCTAGCTGTTGGGACAGGTGTGGACAGCTGCAAACAGCCATGGAGCCAGCCACATGTATGCTTATTCTTCTCCATTGATTTATATCTTCATTTTTCGTCTTGATTTTTTCTTGTTTTTGCCTTTATTTTTAATGAAGCCCATTCTTGTTGATGTCCCTTGAGTATTCCAACGGCTTGGATCTTCGCATTAGCTTGAGTCTTGTAGTGTTTATTTCTCATTTGAAGCCGCGCAAATCTCCCCTATTTGCTTGTTCGAATGAATCTTGACTCTACAAAAACTCATAAAATATTAATTTTTGGTTTGATCCAAACCAATTATCATGTTGTTCTTGACCTATTTAGCTTGCAAAAATATTTTTTACTTCATCATGAGTATAAATTTCTCTTAATCATTGATGTAAATTTGTTACCATTGCTCTTAAAATGGGCTTGTGGGCATGTACTATTGAGTGTAGAAATATATACATCACTATTCGTGCCTATGGGGGGAAAACTCATTGAAAATTATTATTTTTTTAGTTTACTAAACCTTTGTATTTTGGTAGGATGTCTACACAACGACTCTGAATTGCTAATTCACAACATCAGAAAAGAATCTCCCCAAGTTATTACCTAACCCCGCAGATTCCATGGTGGCTTCTACAATGGCTATTGCTCTTGCTTGATGAATTACAAAGGCGAATGGGTACAGTTAGTTTCCAGGAAAAAGTGCAAAAAAACTAAAGGGCAAAAAAAAATAAAATAAAAAATTGCACTCCCATAGGGGAATAATAGGAAAAACGTAGAATTTTATGCGGAGTAGTTGAATCAAGGAAACGATGTATGTTTGGTTAAAAAAAGGGAAAATTCCTTTCGTACGATGTAATGTTTGTCTTCTATTTCTTTTAATTCATAATATTTTATAAAATATTTTACTCTAAATTTTTCTCATGCTCATGTTATTAACACAATTGTGGTCTACTCTATTTAAAAGACAAATTTTCTCAGTTAAAATTTATTAATTGAGATAATTCAATCATAATATGACTCAATTGATTATAGTAAATTAATCGTTAATACATGATATTAAATGGTTTAAAGAGTCATATTAAGGTTGAATCATTTTAATTAGGAAAATTTTAGAGGAAAAATTCTTCTTTTCAATAGGGTAGATAATGATTGCATGTAGATATGATGTGAATTTAGGATGAAATATTAGGAGTATAGAAAAAATTTATGAAACGTGCTGGGTATAATAGAAATTATGTGCAGACGTTGGGGGTATAAAAAAAATTCTCCTCGAAAAAGAAAACAAGGTACACTGGAGGATTATATTTGCTGATGTTGAAACCTAAGGATCTAACCTGCTATTTGAGAAACTTAAGAGGGTTATATTTGCAAAAAACCCGACCACTCAGTGGCCGGACAACAAACATTTAAGGACAAAACAAGGCCCGTCGATGTCATCAACGAGGCCAACATCTTAAAAGCAGAAATTATCCTTTTTCCTCTTCCTCGCCATCTCGTAACGGTAATAACTGCCAACCGACCAATGCTCTTCAAGTTCTTCCACCCCTCGTCCGCTCCGCCTCGGCAACAGGTTCATCCCGCCGTCAAGATTGTCCATGCTGGCGGGCTTGCGGAGTACTACCACGAGGCGGTTCCGGCGAGCAGGGTCATGGGCAAGTATCCCTCCTTCATTCTTGCCCGTCCCGACGTCTTCCGGCGGCCGTGGAACTCGCTGGTCAGCCCGGATGAGATGCTGGCCCCTGGCGAGAAGTACTTGGTGGTGCCTCGCGGCACAGTGAGGAAGATCCTGCGTCGAATTCGACAGCCAGATCAGTCTGTGGCTGAAGGATCAATGTCCAGCAATTCGTTTTCCATCTCCAAACACAGAGCTCCAAGCAAAGTCGCCACTTGGCTAACAGCCAGAAAAAGCCGACCTATCAAGGTGGGCGGTGACCACCTTGAGGTGGGGACGGCGACCATCACCAGCAAAACCAAGCTTCTTGACAGCCAAGCCACCGCGAATGGGAGCAAGGTTCGGAGCAAGCCTGCCGGAAAAACCGCCAGAGATGGTGGTTCTTCTGACAGGCGCCGCGGCGGATGGCCTAAAGTCAGCTGCAAACCGGCGCCAACAAGAGTTGAACGTTCAGGGAAGATGAACGGAGTTGCCCGGGGGAACGGGAGGGTGGTCCAAACCTCAGGGCTGTGGTCGCCATGGCTCCCCACCATCAGCGAGCTCTCACCTTCTTCTTAAGCTGCCAGCGCCAGAGTCAACTCCGCTAGCTTCACGGCATTTTTACTGCCGTTCGTTGAAAACAAATTACAATTTGGATAGAAATTAATTATTTAGAATTACCTTGGTTAACTTGCTTGTAATTGGATTACTCTTTGAATTTGTTGTTCTGTGGCGCACATGATCTGACATGATGAAGAAGACGATTGTAATAAAGTTTTGCTTCCGTTTTTTTTTTTTTTTTTTTTATTTTATTTTATTGGGAACGAACTAATTGGATTTTCATTAATTTATCCACTCATGGATTTTTAATTACATTGGGATGGAATAATCTGATGAATATATTTTTCTAGCTTTGGGGTTTCAGTCTCAGACAGCTGCGGGCAGACTGGCAGAGGTAGGCTGCGGCTAGCTTATGGTGGAAATGACAAACGCATTGCCCGTGTGGCAAGCACTGTCGTCATGATTGTAGTCTTCACAACTACAAGAGCAAATTATCCCAACGGTTTTGCTCTCATCCGTTTACTAATAAATTTGACTGTAGAATAAGATATCATGCTGTATAAATAATATTAAAAAAAAACTTGTAAATATTTAAAATAATTCAGAGGTAAAAGCGTTTAACTGAGAAAAAAAAGTTTGAAATATCTATATGCAGGAGAATAGAGATAAATGATTCTGCTGGTCCGAACAAAGTAAATGTCGCGCTTAATTCACTTCAAAAGATTCATTTATAACGATTTTTTTGATTTTTTTTTCATACACACTTAGATAAACAAAATTTTTATATTTTTTGGATATACATATATATTTTTTAGATTTTTAAAGATAAGAGTATTTTAAAAATCTAAAAAATATATATACATATTCAAAAATGGTAAAACTGAATTTATATGTTAAATACACTTAGAGTGTGTTTGGTTGGAGGTAAGACTTTTGATGAAAAGTTTTTGGAGTAGAAGTTGTCAAATTAATAGAAAGTGATGTGATATAATAGGAGTAATGATGAGGAGTAAAGAGAATAAAGTTAAAATAGATAGGTTAGTTGTCTGGGTAGTTGTGTAGAAATGATTGAAAAGTATGGTAGTTTGTATAGAAAAATATGAAAAAATAATTAAAAAATAGAGTAATTATGGAGAGTGAAAAGTTTTAGATTGAAAAGTTTTAGTTGACACTTTTTTACCCTAAACAAACACACCCTTAGAATGTTAAATACACTTAGATAAACAAGTGTATGAAGAAAAAAATCAAAAAAATTGTTATAAATGGATTTTTTAAGGTAGACTAAACAAGACATTTGCTCAGCCGGTACTAACAAAATCATTCCTTGGGAATAAAATAATTTCATAAAAGTATTTCTGTGGAATGATTTTCTACAAGCGGTCACTTTTCTATATTTTAAAGTTATTTTTATATATAAACAGTGTAAAAAATAAATTAAATATGTATTCATGATACCAAATATTATTTTAATTGGAATTGATATGTATATGTTACAAATATTAAAAACAACATGAGGGAAATGTGAAACTATTAAAATTTGAAAAGAAATATAATACGTAAAAGTTTTCAAAATATTTGAACTTTTGACATCATAACTAGTGATGTTTGAATAAATATTATAAAAGCAACTGCTTGCACACACCATCCCCATGGAACCGTTTGTACGTCAGTAATCGCCTCTTACATTTATTATAAAAGATTATTTAGATACTACGGATTATATGATTTTTGAGGGAGGATTCCATGTGTCCGGCCAGGGGACCCTCCCATATATATATATATAGAGAGAGAGAGCTGTTCCGGTGCAGTGACGCTGCGCCTGAACAGTGGTATAGTGGGCCCAAAATGGGCCCCACATGATCATGAAATCATGATCTACTCCACCCCATTGTATTTAGAATAATGCATTCTATTACAACACCAATTTTCATCCCAATCAGATATGTATATGGGCCCCGTCTGAAAATGGTACAAATCCAACATAATAAAATAGTTTGATGTAAATAACAACTTTAAAGTATTTGATTGGGATGAAAATTGGTATGGTAACAGAATATATTATTCTAAATACAATGGGTGGAGTAGATCATGATTTCATGATCATGTGGGGCCTATTTTGGGCCCACTGCACCGCTGTTCCAGTGCAGTGACGCTGCACCGGAACAGAATCTATATATATATATTTTTAATATAAACATATAGAGCTAGATGTATTTAACTTATAAACTAAAATTTATCATTTTTGGATGCTTTTAAGTGTTTTTATTTTTTAAACACAGTGGTATGTTCTTAATTTTCTGACTCAAAAATTACAAAAAATGCCATTGTGTTTAAAAATAAAAAAATATTTAAAAGCATCAAAATAAAAAATGTCACTGTGTTGAGAAATAAAAAATATTTAAAAGCATCAAAATGAAAAATGCCACGATGTTTAAAAATAATAAAAAATTTAAAAGCATAAAAAGGGTAAAACTTAGTTTATAAGTTAAATATGCATAACTCTACACGTTTATAAAAAAAATCAAAAATAAAAATAAAAATAAGAGTCCGACGGGGGGGTGTTCCAATTTCAAAATAATAATGAGAAAAATAGTTAAATTTGCATTAACCCGATTCAGTAATGGCGTCTGGCTGTGATTATTTAACAGAACATGCAAACCTAGGTATGAAAATGGAAAAGCCCTCTTCAGCTGAGACAAACTGTTCACGACTACATTGGGGAGATGATAAGTCAGAAATAAAAATACATAGGGATGAGAAATTTGAAACCTGAGTATACTTTGATCTGACAAGGCTTTCATGGCCTGATCACAATAACTCAAAATTTGATTTGATTACACAATATTGTGAGTTTGATCTATACAGGTATCGCATCTGGGGATCAGACGCTGAGAACATTGCACAAATAATCAAGACAAACACCTAATGAATGACTGTTTCCTGGGTTAATCTCCCACCAGCACTGATTCCCATGCCATGGGATTGGAAGGCTTCACATATAAATGAACTGGAAGAGAATGAGCATAAAAGGTTAGTATGCCAAGGTACAGCTCTTCTGCATTCACTTATTCAATTTAAACGAAATCCTCAGTGTTCTTTGCATCAGCCTTCTTTTCTGAGTTATTTACAGCAGCCTTTTGCTTTGGCAAAAGCGGGCTCTGCTCGGGAAGCTGCAAACAGTCCATCTCTGATTTCTTCAAGTTAAGGGCAGTGTAAGCAGACATCCCACACAAAGCCACCGTGGCCCCAAAAATGCTCACCACTCCTGGATCTGAGTTAAAGAATAGATAGCCACCAAGCAAAATGATGCAAGTTTTGAATTGACCCAGAACAACATGAGTTGTAGCAGATGTTGCACTGCAAGTTTAGAGTGGCAAAGGATAAGTAACATAGGAATAAGATCATAAGATGTAACTGACAAAGACATGCAAAGGGATCAGCCAGTCTGCAAATCTCACAAGCACGGAAGGTGGTCCAACTAGAAGGGCATTGCAAGATGTGCACATAATTCACAGGCACCCACTTGCAGTTAAAGCATCCTCCACCCAGAAAGTCAGTTTGGGTATGTCTACATTCCATGAAACAAGTGACAAGGTGCACCCACAGCCATCAGACTTGTGTTGTTGGTTGGTCATCTGCCCAGTAGGAGCATCTCTTCGAGGCAGCCCATGCACCTCTTCTGTGCGATATATTGGCACACTAGGTTCCACATAAATTGGCCAGCAACTAGGAGCCTTATCAGATTAGCAAACCCAAATGATCATAATTTAACCTACCCAAGTGCTAAGGCTCCAGACCATTGAAGAAGAAAGCCAAATAAAGCTGAAACAAGGATAGCAGATGTATTCCTCAAGTCCCAGTTGAAGGACCACACGCCAGGGGGGTCCAAACATCTCATCAAAACTAACAAGAAAAAGATGGTCACTGGAGTAGTCTTCCACATCAACCTACAAATACCATTGCTCCGATTAGCAAAAAATTTAAAAGAGAACTCTTCAAGACCTCTTCTATTGCCAGGAATGAACTGGGATTGCAAAGAAAACTTACGCCAGTGCGGTCCAGTTGCCTTTTTGTTGTAGATCAGACCATAGAATTTTATTTATAGCACTGGGTATTATCCATGCTATTGCAATGCAAGCACCAAAAAAATTGAACTCTAGATCTGTAACAGTTGCCACTGCCACACCTATTGACACAAGAGTCAAGGCCAAAACCTGCAACATTTCAGTTAAAGGCCATTTAAATATTGTGAATCACTCATCCTAGAGGCATCACCAAACATGGAAATAGACCATTTAAATATCCAAGTCCTTGTACTTGGATGACTTAATTGTATTTAAATGTTGTCATGGTTTGGATATGATCGCAGCTTGGTTGTGCTGTATGCGTAATTTCAGCCTAATAGGGTAACACATGACATTAGCTAACTTGCACAAATTAAATTGCAACAAAAAATGGCCATACCCACCTTAGAGAAGGAAACTACCTTTCTGAAGAGAACGAACTCTGCCAGAACAATAGTTGGGGTCACTGCTATCTTTGCCATCTGATAAAACCCCACACTGTACTCACAAGTAACGCAAAGAATTACAAAACCATGAGCTTCTTCAAATAGGAAAGCTAATATCAGGACAGAAGAAACCAACGCATCAAGAATGAGATATCGTGAAAGTTCACCTATTGTGCAACAAGCTGATATTAGCAAAGCCAGTTGACAGAGCCATGACAGCCCCCAAAGCAAACAAAGAGGAGAAGGGTGTGGATCTGGAAGCAGGGGAGACTGGAAGCAAAGACAAGGCCTTAAAGATCGCAAGCAAGAACCAAGAGGTAGCATAGTGGATCAAAGTGAGGCAAACTGGAAAATCAAAACCAATCTTTCCCAGCACCTAAATGATTGGAGAAACAGATAGATGAAGACATCAGATAAAATAATTTAAATATATAAAATCTGGAAATTTCTGCCAAAAAGCTTTAATGTAGCATAAAGGCGAACTAATCAAGTATATTAACAATTCTTAAAACTACAAGAAACTCGAAGAAAAATAGGTGATGGTAAAAAGGACAAACCAATTTGTTCGCCATAATTATCCCAACAGCAACTATAAAGTTAAAAGTCAAAGCCACCGGTGGGCCACAAAAGCGTTGTTGTTGACGTTTTGCACCTTCTGATGTACGAAGATCATTGTGCAGAGCCCCCCGCAACTCCTCTAGTGCCTTTCCTGTTATCCCAGATAAACCAATTCATAATACCACCCTAAAGCAATAGAAAACTTCCAACTAAGGCAATTCTGGAGAATAAGAATTGTCTGTGATGATTTAATACTAGATTGCAACTTCATTAACCAAATTACTTGATTTGATGAAAGAGAAATGATCACCAAAAGATGCTTAGGTTTTCATTCTCACATGGGAAAAATATTATTTAAGGAATGCTTTATTTGGAATTTCTGTTGTCTTAGAGATTTGATATTTCAGTTTAATGGACTGCTTACATTATTTCTAGGGTTTTATGATGGCATATCCCATTAGAATTGTGAGCATAGGACTTGTGCAAGGTCTGCATATTCCATTAGAATTGTTAGCATAGGAATTGTGCAAAGGCTTTCTTTTCTTACAAATAGGGTTTTACACTAAATGTTCAATGGATAAGAATCTCTTGATATCTGTTTTTAAAATCTCAGATCCATAACATTAAGAATAACATCTCTATCCATGGTACCAGCATATTTAAATAAGATTGCTTGGTAAGAAATGGTCCACAGAGAATGAGAACAATGAGCAGCCACCTGCCATCAAGAAATTTTGTTTCCCTTCTTGCTGGTTTGCCTGGACAAAAAACTTCTAGAAGAAAATTCCATTTGTCCTGTCGCATTTCTTTGTAAAAGAAAATTTTACTCTATATGATTGAATAAAAGAATTTAATTACAGAAGCAATCACCGATCAGTTCCATATCCTCAAGCCCACTGGTTCAAAACAAACAAATTTTGATCCTCTTTCAATTATTTCGAAGTAAGCTTGCTTAGATAGATTTCTTAACAGTCCTAGAAGTCCTATTTCCAAACAGTACCAAAAAATCCCATTTTCTTGGGGTACATTTGTAGCTGCTTCTAATTGTGCAAAGCAATCCCTCTGCCATTTATGTTAAATATCCCAAGATCCTCCAGAAAGAAAGAATAAAAATACCCTTTTCTATATAATTAAACCTGGATAACATACTCCAAATTTTGCTTGTAGATGCTTTGGTAGCAGATGCTTTCTTTATAGAAGAATCTCCTAATCCATTCATTTCCTCGGACCAACTCCTTCACTGACATGACTTCATATGCAGAATGCCATTTGGATCAAATTTTACATAGACAGATCACAGACAGGCTGTGACACCAACTGAACAGCTTGTAATGCAGTCATGGAACAAATATATCAGCCTAAAATGACTAATCGTCATAATGGGTAGTAATAAGGTTCAAAACCATTTATTCCACAGATCAATATGCAGGCACACAAATTAGGAACTATGGAACCTTGACAAGCACCACCTGAATGGGGAAGGAAGTTTCATCAACTCAATTATTCTTGAAAAGCAGGATTTTCCTCATTTCACAGATCTAGTGAAAATTGAATGCTCCATAGTACTTCTATCAAGTGATACAAAAGTGCAGAATATTAATGAAGAAACAGAACTACTGATAACTACCTTATTTTTTAATTATTGTATTTTACAACTCAACCCAAGTACGTATTTCCAATCTTTAACTCCAGGTCCTCTTGGACTTGAAGCCTGGACTTCCCGCACAGAGGGGGAACACAAGCGCAGCTGGCTTGATAACCACCTAATTGAATAAATGAAAAACGAGACAAACGACACAAAAACAAAGGGAAGAAGGAAAAACAAAAACATGGAGAAGATAAAAGTAGTGCAACAGCAAAAGATACTTGAGCATTCAGAAGCAGACCAAAAACAAAAGGCACGCACTTCAAAAGAGTACTGAAATCCGGGGAAAAAAAAATGCAAATCAAGGGATCCACACTTTCATACTGACACAATTCCGCAAAAATCCGACTCATCCTCCTGATGGATGAAAAAATTGGTCGCAAAATTTCTGATATCCAGACCGTTCATCTGGTAGGTCCAGCTTCACGTGAAGCATGAGTGAAGAACCAATCCAATGGGAATGTGAAAACTTTGATACGAGACTGCATAACAGAGTAAATAGATTAAGCACTAGATCATCAAGAGATTCCAAAAATAGTCCCATTGTAGAATAGAATCATTTGAATCCACCAGACACTCTAAGCGATCGCTAAAAATGAAGTCTTCGTAGGATACAGGAAAAGAAAGACCTAAAAAGAGTGTCACAAGAGCTCAAGGACCCAACTACCAAAAGAAACAACTTCGCATTTGAAAGAATGGATCCGAAAGAAACGAACCCGAAATGCAAGATGCTTGTTGGCGTGCACATCCATTTGAGAAAATGCCAATAAAACAATAATCTTTTTCTTCCCAAAGTAGAAGAGCATAGAGACACAAATGGCAGAAACCCAACAACACCCAACATCCAGAGAAGGGAAAAAAGGGTGGGGGGAGAACATAGTATTCAAAGCAACAGAAACAAGAATACTATTGTTAATTGGAATAGTGGTAGAAGTAAAAGTTGAAACAGTACCGGCTTCTCCAGCATCACTGTCTTTCCGTTTAAATCTTCTTGCATCTCTCCCGACGAAGAAATCAAAGAATCCCATGTCAATGCAGTAGACGGAGGAGTTTCAGAAATCAAAATCATCAGCTATGAATAAAAACGTAAGAGGGGAAAATAAAATCAGGGAATCCAATAAATGCATGACGGCCGATTGAAGGGAGATGCCGGCAACGCTGTTTGAATTGGTTGTCCCTGTGCTTTATAAACGGGAATCATCCAGAGACGAATCCAACGAATAGCTGAAAATGGCGGATTCACGTTGCTTCATCTCTTCCACACGTGAATTGTATTAGCACGTGTCAAATCCAGCACGTTCAGTCATCAAATAAGAAATGATGTTAGGTTGTAGGGTGTGTTTGGGAACGGATAAAACTTTTGATGAAAAGTTGTAGAGATGAAAAGTTGTCAAATGATGTGATATGATAGGATTAATGATGATGAATAAAGATGATAAAGTTGAAATAGATAGGTTTGTTGTGTTGGTAGTTGTGTAGAAATGATTGAAAAGTAGGGTAGTTGTATAGAAAAATGTGAAGAAATAATTAAAAAAATAGGATAGTTATGGAGAGTGAAAAATTTTAAATTGAAAAGTTTTAACTTGACAACTTTTTGTTGTTAACAAACACACCCGTAGTGTAACAATATTCGTGTATGATGCAATTCAAACACACTTGCGGATGTGGAATTGGATGGAATGCTGCGAAAGTGTGTAGTATTGGTTAGCAAATTATATTAAATTAAAATTATAGATTATTGTTGTGGTATCAATAGTTTCTTGATCCGTCTCCCACACCTCGCCTCAGGAACTTTTATTTGTCTTGCTATTGTAATTATATTTCTTCTTACCTTTTCATCTTATTTTGTATTTAACAAAATTTACCCCATTATTATTTAGTTTTGCGAAAACACCCTAACTTATAAAACACAACCAGGTTTAATGTTTGACGAGACAAATGCAAATGCCTACAAATAAAAATTATATTCCCCAATGTGTATGCCTGGTGCCTGTTATATGTATATATACATATATTTTTTTGGTTAAGATGTGGGAAGCCTGTTATACATGTAGAGTATAATTCCGTTGGTTAAGGCTAAGCAAACTACTACTTAGTCCAGACAAAAAAATGATTTACAATATTATTTTGGAAATTTTCTAATTAAATAATTAATCTAATTATATTTAATTTATAAACTAAAAACTTGACCATTTTTAAAAGTATGTACAATTTTTTTTTTGAATTTTTAAATACAAGAGTGTTTTAGTCATTTTCACCATTTTCAAAAATATTAAAAAACGTATATATCCAAAAATAGTAAAACTTAACTTATAAATTAAATACACTTAGATTAATAATTTTATTAAACTTTGAAAAAGAGAAATAATAAAATAATAAAAAATAAATTTTCTTTCCAGGACTAAATAATAATTTGCTTTTAACTCAAACTAATGGGACCACTGCTCACATATGTTACCGGCTGAAAGAGAACTGGAAAGCGAGTGCAGCCAAAATTCTATAGCTTCGAATTTTGGCTGCAGTACATAGTCACATGTTCTAAGTCTCAAAACGTTACAGTCCACACACAAATTTGAGTAAGAGTAACAGGGACAGGTGATTAGAAAAGGGCATGACGGGCCTTGTCCAGCAAAAAATCGCTTTCGTAATTCATACAAGTCTCTTATTAGTTATTACTCATGCATATCACCGTCGCCTTGAAGAACTGTTGAAGATCGATCGTCCTACGTCCGAAGTTTGGCCACCTAAATAATGGATTAGCCGTGTCTGCCGACACTAACCAACCTGATTCATCATTACCTACCAATTTCTCTCTTCTGATCCTACCTGTCCATCTCCATAAAATAAATGCCCAACAAATCGTTCACCAATAAGGGCCAAGTTGAAGAATGCTAGGGTATGCGCTGCAACCGTCTGTTTTCTTTGTACAGATTTCTTATCATTTAAAAAAAAAAAAAATCATAAAAAAATTAAATATCTCTCTCTCTCTCACTCACACACACACACAAACCGACTTGATCATGATAGTCTATGAATCAAATGTTGTACAGGTTTAAAAGCTCTGTAACATGCACACAATGTGATGACCGACCGCATTAATACAACCCAAATTGAAATATTCTCCAATGACAACCACATCCCATTCTCATCAAGATCAGTTATCCTCTAACAAATAAATTTGTCATAAATATTTTTCTTTTTCAAACAAAATCCTTAACTGTGCCTGAGTCGCTGTTCCAAGAGATCATTTTCCTTCCTGATTGCATCCAGATCTGCTTCGAGTTTGTCCACGTCAAAACTTCTTGAGGCCATTGTGGCAAGCTTTGCTTCCAGGTCTGCTGTTTCCCTTCGAGTTCTGTCTGTTGCAAGGATCTTCTCTGATATCTGTTGAAAGCTTTCATGGATGCTTGTTAGAAGCCTGTAAGCCTGCCGCCTCACAGGGTCATTCTTCGCATCCCTACATAAATCAGTGGCGCATGCCAATCCAAATAATTATCACGTTCAAAGCCAGCCTTTTGATGTTAGGGTCTATCCACCTCGAGAGATGTTAGAGCAATGCATATTGCACTGGGCTCAAAAAGAAATGATTTGATAACTTAAAGCCAAGGGCCCTGCCAACTTTCGTAAACACGTGTGGGACAAGGACACCAAAACAAAATAAGCAGTCCATATAGTCTGTATTATTTTTATCCTTGGTATCCAGCACAGCCCAATAGTGTAGGAGGACTTGCAATTCATGGACATGTGGATTTATTGCACAAGCCAATTTTGTTTCAAATCCTTTTGATGGAGACATCCTGCAGAATCTAATGTTTTGAAATAAATGCTGCAAATTTCCTTCAGGACTGAGGGCAATGATCATGAAATTCATTGCAGAATTATGAGTTTCCAGACGGATCTGATTGGTCCACTGTCAAATGAACCATGCCACAAACTAAGCACACCATGCATCTTGTGTCATGTGGTTCCCCTCCTTAGCTGATATACAAATATCAGTACACCACAATCAAACAACTGGTGCAAGATGGATACCTGAATACAGCTTCATCAACCACAGCATAAGTTCGAAGAAGGCGATCTTCTATGGAATTACTTTCAATCTGAAGTTGCCGGGTATCCTTCAGTATCCTTTCAATATCTGCATCTTGTTTTCTGCTGTTTTTTGTAATCTCTGTAATCCGCTGAATATAAGATTTTCGAGAGGCACTTTTCGGCAAATTCTCAAGCTCCGCAGAGAGTTTATAATGTTCCTCCTCTCTATATTACCAATGAAAGTGACAGCCACTGGTTAAAAATAAAAATATGAATATATGATGCAACTGAGAAGAAAAACATTAACAATCAGAACAAGATACAAACCAGAAGCAGAAGCGCAGCATCAGAAACCTAAAAGGAAAGGGCAAGTCTGCTAAAATGATTCAGGTCCCTCAAAAATTTGTGTCAACAAATAAAGCATATCAGTTTGCAAAATCCCCATGTATCATTCTTTTTATCATTTTTGATGGATTTTTTTATGTCAAAAAAATGCGCTCTCCACACAGACACAGTGTAGGATTTATCAATGCATTGTGTTTAAAACTATTTGTTTAGCCTAAATATATAAAATCAACTTGATTGAAATTTTTTTTAATTTGAAATGTTAAAGAATATATAATTATAAAGAACCTCATGCATTTGCATTTGCACTTGCTGTGGATTGTATACAAATTTAATTAATAGGATTTTTCATATCATATAAGTATCTATAAAGGAGAATATGATGGATGGCTTGGATCTAAAAAAAATCAAGAAAACTGGGAAAACCAAGAGGTCGTAAATTGCATCCAGTTTCATAGGAGAAATGCCCAATCACGATAATCATTATTTGAATCACCCTCAGAATTCGAAAAACTGTTGGAAGCTAAGTCAAAACATTTTCAACTCATCATACCCCTCTTTTATGCCAATTTATAGCAATTCTTTTTCGTACAATTGGATAGAAATAGAATGGGATGGGATTTCTCAATCCCAAAATACCTTTTCCATTTCCAATATTACTTTTCTCAATCTGTATAATATGATCTATCATTTCCTAATACACAACTACCCCTCCTCATGCAATCTTATCATCTAAATCCAATTCCATTGGATAATTCTGAACAGGCACAAATAAAAACTTGTCAAATCAACCAGTTTGGTTGTTACAGCAAGATAAGAACAAGAAAATCTCTCTGATTTACTCTACAAAACGGGATGACAGTGAAAAAAAGTCCATAATTACCTCCTCTGAATTTCAGCAGTTGTAGCTTTTATCTCCAGCTCAATCTTTTCCAGCTGCACGAGCTTTTCCCTTTCGCCGAGTTTTTGTTCCTTAAGGGACTGCCCAAGGGTTGTTCCTTTTGCCTCCAAAGGTTGTCTGGAAGAATCTCTGCAAAGGTTTGTGAAGAACATCAAGAACCCATTTTCTAAAAGGCATGCTTGCAACAGCTGACTGCCTTAATAGTATCATAAAAGGAGGAACTGCAAGAAGCAGCCAATACAATCAGCTGCATACTAAAAGGTCCAGTATTGAAGCAAGCTCGCAACAGAGGAACTACAAGAAGCAGCAGATTCAATCGATTGCATACTAAGGGCGTGTTTGGGAAATGATAAAATTTTGACTGAAAATTTTTTGGTGTAAAAGTTGCTAAATCGATTGAAAAATGATGTGATATGATAAAGGGTAATGATGAGGTGTAAAAAGAATAAAGTTAAAATAGATAGGTTAGTTGCATAAAAATGATTAAAAAATAGGGTAGTTGTATAAGAAGATGTGAAGAAATAATTTTAAAATATAGTAGTTATGGAAAGTGAAACATTTTAGATTGAAAAGTTCTAGTTTAAAAAGTTTTTGTTAAAAACAAACATGCCTTGAAAGGCACAGTATTGTTCCATAAAAAAAAAAAAGCTCAGTATTGAAGCAAGCTTGCAACCTTTCAGATATTGTTATCTAAAGCATTTGCAAGTTTTTCGTCTAAAAAGTAAGCATGTTCATAATTTAGCCGTCAGATTGGTTTTCTTGCTCACTGCAAAATAAAAAAGAAAAAATATACTGTCACTGTGAATTTCAGAATGTTAATTGTGCAAGCAATTTTAGAAGTGAAACTGAAGGGGCCACACTGTGGAAATTTTAAACAAAAAGGAATAGAAATACTAGGAAGAATGAACTTGGTGACACACTTGATGACAAAAGTCGCCTAGCTCTAGGTAAATGAAATCAACATAAAATTGCAGAATATGCTAAAATTTCCATTTACTGAACTCACAAACTATGCACATCCAGTAGCATGGCTCCAAAAATAAACTTTGCACACCGACAGAAAATTTCAAAAGCTGGGTTGTGTGTACTTGACAAAAATTTTTCTTATAGGTTACCTACTTACCTCTGTGTTTCCAATTCCAGGAGACTTTTCTGACTTGCCTCCACTTGCTTACTCAGTTCCTCTATGTAGAAACCATAAGTATGCTGGTTGTCAAAAGCCATTCCTACAGCAGATTTCAATATCACATACTCATCTTCTAAAAGCTGAACTTCTGAAGTCCTTGAACCCAATTCTTCCATTAGCATCTTTTCCTTCCTTTGGAGGTCTTCAAGTTTTAACTTTATCTGCAGATGGTCAGACAGGGTTGACACATGAAACAAAATTCCTTCAACATGTGAAGCCATCTGAACAGTGTAATGATGACCATCAAACATTATTTAAGAGCATTTCATAAGACAAGATAAATAGCAGCAAGGTTATCTTTTGATGGTGGGAAATGCAAAATAAAATGACAAAAACGAAAATGTAAATGATAGCAGCAGGATAATGGTTGGTGTCAAACTTAAAGTTAATGGAGGCAATAGATAGCAAGAGATGATAAGAAGAGTAAGTAACCGCAAATTGAAAAAAAAAAAATGGTTGTTAGTAATAGATGAAGTAAAAATATTGAATCAAATGCATTTGCCTGGCCATTTCATTTATCCAAATGGAACCTGACTTATAAACCCCAAAAGGAAACTATATATATTTTTTAAAAAATAAACACTAAGTAATCACTGATTTGCATGGATTTGGTTAAGTGAACTCAACCAATTCTAGGAGTAGAGAAAGACTGTAAGAAGAACAGTTTTTTGCATGAGCATGGAAATAACAAATGCTCACATCCAATTTCTAATAGCCTTCTCAGCAAACTCCCAAAATCTGCATCCATGCAGAAAATGCATGCAAAATCTAGTGAAAACTGATAGGAGTGAAAATTTTGTAGCAATCCACATAATGTATGGCCCCATGCGACTGTTGAGTTGTTAGAGAATAATAACCTTGACAATGTCGTCTACTGTCAGACTCATAATGTAGCCATTAAGGTTTGACGCCCAAGGTCCATTCAGGGATTAAAGGTGGAAAAGGAAGAGAAAAATGGAGAAGCGGAGGAAAAAAGTGAATGATATGATGTTATAGGTGGTTAATGATTAAAAATAAAGTAATAAAGTAAATAAAGATAAATCAGTAAGGCTTTTTAATGAAAAGATGGAATAATGATTGGAATAGAAGTAATGATGAAGAACAATAGAGTGCTCAGAAAGTTAAGGTGTCAAATCATGCCAAAGGAATGGAAAATAGAATAGAGAAGTGTGGGAAAATTTTTCCAAATTTCCATTTTTCCCCCATTAACAAACGGAGCCCCAGTGATCTTTCTAATTAATCCCACATTTTACAAGTTTTATGTCAAACCCGTGTTGCATGTTTGGTAGAAAAATCATTGCAGGGAAAGCTCAAGGAAATCATAACAAATATGATACATTTCAAGACAATTCACCTTCACTGACTGTTCAAGGAGAGAAGCAAGCTTTGATTCTAGGTCTTTGTCATGTGGATCACTTCTCTGTTCCATGCTTTCTCCATCTATGGAAGGAATTGTTTTGAGCTTCCCTGATTTTCCCAATGGCTCCTGAACAATTGAATAAACCTCTTGTCCCCCTTTCTCATTAGAATCTTCAGAATCAGAACTTGATACTTCTGTGACAGGAGGCTTATCCATCTTCCCAGTAATAATTTGAACCTCAAGCAACTGGCGGTCAAAAGCCCCCTTGACTGCTGCATTTGAAGCCTCTGCAATCCGAACGTTGGAAGTATCAATGTCATCATCCTTGATTTCAGATGGGGCAACTCCTGAGCTCGTTTTTTCTTGGCAGGCTATCAGTGGTGCAGACTCATTGACAATCTGATGCCTCTGACCTATGTTCAAGGGATCACTACACTCAACAGAGTTGTTTAATGAACCATCGACATTGTCAACAAGCACTTCTTTTCCATGGAATCTGGTCACCATCTCTCTTTTGTCAGTGACTTTCCTTCCTTCTGATGTTTGGGATAGCCGTTCCACCAAGAACCTCAACAACTTGTATGAGTCCTCATCAGAAGGATACAGGAACTGCCGCAATCAACACATTTCTGCTTCTAAGAATAATTTTGAAGCAATAAGAAAACCGATAATTGAAACAAGGAGAAAACGAAATCAAGGATAACAAGAAAAAAGAATATTCTTAATGACTAGATTAGCTGTTAACTGGAAGGAACAAAAATATCCGCAACAAAGAGAAGTCAATGCCTGGCACGTTATCTAAGGGGGAATCTGATAGGAAAAGTGAATTATATTTTGGTGTCCAACCATGACAAGAAATAAAAGCATGATGAGTGGATTAACTAACTCAGGATTTATCTGATTGAGATTAGGAGGTTCTCACAGTCTAAGATGGGTTAAATATGTCGATTCCATGAATTTGCATGCAGTAGCCCATCAACAGGCAACTGCATGTAACAAATTCAAACTGCAAAAAAAAAAAAAAAAAAAAAAAGAAAAGAAAAGAAAAGAAAAGGCATGTATAGCATCTAAGAGCTAATCCATTGATCAGGTGGTCTAACTGATTAGACTAGATAAACTGAAATAAGCATGGCCCACAAGTTGGGGTGATTATGCAAAAAGCACCAACGAAAAAATGCTCTAGCATAGACGACCCAACACCTGCCAGCATTTCCACACGGAATAGCATGTGAGTGGGGAAAAGTGTATCATGCAGCTTGAAAAGAACAGCGAGGTATTGCTAATATTTCCATAGATATTTGCAGTACTACAGTTCATGGAACTGGAAGAGGG
Source organism: Annona cherimola (assembly GCA_030490835.1). Classification (NCBI taxonomy): domain Eukaryota; kingdom Viridiplantae; phylum Streptophyta; class Magnoliopsida; order Magnoliales; family Annonaceae; genus Annona; species Annona cherimola. Next base: position 119,613,612 of record CM059972.1, on the reverse strand, counting down.
ATATGCTCGAGGAGCGGTGCAACGCGATTAGTATTGTCAAAAATTTTTACTAAAATTAGTAACTTTAGCCACATAAAATATGTAATAAGATCAAGTTGTTCAAATTCTGCAAGAAAATACCAATTGTGCGCAGAAACCAGGCCATGTCTAGTGAATGAGGTACCACGTCGTGTTTAGATGCCTATGTTGTAAATGATTTCATATCAAAGCATTTCCGGCATCTTCCAATCCAATCGTTGGATTTTCAAGTGTCAGATGACGTATTTGTTCAATCTAGCCGATCCGTCCCGAACGAAATTCCTCCGTTAGAAAGCTTGGAGATATTTCGCATCAAAATATAACAGTTCCAAAAGGTTTCTGTAGAACAGATCAATAGACCACTCCAAAAATCCAGACCAATACTTAGAACGGTTCATATCAGCGGCTCAAGTGAAGACTAATGTGCTCGTGAGTAAGATGCGAGATATTCCAGCGAAGCATGAGCAGCAGCAAAAGAAAGTGAAGAAAAATGGAGACCTGGTGGAAACCGAGATCGCCTCTGTAACCAACGGCTTTGACGGCGGACGCAATATCCGTACAGACCTTGAATCTCTCGGCCATGGACGCCGGAAAAGAAGTAGGGTACTCATAGGAATCATCGATGAGTTGAAGGGATTGAGAGCAGATTGAGACGAGGGCGGCAGGAATGAGATCTTGGATGGAAGACACGCCTGTTGGGAGAGAGACTCCGGAACTTTCGAGAGAATTTAACAGGATTTCCTGAGCTTCTTCCATCGGCTGGGTGCGGCAGGTTGTTCTTCTTGGTCGACGCCGTCGCTTTTGCAGGATTAAGCAAGGAAGAGAACAAACTAGTTCCGGCGGAGAAATAGTAGCGGCTGCAGCAGCCAGCAGCTATGCCTATGCCTATGGCAGCTAATTCTCCCTGGGTCAGATCGGCCCATGGGCTTTGACTTGTTTTGCCTAACAGCGTAGCGTCCGGACATCGATCCAATGCATGGGATTCCTGCTAGCTCGTACAGCTAACTTTTTCTTTTCTTTTCTTTCTTTTTTTTTTTTTTTTGGATATTTTGTACGATATGATCGACATCTGATATTATAATCGAGAATATTCAGAATCCTCAACTCACAGTGAGATATTTTTTAAATACTGTTTTCGTGAGAGAAATTTGTAAAACTCCCGTGCAAAAGAAAAACGGCCACTCGCAACCTTCACCACGTTGTGGCAGCTCGTATAGCTACTTAACAAGCTCAATCTACGTTAAGTCCTTTTGCGGAAACGGTCAAATCTACTCCATTTATTATATTTACAGTTATTTGTTTAGTCAAGAAAATTTATTTTTATATAATATTATTGTACATAAATTATACATATATAAAATCAACGGAACAAAATAATTCGATGATGAATTTTAATTTTAGATTGTATTTTTAATATTTAAAATATTTAAAATATTACTAATAAATAATTATATAAAATATTATTAAATTCTAAATATACATGAATGTATTTAAACATTTCGTATAATTTACACATAGATATATATTTTTTAAAGTAATGTAGCCATGTACATCTTTGGTTTAAAAAATATTTTAAAAAATCTTATTTCCTAGCTAAAATAATAATATTAAATATAATATATAAATTAAAATTTTCAGCAATCATTAATTTGGGACAAAAGAACGCCGTTACAAGAAACTTGTGTAACAGAGACTCCTACCTAAATTGGACTTCTTAGAGGGATTTTAGTCTTCTTAATTTATTTGTATTTCTTTTTTCTCAAATTCTTACTTTAAAAGTTTTATTACTTATGAATGATATTATAATAATCATTAGATTTTTAAGGTTTTTCTCCAAAACTTTTTTTAGCCAATATGCCCACGTCTTTGGCTAATAATCATTCTATTTTCAGGTTTCTTTTGTCAAAATTTTTCATTATCAAATATACTTGTGTTTTTACCCTAAAAAAAGGCCCATGTTCGTCTTGGTTACGCAACATATCGAAATATTTGGTAATGAAAAAGTTTATTTCCTTTCATCATCTATTAACAAATATGCTGATGTTTTTTTTTACCCCTTTTTTACTCGTTAAATAAACATAGTGTTTGCTTATCTTCTTTGCCTTAATATTTTTATTTTTGAGGCGTGTTTCTGTGAAATTCATTTTCTATTTAACCTTTTTTATATTTAAAATATTGATGGCGGATGCACTTCATCAATCGTATTTAGCATCATTTATATTATTATGAAAATCTTCTTATTTTTCTATGGTTCTATTTGTATATGTATAAAATTAAGTTAATAAAATAGTTTAATGTTAAAATATTAATTTTAAAATAGTATTTTCAATATCTAACTGTTTAAAATATTATTTCTATGTAAATAAATAATTCTATAAAGTATTATTATATTCTATTACGTATGTAAATGTGTCTAAGCGTTTGTTATAATTTACATATGAATATATATATATTTTGAGCAAATGCGGCCCATGCACATATTTGATTTGAATGAAGTTTGGTCTTTTAACTAAACAAATAATGTTAAATACAATGAATAAATTGAATTTTCCATCAATAATCAAAATCTTAAAGTTTGAAGAGTTACATAGCTCAAGCATTATTTTTATTTATTTTTTTAAATTTCAAGCATTATCCTTACCTTTCATCCAAAACTTGATTATATATTTATCTTTCTTTAATTTTTTCCCCTCATTTCTTTTCACATTGTTTACTTCATTTTTTTCTCCTTTTTAATCCGGATCAGATCCATAATTATTTCCCTGTTTGACTAGTAAATTTCTGTAATATGAAAGGGAAAACTTTCAAAATCAACGGGCAAGTTCTATGGCTGTTGGGCTTTGGTCCCAAATCCCAATTACCAGTTTCCTAATTGATTCCACGGAACAAAAGTGTGACTCACCAAATCATCACCTTTCTCTAGTGAAAGTGAGAAACAGATAATTGGTTTGTTTTAGTTGAATTACTCTTCTTCTTAACTAATTTATAACCTTTAAATTGCCCCGTTAGATGAGACACATAATCAAGAAATTTTGAAAATTCAAGCCCCAGTTCGGCATTCGTCTTTTGGGCAGCATGGAAATTGGAGGAGGGGAGGAGGTGGCATTGGGATTCCCGAGTGAAAAGGATGTGGAGATAGAAATAGAGGAATGTAGGGAGACTTTGAAGGATAGCAGCCCACTTCCCCTGTTTCTTAGGGTATATATTTTTTTTAGTTCTTTTTTTCCAACATAAAAATTCCTACATATATTTTGTAATTTTTTGTTATTTAAAAAAATCATTCCTTATATTGTTGGTACCATTTCGATTTCATTTCAATAAAATCCACATATGGTCTGCAGTGCAGTGGGTAATATAAGATGTGATTTTTTACATATTTCCGCAGTTCGAGGACGTGGAGTATAAGGTGAAGAGCATGTGTGGGTCGTCCAACCCTCTGAAATCTGCAATGGTTACAGCAGTCTCCGGCCAGCTTAGTGAAGAGAATGGGATGTACAAGCACATTCTGAAAGGCATAAGCGGAAGCGTAGGACCAGGAGAGATGCTAGCACTGATGGGTCCCTCTGGCAGCGGCAAAACAACGTTGTTGAAGATTCTGGGAGGAAGAATTCAGGAGTCTGTCATTGGTACCATCACTTACAATGACATTCCTTACAATCCAGCTCTTAAAAGAAGGTGCGTTCATATCCCCACAAATTAATCCCATTTGGGCTAATGATATATGTTCAACTTTTTTTCTCTAATTGCTGATTCTCAATTTCTCCAAACGAATATTAGGATTGGGTTCGTGGCACAGGAAGACGTGCTTTTTCCTCAGTTGACGGTGGAAGAAACTCTGGTCTTTGTAGCATTTCTGAGGCTGCCCAGAAGCATGACCAAGCAGCAAAAGTACCAGCAAGTCGAAAACACCATGAAGGAATTGGGCCTTGAAAGGTTGATCTGTTTTCATAATCTCTGAAGGGCATTTGCCTATCAACACCAGTTGTGGCAACCAAATGTTTGCTCTGAATTACAGGTGCCGCCATACACGAATTGGAGGAGCAGTTGTGAAAGGAGTGTCGGGTGGCGAAAGGAAAAGAATTAGCATCGGCTATGAAATCCTAGTCGGCCCATCTTTACTGCTTCTAGATGAGCCAACCTCTGGTCTGGATTCTACATCTGCAAACAGGCTGTTGCGCATTCTTCAAAGGATTTCCAAGGTAATTGCGGTAGATGCATTTTTAATGTCACATTTCCCATTTTGATCTGATGTTGGTATTGGTGGGTGCTCAGGCAGGAAGGACAGTCATCATAACAATCCACCAGCCGTCCAGCAGGATGTTCCACACATTTGAAAAGATCTTGCTAATAGCCGATGGCTACCCAGTTTATGTTGGGAAGGCTAAGGAGGCAGTGGAGTACTTCTCCTCATTGGGGTTTGTTCCTGAGCTGGCCATGAACCCTGCTGATTTCCTGCTGGATTTAGCTACAGGCCAGGTGAACAATACCAGCATTCCAGATGATATCGATTTGACAGAACAAACATCTGAAAGAGATGTTATAGAAGTAAGCGGCAATACGAATTCTGTTGGTTTGTTCTTATTTCTGTCGCATCCATTATTTGATTTGTTTCTATGACCTTAATTAGTATCTCAGAATGAAGTTCAAAACAGAGTTGGAACCCACAGAGAAGGAGAGCCATGGATCAGGGAAGGCCCCAGCAGACCTACAATTAGCAGTCCAAGTTAAGGACTGGACCATTTCATGGCTAGAGCAGTTCCAAATACTCTTGAAGAGAACATTCAGAGAGAGATGCATAGATTACTTTGACAAGCTTAGATTGGTGCAGTCCATTGGAGTCGCACTTTTGCTTGGCCTTCTATGGTGGAATTCTCAAATTGGAACTGAGATCCAGTTGAGAGATCAGGTGACAAATTCCATTCAGTTCTCCTATTTCATGTTCACGTTCATAAATTTCTCTCCCTCGTCAATCAGACGACAAATTGTTTTTCACTGGTGCTAGGTGGGCTTGTTGTTCTACATCTGCGTATTTTGGACCTCATCATCCATTTTTGGAGCAGTATACGTGTTCCCATTTGAGAAGATGTACCTTGTGAAAGAGAGGAAAGCTGACATGTATCGACTAAGCGCTTACTACGTTTCCAGCAGCCTTTCCGACACGCTCGCCCATCTGCTGTACCCCGCCATTTTTATGACCATAGTCTACTTCATGGCCAACTTCAAGAGAACTCTCTCCTGCTTTGTTTCATCCTTATGTGCAGTGCAACTGATTGCAGTCACCAGCCAAGTAAGTTGCATTACCAAAAAGGAAAAATCTCGATTCAGCGACTGGGTCTTGACAGTTTAGTCTGATTCAGGGAGCAGGTGAGCTTCTTGGGGCAGCAGTCATGAGCATAAAAAGAGCCGGGATGACTGCTTCGTTATTTCTCATGTTCTTCCTTCTAACGGGAGGATATTACGTTCAGGTATTGAATTGAATTGAATCCCTCAGCATTACGTTCTTCTTCTCTCTGTCTCTATGGGACGATCGAATGGCTCTGCTTGTCAGTGATTGACTTGTCGTAATGGATCGTCTTGCTTTGCGCCTACGTGCAGAACATACCAAAATTCATGGGATGGTTGAAATACGCGTCGTTCATGCACCACGGATTTAGGCTGTTACTTAAAGTGCAGTACTCGGGATCAAGAGACGTTCTCTACGACTGCAACAGCGAAAATGGGTGCCGGCGCTTGCGGAGCTCTCCATCGCTCGCGACCCTTGATTTGAACGGTGGCCTCGAAGAAGTCTGGATTCTCTCGGCCATGGCACTGGCCTATCGCTTCTGCGCGTTCGTTTGCCTGCGCAAAAGAATAAGCATTTCTCGTTGCTGACATATAGATATGATTATGTATTGCCTTTTTTATTTTTATGGGCCATGGATAATGCCAGAAGATGCCTAGGAAAAAATCTCGTCGTTTTCACATGCGGTCATGTACGTTTTGGGAGTATGCTTTGAAAGATCTTGTTTCGTGGCCTGTGTACTTCTATTTTATTAAAAAGAGAAAATCTAATGCATTTCTAAGCGGAGAAAATTTTTAATCAAACCAGTTCAAGTTGAAGTCCTCTGTCTTTCTAAAAGGAGAAAATCCCATTAATTTCGTATCAAATTCACGTTTACAAAAGGGAAAGGAAAATTACTATCGTAATCGCAGCATTTGCTCCGAATTCTTAATATAATCCCAATTGCTGTATAAATTTCTTCTAGATTTATAACATTTTATCTAAAATTAATATTGGACCACGCAATCAACACAACACTTATTTACACAATGAAAAGATTATTTTGCCTTTTCAAATTATTTGATTAAAACAATTCAACTTTAATATCAATTCACTTGAGTCATTTTATATCAACAATAGATAATTTGCAATTATCAAGAAATGTATGATGGAACTGAATTATTTAAATAGAAAAAATTTGATAGACAAAACCGTCTTTCAATAGAGTTGATAATAATTATTTATGACATCGTTAATGATGTAAGTACAATTTAATTTGGTATGAAATGTTATAAGTATGATAGTAATCTATAAGATGTTGTAGTTATATTATGAATTAAGTGCATGAGTTGTGGTATAAGAACAATTGCACCTAAAAAAATATAAAATAATTTTTAGGGTAATTTGCATACACACCCACATAGTTTCACCGATATTGCAGATATATCCATGTAGTTTCACTAAATGCATATTACCCTCACATAGTTTCACCAAAATTGTGTGTTACACCAACGCTATTAATATCTGCTGTTATATTTTTAAAAATGACGAAAATGCCGTCATCTTCATGGGAGTAATATGCAATTTTGGTGAAACTATGTGGGGGTGATATGCAATTCGTGAAACTATGGATGAAGACATTTTTATCATTTTTGAAAATATAATGTCAGATATTAACGACAGTTAACGGCGTGAGAGTAATACGCAATTTTGGTGAAACTATGTAAAAGTAATATGCATTTCGTGAAACTACGTAGGTATATCTGCAATTAGCGTTAAACTATGTGAGTATATATGTAAATTATTTTAATTTTTATAGTTGCCTAATTGTTAGTATGACAAAAACACTAGTACAAAGAGATGCAAGGTCTATTAAGAGAAAAGTATTTGGTATGGAAGTGAATTGGAAATGGATAAAGACATATTGGGATTGGGTAAAATTATATTGATATTGGGTAAAACTATATTGAAATTGGATAAAGATCTATTGTAAATGGAAGATTGGATCATTCCATTTTATCTCACCTTGACTATCGACATGCTCAAAAAGAAGAACAGAACGCATGTATCGCATTGAAAAAAGGAATAGAGGAACAAACAGTGTCATTCGAGCATATATCACATAAAAAGAGGAAAGGGCGACGTAAAGACTAAAACGATATGAGTCCGGTTTCCGTGAAAACGTTTGCAATTGGGTTGAACGTGAAAACGCCTAATCTGCCGTCCATTTAAAACTTACGGCTGAGATTTGCAAGGGCAAAATTGGAATGGACTAACATCTACATGCGTGTAGATGTTGGTTAACTGAAGCCCCCCGCTTCTCCCTCTCCCCTCTTCCTCTCTTCTCTCCCTCCTTCCTGCCTCATCCCTCCCGCTCTCTGCTGCCGCTGCTCCCTCCCATTCCTCTCCCTCCTCTCTCTTCTCTCCCTCCTCCCTGCCTCGTCCCTCCTGTTCCCTACTACCGCTGCTCGCACTCCCATCTCATTGCCCGCGATCTTAGGTTTTTGTTGCTGCTGCTCCCTCCCGCGTCTCATTGCCCGCGATCTCAAGTCCTTGCTGCTGCCCATCTTTCTGCCCAAGCCTGCCACCGCCGCTGGCACATGCTGCCGCTGATCGCCTGTCTCGTCTCCAGCGCCGATGCCGCCCCGCCGCGCTGCTCCCGCTGCATCTTCTCCGGCAGTGGCAGATCCAGCAAGCAGCCTCCTCACTTACCGCAGCCGGACGCCGCTGCTCGTAGACGCAGCCGTCGTCTCCTCCGGCTGGTTGTAGCAGATCTGAATCCCGGTGTCTCCTCTGTCCAGTTCGTCTTCTTTGGTAGCAGCAACAGCAGATCGACGGCTGCCATCTTCTCCGACACTTCCAGCGTCTCTAGTGCTGGTGCCAGCCAGTTCCGGCAGATCGCAACAGATGGCCTCGTCCAGCGCCAGCAGGTCGTCTCAAATCTGGAAAATCCATTGCCGCTGTTGTCTGCCACGGCACGGCTGTTACCGCCGCATACATCCGCCCGTCTGGTTCTGGCAGTGGTTCGTTCATGGCAGCAAATATCGGGCATGGCAGGCAGGCACCGGGCATAATTTTTTTTTATATTAAAAGCACAAGGCTCCAAGCAAGCTATGATGGTATGTCTTTCCCGAATCTCAAACAACATGCATTAAATGCGCATTATTATGGAGAAGAAGCAAAGTGCGGTATATGCATGTCAAGCGTGAAGTATGTCCAGTAGGTTTCTGAATCCATGTGCTCGTTTTAAGTTTGCTTTTATAATAGTCATGATTAGTCAACGAAATTAATGCACATGGATAGAAAACATGACACCATTGCAAAAGGAATCCATGTGGGCATTAAAAGCTTGCATTCAGATGCATTCATGAATTTTGTTTCAACGTACATGCATTCAACATGTGCATTCAGATGCATTCATGGACAGATTTTTTTTTTCTACTTAAGAAAATCCGTCCATAATGCATTCATACATATTTCAGATTAATGCATCCAAAATAAATAAAATAATCACATGAATATTCTAATGCAATAATGAATATTTTGAGTATTATTAAATATATATATATTATGGGTGAAATCTATTATACCCAAAATCGAAACGTGGGCTCTGATACCACATGTTGAAAATCATGTGATGCGGAAGCGTACCTGAATCCATGTGTGTGTAGATTCCACCTGTAGACCGAGTAGAATACAAGGTCTTCTCCCTCAACACTTTTCCCCGTGATACGAGTGGTAGATGGGAACCACTTGTAATGTAAACGTGTGAGAGAGGGACCTAGACTCCTTTATTTATAGAGCTCTTCCCATCATGACTCAATTAGAAGTGTAGTTCTACCTGAACTCGAATTGCGTACGCAATTCAGATATGACTGGGCTTTCTTTAAATTCAAGACTTATTATCTAATTAGGGTACCTTATAGGAGTATAACTCTAACAGCTCTCTCCCGAATCTCTTGGCCCTTGCAGTTTGGTAACTAGAATTGGCCGTGGCCAAGGCTTCCGCCGTTCGAAACCCGAGTTGGATTCTTTCTGCTTCTCTTACGATTTTTTTCCAGTTGATCTTCGATTTTCTAGGGCTTCGTTGGAGATGTTTGGGAAATTTTTTGATTGCTCATGATCTTTTGATTCCTTTTAATGTTTTCTTTTCTTTTTTGGTTCACGAAATTTTCTTTTTGGATCCTTGGGGGAATCTGGTTATTTTATTTGGTTTGTTAGACATTTTATTCCTTTCTCGTTGGCTGTGGAAGGCTTTTGCTTCTTCTTCACATTTCCCTGTGACTTCCTTCGATGTTGATCTCTTATGATTTTATTTAAACCTTTGAAAGAAGGTGCTGGGAGGAGCGTTGAGGTAATTTTTTATGATTTTGTATTGCAGGAAATGTCTGCCTCTGTCATAGATGGGAATCATCCCGTCGCTGGGCACATCATTTCCACTACAATTGGTGGCAAAAATGGGAGCCCAAGCGGGTAAGAATGTACTCATTGGAGTTCAATGTCTTTTCAATTATTCGTTCTTCAACTTGAAAATGATGGAGCGTACTATTTTTGTTTTTCGTTTTTACCTTATTGTCTCTGTTGAATTACGATTATGGAAGGAAAGGATGCTTTAGTTTCATAACCTTGCTTGATTTTGATTTTTTTCTTTGAGGTTGTTGTGGTCATCTTGAGCCTTGCAAAATGGGCTTTGCCAGAGAGGCTGTGTTGCGCGGTCTCCCTTGCTTCTCTGATATGGCCAAAAAATGAGGCTGGCTACTGGATGTTGGTAGGATTTAATGATGTTCAAAATTCTCTGGTTGATTACTTGAGAGATTGGATGCCTTCTTGTCATGTTTCATAGATATTTTGTTGCTTCTGCAAGATATTGTATTCCCCGTTAATTAGGCTGTTAAATCTCAGAAAAGCATTTCTTGTATATACGTTTGTGCATTGTCCATGTTGATGGTTCCTGATTTCAGTATTGTCAGGCTAATTGCATTTCCCTGCTTCCCTTATAGACCATTAGTTATATGAAGGAGCGTGTTGTGGGTACAGGTTCATTTGGAGTTGTCTTTCAGGTATATGTGATAATTGTATTTGTTTATATGGTTGACTTCAGTGACCGTGTTTTCAGGTTTTTATTATCCACTTCTCAGTTTTGTTAATTTTTTTATAAGGCTAAATGCTTGGAGATAGGAGAGACTGTAGCTATAAAGAAGGTCTTGCAAGACAGACGATATAAAAATCGGGAGCTGCAATTAATGCGCACAATCACGCCCCAAACCTTGCCAGTCGTTGAATTCGTTCTCTCGCTACTCACGCATGACGGCTGTTTCTGGACAGGGAAAAGGGATTGCCCTCAGTTCCGACAGACATCCCCGGTGCTTGAAGTCACGCATGCCTTTCTCCGGCGTTCTTCTCATCGTCATCTCCGGCGACCATGGTGTCTCTTCACGCTCGTCATCGAAAGAAGACCATAGGTGAAGTGTAATCTCCTTGCCCTTCATCCAAACATTCGGAATGTACTCCTTGCCCTTTATCCAAACATTCGGAATGCACTCGTTTTTCTCAGGTATTCTTTCATGGCATAGAAGCCAAGGATTATTCTAAAAGATGTAGCTGTTTAGCAATAGATGAATAGCTATCGTCCAGGAAAACAAGCTAACCAATGTGAAAAGTTGCAAATCTGGCAGTTGAGGGGCTTCATGATACACCTTTTCTTCCACTATAATAACTTCCAATCATTAGTAATGGTTGGAGCAAAGATTCTTTGATGTTTTAACTGCACACAAGTCCATCCTGTGACTACTAAATGATATGAACTTTTGGTCTCAGTTGGGTGTTTAGTTATTCTTTGCAAAATGTCGTTATTATTTCCTTTTCAATGTTATACATGGTGATAAATGCTTTGCCTACAAAGTGTTATTTTAGAGTATTGTTGATTCATTGTTCCAAACTATTGTACTAGGAAACATGGCTGATGATTTTGTGCATTCTGCTTAAGCCTTGGGGATAATACCTGAGGTTTCGAATAAAATTGTGGTTCTTAGTGATGTTGAGTTGGATCTCACTGGATGATTGGTTGTTGTCACATTGCAATCTCAGTGGTAATCATTTTAGCATTTGAAGATGTATACATGTGCAGTGGAAACTGAAAAGTTGTGTATGCAACTAGTACCAGCTGCACTTTTCTCAGTTCAAAGTAGTGTATGCAACTTCTACCAACTGCACTTTTCTCAATTCACCTATTCCAGCATATCGTTTGACCATGTGTATAGCTGCCTATGTGTACTCTTCAAATAAAGAATAAAGGTAACCTAATTGAATCAGGTTACAAAGGTCTTTACTTCTGCAAGATGTTGCTTCATAAAATATGCAACTCCAGAGGAAGCCGACAGAGCCATTAGAGCTTTACATAATCAGTGCACTTTACTAGGGGTGAGTTCAATGCATCTGTTAACTGATGACCTATCTTTAATTACTCTTTCTGTGTTTATTGTAGGTGCAATTGAATTCAAATTGTTTGTCGGGGGATTGAATAGACAAGTTACAGAAAAAGAGGTTGAGAAAGTAAGTTTCATTGACTTTTGAGTAGTTTGCCTTCAAGTTTAATATGAGTGTCATGTATCATTTTGACCCAGCACTATTATAGGGTATAGACAATAGTAATTGTTGTCCTCCATTTATATGTAATCAGACTAGGATAACTACTGCCATAAAAGCCTGGTTTCTTTTTTGGGTTTGGTTGTTATGAGTCAATTTTTCTAATATGTAATTCTGTTTCAGGTATTGGCTCCTTTTGGTCATGTTGAGGATGTCTACCTTAAGAGAGACAATTTAAAGCAAAGTGGTGGTATGCTATCTATAGTCTCTCTTCATACTTATTCTTAGCATTCCAAATCTTATGACATTTTTGCTATATTCAATCTTTTTTGCATAATTTGTAAAGGGTGTGGATTCGTCAAGTTTTCAAATAGAGAGATGGCAGAAGCTGCTACGGATGCTCTTAATGGAACCTTCATGATGCGAGTAAGCTTGCTTTTCTTTCCATATTGTCCTTTTTTCAGTTTTCTATTGGCCCAGCATAAGCACTTTTTTCTGCTTTGCAGGGTTGCAATCAGCCCTTAATTGTTCAGTTTGCTGATCCAAAACAGCCTAGAGGTGGAGGAGAATCAAGGTTTGTGTTGAGTTGTTTGTTTACTGTTGTTATTTTGTTTATTTTGCTTATAACATGCACAGTGTTTATTCAAGTATTTTAGAGGCTCTATGTTATTCAAGTATTTTCTACTTCCATTTCTCGGGTAAATGCATGCTCAGGTGCAGATGAGGTCCTTGGAGTTCTGGGATGGTCTATTGGTTGTAGCTGGCCAAAGTGGGTAGAAAATGGACCTCTTCTCAAGTGCTGGTTCATGAGACACATCAAAGGCCAAAGCCAATCATTTTCTTGAACACTGCAACACATGATAAGAGGAAATTGGTTGCAGGTGAGTGCATGGGTGGATTATCCATGTAGATCAGTTTTGACTTTTGCCCATTTTGTCTATTTGTTCAAAAAGATATTATAGAATAAAACAAGCAGCAGCTAATAAAGTCCAAAATTCAGTTTGAAAATAGATTTGATATTAGTTTGGGACTTATCATGGCACGCTTTATTCTTTTTCAACTCAGATTGTCATGAAACTTGGGTCATTACTTTTCCATATATAGGAATTTAAGCATGCTAAGTTTCACAATTTTTTAAGTTCATAAAATAGTTCACATACCCTATTGAATTTTCTGCTATATCTCTTATTGAGCAGCCCTGTTCAATAGCATGTTTTAATGGCGCACTATTTCTATTTTGATTAACTACTTTCACCATATTAAAGTACATACATCCATCTTACTTTTTGATAAGTCTTAGATTATTTGAATTTCATGTAACCATTTAAATTCACTTTGAAGGCTACAACATATAAAATTCTATAATTCATAGTTGATTTGTATGAGTGACACTTGACATCTTATTTAGCCCAAATAATCTGTAACAATGATCACTTTGCATTAGTAATTATTTATTTATTTATTTTAGATTTGACCCTAAAATCTCACTTTTTATAAATCATTTTCAAGACTGTGAAATATAGATTTGTGTAAATCATAGAATTTCTTCAAGTTAATAATTTATACAACTTTTATTGAGTATATACTTGACATCAACTTACATTATTTTTCAAAATAGGACTTGGGTGGCCAAAATTATCCATTTTCATAGCTTTGTAAAGTATGATCATTTTGCATTAGTACTTATGATGATGATAGCATTGAAAAGTAGATTTTCACAAGTCATGTAATTTCTTTAGTTTTACACTTTTTAGAACTTTCGCTAGGCATCTTGAAAGCTGCCTGTTTAACTATGTTCTTCTTGTGATTAATGCTTAAGCACTGCTATTTTGCAATATTCAGAGCAAAAAGCAACAACTGTAGGTTATTTCTCCTCTTAACTCATATACATTCATATGTATGTGATGTTATACATACGAAACTTGTCATAATAATTTATGAAGGTTATTTTTTTTCCATCCTTGTACATGTATGGTGTGTTGATTCAAGAATCTCGAGGCCCAAAGGAATTTCCTGATAAAGAAATTTGTTGTTATTTGGGATATTTTTGTATAGAGGTTATTTCTGTACGCCCAAGCTTGAAGGCAGCAAAATAGTTTTTCTATGAAAGGTCTTTAGACATGGTAGAATAGCACTTTGGTGGGAATTTCTGCTATTCCTGTAATTTTATAGTCCCTTCATGTTTTTTTTTTGTTAATCTGTGTGTGTGGTGTTATACTGATGCATCGTTCCACTGTTTCATGCAATAATAAATTGAAATTTGTGCTAGCGCATATTGCTGCTATCCATTCATCAAAATGTTTTGGAATGTCCGTTTCTTACATTTTTTCCTAGTTGTAATCTGTTATATTTTTTACCATTTACTGCTATGCTTGGTTGTAACACGTGCTAGAATCCAGTGCATTCAATCTCAAAGAGCAACAGTCCACTGTAATTCAGGTGCTGCATCACATCAGGGTGCCTAAGGAAAAGCTCCAAAACATGAAGTTTGGAATAAGGTGAGAGTCTTGCACTATTTGATTTTCTTTATAAAGTTGAAGTTAGTGTCTTCTTCGAGCACTCTATAAAAAAATGGTGACAGATATGGCATCCAAGTCATGCAACTTTGGCAAGTGGGACCCCCGTCTTGGCGATTCATATCTATGATGCCTCACGTGGAAAAAATCATCCTGTTCAACATTGCCATTTGATCCATTTTGTTGTAACATGTGACTAGAGTAGCAGCATTTCATGTTGGAAAATCCAAGAGGGGAGTGATTCAATGTAACCAGTTTTTTTTTTAATAAAAGAAAACACTTATAATGTTCATCCATGGGTTATGATCCCATGCAATGGTTGGTTTCATATTTAGAAATAAATTTTCGTGTCAAATATAATCCATTTGTAATACTTATTAATACATCATTATTTTAGATATTAAAAAGCACTCATATTGGAATTTTTATATTTTCAAAATTTAATAGCCACATTTTCACTTTGCATCTCGTGCACGACACTTCTATTCCAAGGAACTGATCTCTGTTGGCATAAGGCTCCTCAATAAACTTCATTCCCTGCATGAATTTTATTACATTGACTCGCTACCATTATCTTGCCATGGGCAGGTTCTCATTCATATTTTTAATGTTGCAAGATTTCTCAAGGAATCTAAATATCTTGACATGAAAGATCCTGCAGAGAGGGAAACTAGAAGTTTTGCAAAGAGAGAAATTAGATTTTTTCTTGCTTCTGTAGAGAGAGGAATTAGTAGTTTTCTTGCTTTGTTAGTTTTCCCCATTGAATTTGACGAAGGGACAAGAAAATGTATGGTAGCAATGCGTAAGGCGGAGATCGGCAAAGATATCCTAGAAGCTATCCTGTGAAAGGATCTCATTCATATGAATTGCTGTTTGACACATGACCTGATTGGTTGGATTGTGATGCTTCTTTTTATATCTAAAAGGCTAAAAGACAATTTCTATGAGAAGATCAAAGTTGGTTTGAATCAGATGCTACCATGGAAATCATTCATTAGACAGCTGAAGACTTACTTGGATACCGATTTTCAGCGAAGTGCTCTAATATGCAAATTCATGGAGGCTCTAGAAAGTACATACCAAGATGTCTGGAGAAAACGTGTTTATATGTCCCCTCACTGTTTTATGTATCTTTTTTAGTGTCCTGTCTTTTTGGTATCATCCTGTTTGCAGCGTGGAAGCTTTTATAAAACAAAATCAACTCTCTTTGAAATGGTTACATGTGATGTTCGGAAGAGTTCTTTCATTTTTCATTTGGCTGATCCCCACGCAAATGGAGAAAGTGTGAAACTGATTGCAGAAGGAGAATGGAATGCCTTCGATGACATCAATTCAGTGCTTACGACTTGGTCGAATAAAGAAAATGCTGAAATTTTGCTAAAACGAAAGGTATTTGAAGGAAACCACACTGAATGCGGAGAAATTGATGGAGGATCTGACACGCAGCGACAATCCCAATAAGAAGAATTTATGTCGTTAATTTATTTTTTATTTATTTCATTTATTTACTTTTATTCCATTGTAAATTCGTGCCGTTAATTTATTTTATGATTTATGTTCATTTATTTACTTTTATGTCGTTGGAAATTTTATATTATTTACACAAAAAAGTAAATAAATTAAAGTAAATCATTTTTAATAAAAGTAAATCGTAAATGAATGAAAAAGTAAATAACGGGTGGTCTCAAAATTTACAATTTTTCTAGTAAACCAAAGCAAATCTTTTAAAATTTGTATCATTTTATTCTAAGTTTAATGGTACAAGATGACAAATTATTGTAAATCATAAGAGAGAAAAAATGTGACAACGGTCATTTATTTACTTTTTAAGACCACTTATTACAAATTAAATTCCTTCTATGAGAAATAATAAAAATCAATGATACTTATAAATAATCACAAAAGTATTATAGCATTTGTTCATTTTTTAGTCACAATATAGGGTTAAAAAATAGGTGCATAATAAGTACAGGGACGAGTTTTATGCTGACTATAATTAATATACGTGCTTATTATAAAAATTTATAACATATACAAATTTCTACCTTTTCAGTAAATAAAAGGAAGCTTTCCTTAGGGTAGTCCGCACGTGTGTACGTGCGGCTACCTTCAAGCTATACATATTTTTATTTTTTAATTATAAATATTTATATTAAATATATGTCATGAATCATAATATTATAAATTTTATAAGTTATAAAACACCATATGGATTTAAGCTGGATTTAAGCAATTAAATCATGGTCATTCATTAATTTAAACATTTTAAATCAATTAATTGCTTGGATTAAACGATTTGTCTTAATTTTATTAATAAATCTAAAATTAAATCATACATTTTGTAATTATTCCATACAACATAAACACTCAAACTTATCATTATTAATTTATTAATTCTCCTTTTACTTACTATATAATTTTAGGCTATTAATAAAATTCTATTTTTATTAATTTCATGGCCTAACATTTTTTCATATATGTACGTCACATACTTATGGGCTGAAATTTAAAAATTGTGGGTATCATAGTACTTTAAAATTTTCTCTGTCCTATTTTCTTTATCAATACGGCTTCAAAACTTATCCATTTTTCTATCCCAATTTCTTGTCTACACTATAATTTTGAAGATATGAGATTTAAAATTATTACGAAGAATTTTTGTACAGCAAATTGTAAAATTTTAAAATTGAAAATATTTATATGAACAATGTTTCTACAACAAAATTATATATATTTAAATATCTATAGAAAAATAATTCTACAAAAATTTTAAAATCTAAAATTAGGAAAAAATCATAAGAAGAACATTTCTATAGCAAAATTGAAATTGTAAATTTTATAATAAATACATGGAAAACATTAACATAGTAACTGTACAAATATAAATCATAAACTAATTATATGGAGAATGATGCTATAAAAATACATTAAATTAAAATCTATATACAAATTTATTACATACAATTTTTCTAAAATAAATTTATATATAAAATTCTTAAAATACAAATGTGAAGCACACCTATAAAAGAAATTTATATTCTTGATTTTTAAATAAGTATAGATAGAAGTTCACGTCATTCATTTGAAGATATGATTTTTCAAATCATTATATGGTATAATATATTTAAAATTTCAAATTTCAAATTTCAAATTTTTAGATGAAAAATTATTCTACACAACTTTGGGAATCTAAATATTAGATTAATTTCAAGAAGAACAATTGTATATCAAAATTAAAACCGTAAAATTTACATTAAATACGTGAAGAACATTTATATCATATATTTAAATATATAAAACTCAAACCAATTATGTGGAGAATGATGCTAAAAAAATTTCTGTATTACTATAATAAATTATTCATCATAACTATTACTGATGCATATAATCTATTATCTAAATACTAATGTATGTTAGTAGATTTTCATAGCATAAACTCCAAAATAATTATGACAATATATGTTTCAATCTAGATTGAACTACGAAATAATTTCATACATTATTTTTGGGTCTAAAAAATTAATTTAGCATTTAACAACATTTTTATTTACTTTTATGCAGTTGTAAATTTTATATGATTTACACAAAAAATAAATCATTTCAAATTTGTGTCATTTTATTCTAAGTTTAATGGTATGAGATGACAAATTAATGTATCATTTCAAATTATATGTTTAATGGTATGAGACATAATAAAGGTGGCAACGGTCATTTATTTACTTTCTGATACCACCTATTATAAATTAAATTTCTCTTTATGAGAAATAATAAAAATACACACAAGCATTACAGGATTCGTTCATTTTTTGGTCAAAATATGAGGTTAAAAAAAGGTGCATAATGAGTAAGGGGACAAGTTTTATGTTGACCATGATTAATATACTTGTTTATTACATAAACATATAATTTATACATTTACGGATAAATAAAAGTATATTAATTACGCATAAATAAACATATAAAAGTATACGTATAATTACTACTTTTCCAATAAATAAAAGCATAAATATTTATTAGCGACTTATTAATATATATTAATTACGTAAAATATCCAACTATTGGATTTGTTTATATTTTAATAAGAATCTATATTTATATTTTAGTATATTTTCGTATTACATTTACGGATAATATATTTCATATAAATTTTATGAACAATCTATAAAATCCATCAAATCCATCATATCAGTACATCTGTTTACGATTACTCTATAAAATTCATAAATCATGTAAATATTAGTTTACGATTTTGCATAATTCTTGTAAAATCTGTGTTGTCCATCTAATTGGTGAAAATGAAATGTCATGAATTCTATTTTAGCTGTTAAAACTGTATAACTGGTTTATCGTATCAAACGAATACGTATCAAAATAATTTAGTCTATAAAACTCGTAAAATTTATAAAATTTATAAATTTCATATGCGCTATATCCGTGAAACTCGAATAACCTGTAAAATTTATTTCATTGGAAAAATGAATACAAGATTATCAGTGGAACACATCATTCCCATAAATTTCATAAAAACTGTAAAAGCCGTAAAATCTGTAAAATCTATATCAACGGTCAAACAAGCTAAATTATATCAGTCGTTCAAATTTATTTCTTTAAATAAAATTATTCTTAATTTTATAATTTCAGTCCTACATTACAGATTATAATTTGGAATGAATATCATTCAATTTAACGTTGGGGATCACTCATCATCTATAGTAATTTATTAAAATCATGTGAATAATCATAAAAATGCATGCACCTCAAAGTGTTATAATTTAATTCACCTACCCCTACTCACGGTTTACCCACATTTCTACTCTCATGCTATGAAATTACCTTTTTGCCCTCATTTGCATTTTATGCAAAAGTGCAAACGTTTGCATTTGAACCCGCCTCAAACGATATTGGCACAATAGACTTCTCACATTTACGGGGTTGGATCAAGCTCTCAGTCGTCGTTGGCATTGAAGGACAACGGCAGTATTTCTTGGACCGACGACAGCAGGGTAGGCTTCGTCTTGGAGCTGACATTGAGAAAGCTATCACAAGGAGGACGACGACTACATTCAGAAATACAAACCCGCCCATCTTGCGGCTTTCAGCTTTCTTTAAGGCAGCAATTACTACGACCAGAACAATTACATAGAGAATTAAAATGGCGCGACTCTTGATCGACATTTCTCTAGCTAGCACTCTGTTGGAATGAAATATGTATTACCACGAGACGGAAGAGATGTGCATCTGTTTTGGTTATCTGGAATTTTTTGAACGACGGGATTTGTGTCTCTGTCTGATGTAATAATATATTTAGGTTGAAATGCAGATAAATGACCATCTTTACTAATTAAATAGCATATGGTAATTAATTATAGTAGTGCATGTGTATTATTTTTCATTGTTACATTCTATCTGTTCTATCTTTTTAATTTTATTTTTTGTGAATAAAATTCTCATCCCCTCTGGTTGACATCATCAAAATATCTGTTTAATTAAGCTTGGATTTTGAGTAGAAATCATAAACCGAAATTGGCAGTGATAAGCTTGGATTTGGAGAAGAGCCCACGCAGGACTCTTGGGGATCGATGCTTTATGGAATCCGACTTCAACCGTGCAATGTTGGATCTGGAGAAGAACCCAGAGAGAAAACATGAAGGAATCCTCAGTTGCAACTTCCAGCAAACGCTTCAAGCTTGCGTACTCCAACCGGAGTTTCCAGTGAGAATACAAGCAATGGAAAGAATCTCTTTTCAATTGAAATTAATTAAGAAGTTGCCCAATAATGATCAATACATGCGTATATAGGTCATCATCTAATTAAGATTAATTATATCCAACTTGAAAAATAACCCGGTCCTGAAAATGATGCACATTCAGTTTTATTTTCAGATTGCTGACCGTTTCTAGCCTGCTGATCATCTACAATAAATCAATCTATTAATCGGGTAATTAACTAGTGACAAGTGAATGAAATTTCAAGTTTGTTATTGCTCATACATAATTGAAAACGTCGACTTTCCAATTTCAAATGGGCCATGAATAATATTTGTAAGGTATTCACTAGTGGCAACTAAGGGTGTGTTTGGAAAGTTATAAAATTTTGGATGAAAAATTTTGTATGAAAAATTTTGTATGTAAAAGTTGTCAAATCAGTAGAAAATAATGTGATATTGTAGGGGTAATGATGAGGAATAAAGAGAATAAATTTAAAATAAATAGGTTAGTTGTATTGGTAGTTGTGTAGAAATGATTGAAAAGTAGGGTTGTTGTATAGAAATATGTGTAAAAATAATTAAAAAAAGAGTAGTTATGGAGAGTGAAAAGTTTTAGATTGAAAAATTTTAACTTGACAACTTTTTCAAATTGCAGTGTGTTTGGCAATTAATAAAACATGTCAAGTTAAAACTTTTCAATCTAAAACTTTTCATTCTCCACAACTATCATATTTTTTAATCATTTTTTCACTTTTTCCTATACAACTACCCTACTTTTCAATCATTTCTACACAACTAACCTATCTATTTTAACTTTATCATCTTTACTACTCATCATTATCCCTATCATATCACATTATTTGACAACTTTTACTCTCCAAACTTTTCACCAAAAGTTTTATTCATTACCAAACACACTCTGTTTGGCAATTTACAAAAAAATGTCAAGTTAAAACTTTTTAATCTAAAACTTGTCACTCTCTACAACTATCATATTTTTTAATCATTTTTTCACATTTTCCTATACAAATACCTTACTTTTCAATCATTTCTACACAATTATCCATACAACTAACCTATCTATTTTAACTTTATCCTCTTTACTACTCATCATTATCCCTATCATATCACATCATTTGACAACTTTTACTCTCCAAAATTTTTCATCAAAAGTTTTATACATTACCAAACACACCCTTAATAAGCTGATGCCACTTCAGTTTGGGAGGTGATATACAAGTGACAAACTGACAATTAATTAAGCTCGGTGCTTAAGAAAAATCCTCGGTTGGCTTCAGACTTATGTCATCTTCATCGTTTTATTAATTTTTTGACTTTAGACTGCCAACACTACAAGGAAAAACATTTCTGGCAATTCTTATTAGTAAGAAAAAAATCTTTAATAGCAAAAAAAATGTATATGTAACAAAAAAATTTCTTGCCAAGGATATGCTTTTATAGACTAGCAAAAATTTTCTAGCTTATGTTGATGCTTTCATGAGTAAATTTTTTTTTTTTGCTTACTTATAAGCAAGACAACCAAATCAAAACCTCCTTGCTTAAACACAAAAATCATTGATTATTGGTAGCTAAATTTCTTTTTAACGGTTGTTATGTGAAATATGCTACAAATTATTGGCAATCAAGTTTTTCTTTAATGGGCAACATTTTAATATTTTTTCTTTGTCAAAAATCAAAATTTTTATAGCAGAAGGAAAAAGAAACAATAAAATCAAAATTGTAGTTTCTGTATAAATCTCTTTTGAGAAAAGGTATGATTTTTTCTCCTTTCGGAAAAGAATAATTTTTTGCATAGTTTCTTTTAGGGGTGAGAATTGGGGCGGGCCATACCGGGTCAAGGTTTGCCCAACAATGACCCCACTTTTTAAAAATTGAGTTTGACCATCTTTTTATATCAAATCGGGACAAGGTCAGTTTGACCTTCACTTTTTTTTAATAGATTCTGGGACAAACTTCGGGTTGGTATCGGACCGGTTTCGGAATAGTGGGTTGGGTAAAAAATACGAGTCAAATAAGATAATTTTAAGAATTTATATACCTATCAAACATAAGTATACATCTATACTAAATTTAAATATTATATGCTTCAATATTTCACGAATTATTAAAAACACACATAATTAAGAATATAAGTTTATTAAAATAAGTTAATATACAATTACACATAAGGGTTATTTATGTACAAATTCTTTTTATTGATTCTTATATTGCTTTCTGAATAAATTGATTCTTCTATTGTTGATAGAGTTGAATATAAAAAAGTGAGAATTTTGAAAGAAAATAATAATAATATTTAAACATAGGCTTATAATTTTTAATAAATTAGTATATACGATGCGGGGCGGGTTAGACTTTTCGGGTCAGGACATGGTCGACCCACCCGACCTTATTTTTTGAATACGAGTTAAAATTTCTGACCCATCCCTATATCGGGCCAAAAACATATTGGTTTTACCCGACCAAAAATAGGTCGGGTCAAAGCCGGGTCACGAATCGACCCGCCCGAATTCTCACCCCTAGTTTCTTTAGATGGTGTAAATACTTTAGATTTTTTTAAGTCGACTGGTCAAAGTCCATTTAGAATATCCTGTGTGGAAAGAGTTGACCCGTTGGCTAACTAAGACGGGATAGTCAATAATAAGCCTTACTCAATTGTTGTTTATATATGCTGTAGGATGTATTTTATTTTATTTTTCTTGGATATTAATTTCAATAACTGATTAGCTTGGTTGGCATATAGGAGGTCTAGAGGTCTTAGAGGTCTAAGTTTGAGTGGAGGTTTCGTGGAAGAAATTTTGTGAGACAATTAGATCTTTATTTGAGAATTGATTTTAGACTCACAAAATTTTTACTAGAGGCCTAAAGTTCAAGTGGAGGTTTCCAGTTTATTGTAGGTACACCTATTAAAAGGGATTTACTTTTTGGCCATGGACTGTGAACTTGGGCTATTGCTTGGACCAAACCCAACACCTGGATAAGCCTAAATAAAATCTAGCAATGTAATGGTGATGACGTGGCACTTTTTAAGCCATTCGTTTTACTTTACCATGGTTTGATCATCTTAACTCCTATTTTTATGATTAAATAATCAAATTTTATATTTTAATGCTTCTGAACTCAATGGAAGGATTTGATTTTACATTTGAGGCTAAAATTTTAAGATATTAGATTAAATGATTATTTTTATCATTTAATTAAGTTTTAATTACATCCTTATCCATTTTCAAATAATTTTTTATTTTCTAGTCATGTTGGAACTAACCCATTATTTTACAGGTAGAGCAAATCAAGTGGGACACTAAAGTTTGGATTACATAAAGATTTTAAGAATTGTTATTTTATTTTGTTTAAAATTATTTAAAAGCATGTATTGCAAATAGTGGACATGTATTTTATTTTATTGTGTCTTAAATGTAACAATGGAAATATTGCTAGTGGAAGTAAATTTTTAAAAGATTATTTAATATAATCATTGATTATGCCATATATATGTAATCGATCTTGGAAAATTGTATTAAATATGCAGTTAGAATCATTTTTTTAGATCGGTATATTAGAGATGGGTTTTTTTTTTTTTTTTTTTTTGTGTGTGTGTGAAAAAGGTAGGGAAAGTTCCCATAGTGCTTAGAGAAAGTTAGTTTCTGCATGGTTTCTCTTTTCAAGTCATGAATAATTATGCATTTGCTTCTACCTCCCAAAAAAAATGCATTGCTTCTTTTTAGAGACAAGGGCTATTTGTCTTCGTTTTTGAGCTTTGAGCATAACGACCTTGTGTACCTGTTTTTTAAAATTTTCCGCAGTTACCCTTTTATAGACTTGGTTGCATTTATGCAAACCATACGTTAGCTATTGTGCATGAATAGATACTTATCTACTCTATTTTTTTTTTTTCAAATTTTGACACTTATACTTAAAACATGCGATCTTCATCCATCTGTTGTGTGCTAAAAAATGGGCCCCAAATGTATTAAAATTATTATCTCATTCATCCATTGTATTTAGAATTATTTATTTTAATAGCATAGCAATTTTTATCCAAATTCAATATGTGTATGTGCCAAATTTTAAAACAATATAATATCAACGGAATAAAATAGTTTAATATAAATATCAAGTTTAAAGTTGTATTTTCAACATCTAAACTACCTAAAGTATGATTTTTATATGGATAAATGATTGTATAAAATATTATTACATTTTAATACTTGTAATACGTGTGGGGCCTATTTTGTAGTGGACTGCACTGTAGTTATGATGCAGTTCATCTGCACATGATGAGTTTTCTCTTTATATATATATATAGGAATTTATTTAAGTATATCGGCCAACGAGGCATTTCTTTGTTGGTAACTTCAATTTCTGCGACAATGCAAATGGGGGTTCAAATTATGATTGTCGCAAAAATTGCATAGTGTAGAGTTGGTGGCAGTTATCTCCGCTAGTGGTATAGGAGTGTCCATTGTAGAAGATAAATTAGAAAATATTGTTAGATGTATATCAAGATATTGTAAGAAATTTGTAAGAATATTTCAATACTTAGTTGGTAAATATCATTTTAGGTGATTATAAAATACTTATAAAAAAGTACATTTGGACTGCACCATAATTAAGGTGCGGTTCATACAATGTAGGGCCTACTTGATCATAAATAAAAAATCCACTTAATCATGAATAAAAAATCTACTTTGCCCATTTTATTTAGAATTATTCATTTTATTAGCATACCATTTTTCATCCAAATCCAAACTGTGTATGTGTCCTATCTTAAAATAGTACAAAATCAACGTAATAAAATAATTTAATATAAATATTAAGTTTAAAGTGATATTTTAACACGTGAACCATCTAAAGCGTGATTTTTATATAAATAAATGATTGTATAAATCATTATTAAATTTTAATATGTGTGGGGCTTATTTTGCAGTGGACTGCACCGTAATTAAGGTGTAGTCTATCTACACATAATAGGTTCTCATATATTCAAGAAAATATTCAAGTGCAGACGGAATACACCAAAATTACGGTGCAGACCACTCCAACATGTATTAAAGTTAACATCCACCCCATGTATTGTATTTAAAATTATTTAATTTGATAGCACATCAATTTTCATCCAAACCTAGCATGTGTATATCCTTGTCTTAAAATTATATAAAATCGACATAATAAAATAGTTTAACTTAAATATCAATTTGAAAGTAGTATTTTAAAGATTTAAACTGTCTAAAATATTTTATTGATATGAATAAATGATTGTATAAAGTATTTTAATATTCTAATATATATGGAGCTCATTTTGCAGGGGACTGCATTGTAATTATGGTGCAGTTTGCCCGCACAGGATTGGTTCTCATATATATCCTGCTTTTACAAAATTCCTTTTCTATATGATCTCCTCCATTTTTAATATCTTAATGGTTGATGGAAAATCCTCTCCATCTATTATATTTAGCATTATTTATAGTATTTTGAAAATTCTTTCATTTGTCTAATATCATTATATATGGGCTCCATGAAAATCAATATAATAAAATAATTTAATATTAAATATCAATTTTAAAATTGTATTTTCAACATCTAAATCGTTTAAAATATCGTTTCTACACGGATAAATGATTGTAAAGTATTATTACATTCTAATCATATGTAAATGAATCTAAGCATTTTTCATAATTATATATGAATATATATTTTTCAGCAAAGCTTCCATATACATACTTGATTCAAATGAAATTAAGTCTTTTAGCTAAACAAATGATATTAAATACAAATGATGGATTGAATTTTCTATCAATGACCAAAATTTTAAAATTTGAAGGGTTACTTGGTTTCACTTGTATGTAACCTTGTTACATAGAGCACAACCTTATATATATACATGGATACTTTTATAAACTTCTCTTCCATGTAACATTCTTCATTTTTAATATCTTCATGGTTAACAAAAAATCTACTATATTTGTTGCATTTAATATCATTTATATTATCATGGAAATTCTTTTAATATCAATTTTTAAGTAGTATTTTCAACATTTAAACATCTAAAATATTATTATTATGTAGATAAATAATTCTATATAATATTATTACATTATGATACATATGTGAATGAATTTAAGCATTTTTACTAATTTAATGTGAATATATCTATTTTTGAGTGTGGTCCATGCATATATTTGATTTTGATAAAACTTGGTCTTCTAATTAAAAAAATAATTTTAAATATAATAAACAGATTAACTTTTCTATCAAGCGTTGAAATTTTAGAATTTGAAAGAATTACATAAAATTACTCTTATGTAATCCAGTTACCGAAAGCGAACTTTATATATATAACAAGTGTTATGAGAACCCTAAGGATCCTGATGTGCAAGAACAAACTTGTACATAGTTGAAGAAATTTTTTCAAAATAACTCAACCATGGCTGGATTGGAATAATTAAACGTCATTACTATTTAGTTCATTAGTAATGGCATGCTGGAATTGTAAACAACTTGCCTAGAATATGAGAGCACGAATAAAAAGGAGGAAACAAGAGAAAGTAAAAGAAAGGAGGTAGTGCAATCAATCAATCATCAATTGCACTTCGTCGCATGCTATCTTTATTATTTTTCACAAGCATTTGATAGCTACATGCCATGTAGCAATCAAATATTAATTTATTTGTAACTTTCTCGAAATGCATATTCCATCCTTACTAGAATTATTTTGGTGCAAGTGTGCATGTGTGCGCAACCAAGATTAGAAATCATTTTAAACAGGTGATTTGCTTCTAATGACTGTACATACAGAGGCCTGATTTTCTCCTACTAGTTTCGCAATCGTGTGCGTCGATTTTGAGGTGTCAAGCATAGCCGTTGGATCCGAGCATTTAATGCTGCTCACAACGCAGCTGTGAAAAGTAGCAGCTGATGATGTGTGACTTTCCTTATCGCACACCTCGAGACATTCATGCAATTTTTCTAACAGCATTTCGTCAAATATTTAATAATATTTTTATTTTTTCATAATATCTGCGGCGGACACTCCTATGATTACACAGGGAGCTTCTGTCAGTGCTTAATGTGGACTGTAGATGGAGGAGAAGAAAAATCTCTCTCAATAAGATGAAAGGAACAGAAAAGCTGAGGAAAAATCAAATGTTAAAAGAGACAATACGAGAATGCCGGAAAAAAATAGCTATCGAAAGGGACGGCTCACATCGAAAAAGAAAAAAAAAAGAAAGAGACGGCAAGCAAACAGTAGAAAAAATTAGTTGCCACAGAAAAGGGCAATGAAGAGCTTGTTAATTTATTTAACCAGACAAAAAAGGGCATTTTATAGATCCTAAAATGATTCATCTCCATAGCGCCATTTTTTTAAATTTTTTTTCGAAATATTTTTTACACAATGGTTAATCTAAGTGTATTTAACATATGTATAAATTTTTATTAATTTTAAAGACTTTTAGATATATTTTTTAGATTTTTAAAAATCAGTGACATTTTTAGTAATTTTAAAATTACTAAAAATAACACTGATTTTTAAAAATCTAAAAAAAATATCTAAAAGTCTCCAAAATTGGTAAAAATTTATACATTTGTTAAATATATCTAGATTAACCTCTCTATGGAAAAATTTTCAAAAAAAGAAAAAGAAAAATAGGTGTAGTACACCGCCTCAATGCACCCATGTGCATACGATTGCTGTACTCCGTAGGGAGTGCAAGGCTATCAAATATCAATGATTTCTATGAAACAAGGTGGCACAAGAGTGAACCTGACGAGAAATTACTTTTATAGCTCATGAGCTATTCTTTCTCTAGCTACTACCGCTGCTATTGCTCACTGTCACACAGACCATCTTATCTATCCACCCAAATGTGTAGCTCTACCTAATAAACTTCTTCTTTCACCCAATAATTATCCTATGTTTAGTTCCCTTACTATGTCAGTTGCTGTGTGTATCGAATTTCCAAAATAATATTTTTTTTAAAGAAATTTGCCATTTACTTGAATTTGTGAATTCATTTGTCCCCAAATTGATCAATTACAAATATGACCGAATCGAGGGTAATTTTCTGTACAAAGAAAAATAGAAATATTAAATAAATACCGCGAGTTTTGCTCATCGTGTTGTTTTTTTGGCGTTCTCTTTCAGTAGCTTGTTCTTTTTTTTAGCATTTGCTTGTTGTCCCTTCCGGCAGCTGGTACTTCTCCTGGCGTTTGCTCATCTTCCCTTCTGTTAGCTGATTTTTTTCGGCATTTGCTTGTTGTCCCTTTTGACTGCTGGCTTTTTTGGCTTTTGCTCCCCACGAGCACTGTGTTCCTCTTCATGACAGAAAGAAAAACTAAACGTCTTTTGGCTGTTGCTTTTCGCAGCTACGTTGTGATCAGCAGCAGTAAATGCTCAAATCCAACGCGCGTGACTCTTCATAATCAACGTGGACGATTGCAAAATTGTTAACTTCCCAAAGCTATAGCTAGTGAGGAGCCCAACGCCTCAGCGCCATTGGTGTTCATTGCTGGCACTCTGCCAAGACACCCGATATCAATCTATAGGTGATTAGATAGTAATTCGCCTGACATAGATAGGTAGTTTCCCGGTATACTTGATAAGGAATGATTATGGTAGCCTGGGCTAAGCAAATGTTTTGTTTAGCCCACATCAAAAAACCTATTTATAATACTTTTTTTGAAAATTTTTCTTTATATACTTGTTTATCCAAGTGTATTTAATGTATAAATCAAGTTTTACTATTTTTGAATATGTATATATATTTTTTTAAAATTTGTAAACATCTATATGTATATATGTATTTAAAATACCTCTATCTTTAAAAATATCAAAAACATAAATATATATCCAAATATGGTAAGACTTAGTTTATATGTTAAATACATTTAGATAAACAAGCGTATAAAGAAAAAAGTAAAAAAATATTGTGAATAAATTTTTCAAGGTCAGCTAAACGAAACATTTTTTTAGTCCGTGTTAACAAGATCACTTTTCATACTTCTCATACTTAATTAGTTGCACTAGCATTAACTCATTATTATTTGCAGCAACAGCACAGGTGGGTGGAGGAGAAGTAAATAACTAAGAAAGCAAGTTATTGAGAAGGCCTTTATGTGATGGATGGCTAAAGCTGTTCACGGCCCTCGGCCTCATGTTTTTAAAAGAGAAACCATGCAAAAACTAACCGAACTACGTACAGTAAGTTGCCTTCTCTCTTTCTCGAAAGAGAAACTCAGTAACAATAATAATTTCGCAAAAGAAAAGAAAAAAAATTACAAAAGAGAAACTATGCAAAAATAACCATTTCCGAAAAGTTAACCATTAGAAGTTGTTCACGGGTTTCAACATCTTGGGACCACAGCTTAAACCACGGCCGCGTTGAGTCATTGAAGTCTTCAAAACGATAACACTTATATGCTAAATTCGTCCATGAAATATTCAACACGATAATACGTGACTACTGCGCTAAATGATACATGTATTATGAAGGTAGCTTTCTAAATGATACAACAATGGACAGATGCCTCGTACAAAGCCATCCTACAGTCGTACGTTGCATGCTGCATGTCCTGAGGATTTAACTAAGGGCTCTGGTAAATTCTTTTTTTTTTCCTGAAAAAAAGAGAAGGAAAAATCCTTACAGCATGGCCAGTCGTCCTTAGGGAATCGCATATATGAACAGGGTTCCAGTACACCAGGATTTGACTGATGCCTTTAGTTTATATTAATCCGCAAGCCAGAAGAAGATATCACACAAGCCACACAAGTACGATGGAAGAACAGCAACAAATGTTCAATTCTTCAATGCCGGAAAATATCTACGAGGGTAGGAGGTTAAAGAGAATTCACTGAGATGGTTTTAACGTTCCACAATTTCACTGCTTCACTGTCTTCGCAGACTCCCCGCAATAGTCTTTAAAGTGTTGAGGTGCAACTTAAGTGGACTTTAGAAAAATATAGGTTAGGATGAAGTCAACCACACCCAAAAGTTCTAAAAAAAAAATTTACAAAAATGTTTTCAAAAGTAAAACTGTTAAGTTATACGGAGGTGACAATAAAAGGTGAAAAAAGAAAAAGGATAAAATCATTGTACAGAAAGATATGAAAATAATAAAAAGTACAGTAATTGAATAAAATGTAAATCATATAAAAATTTTAAAAACTAAAAAAAAATTATCTTATCAGAAAGACCTTAGATTTATTAAAATTTGAGCTTGCTCTTCCTTTTATATAGTACCTAAATTCTTTCCATCTATAAAATAACCTAAATCATTTCAGACCTGAAATTCTTTTAAAGAATATTGCTACTTTAGTCTTCATTCTATTTACAAAACTTAAAATTTAACCTATTTATAAAAACAGGGTCCGAGTTGAGTTTTAGGTTAAAATTCAAGTTAACAAATTTTTATTTAATTTAAGAGTAATAAATTTAAATTTTCATATGAACTTATAAGTAAAACGAATTATATAAGCGAAAATAATAATATATGGCCTAACTGTTTTTTTAGAATATAGTAATATATATAACATATTTCTA
Source organism: Annona cherimola (assembly GCA_030490835.1). Taxonomy (NCBI): domain Eukaryota; kingdom Viridiplantae; phylum Streptophyta; class Magnoliopsida; order Magnoliales; family Annonaceae; genus Annona; species Annona cherimola. The sequence goes on along the minus strand of CM059972.1, from coordinate 119,582,969 downwards.
GAAAAAATATAACATTAAAAATAAAATAAAGGAAAAGATTAATAAACTTAAAAGTAAAGAATATAAATATAAAAATGTATATGAAAATAATATAATTTCAACACGACGCCAACTGGGCGCTGCCAACTTGGTCATGGATGATGCATGGACATGGGTTTGAACTCTTCTGTGTGAGTTTCGACTATGGATAAGAACATGTTTTTTTACTCATAAATAAGTAAGAATTTCTTACCAAACGAGCGGCGCCGGGTGCGGAACGAGGATTTCGAACCAAAGCTCTATGGGGCATGTGTGTGGTCCTCCTTATTTGGTTGGGAGCTGGTGGTCTCCCCCACTGATATTTGGGAGCTTGTTGTCTCCCTTTGGAAACATTGTTAGAATTGTCTTAGAACTTTGAATGTGATATGAATTGAGATATGTTGTAAATATACTCCATCAAAAAAAAAAAAAGTAAGAACTTCTTGTCTCCATTATGTGCGATTGATTGTAATACATAAAAAATGAGATGTGATATTATACCAAATAAAAAAATTAACATGACAATCGTTTATTCAAATTCAAATATAAATAAGATATATTATTAGATGTTATGCATATAATATAATTCATATTCCATTTTTTAATATTTTTGTTAATTTTTTTATAAAACTACTAATCTAAGTGTATTTAATCTATAAATTAAGTTTCACTATTTTTAAAAATATGTATATATTTTTATTTTTAAAAATAGGAAGGTTTTAATACTTTTTAAATGATTAAAATACCCCTATTTTAAAAAATAAAAAATATTTAAAATTTCAAAAACGATAAAACTTAATACATAAATTAAATACACATACATTAAGAGTCTTGTAAAAAAATATTAAAAAATATTAAAAATAAAATTTCTAGCAAGATGCATTGAAACTAGCTATAAATTCCGGTTGCATTGAAACAAAACCCTTCACTTCAGAAAAAATAAAAACAAAACAAAACAAAATAAAACCCTCAGTTGAGGCTCGACCGAGCCAACTTGCACCCTAGGGAGAATGCGCCGATATGTTTGGAGGTGACCCGACAGAAGCATCCTAATGTAGAAGGTTATTTATTATTATTATTATTTTTTTTGGAGGAATTACAAATTAAGCAGCTCAAGAGTTCCTTACCTACTCCAGCAAATTGAGCAGCGCACATCAAGAGTTCCTTATCTACTCTTGAAAATAAGAACCATGAGTTCCTCACCGTGCAACTTAATTAAGATAAGGGCACCCTCTCAGCGAGGCTGTATATTAAGGATTGGAGCAGATATATGACTGCATCCAGCCATTGCATAGACTGGGAGAAAACAAATGAAATTTTCTGAAGCTTGTGTTTTCAAATCTCTACTCTTCTTCGTCATTCTCATTATCATTAATTTTCTTCAATTTGATTCTCTTGCTCCCGATGCGATGGTTTGATGCTCTTATACGTTCCTTGTATAGACCTTTACTGTTTCAAATTCTGAACTACTTACACAAATACACACTCGTATTAACCATCCTCACATCCACGTGTTGACAGAATTTAAGGACAACTCTCTTATTTTAAGTTGCATGCAAGCGCCACCGAGCATGTGGCCCCCTGGCACGACAACGGGCATGTCATGGTTTCGAGTTCCCACAGCTGTGGCATGTTATTCCTTCTCCCCTTGGATAGGAGTGCTTACTGTTTCTTCTCTAACGCGGAGGTCTTTATAGAAAAAAAATTTCATTGTGCGAGGATTAAATATGCTTAATTGTAATATCAAATGTTATAATATGCATATATACCAATAATAATAATAAAAAAGCTGCACGCAAGCAGCGCACTTACGGCATTATCCTTATTTCCAGAAGTGGTAAGGAACTCTTGTGACATGATAAGTCTCTTTTTCTGATGGGGGTGGCATGATATGTTGAGGTGCTTAATTTGTTATTCTTCCAAAAATAATCTTATATATTGGGACACTATTTCTGCATTTATCCTAATATTTCCCTTATCCCCAAGCATACGCATATCAGCCCATTTTTCTCATGCAGTAATTACTTCGGCTAGTCGTCAGTATTGTCATAAAATTGCAGGTGCAAGTGAGTGGGGTGGGAAATCTGTTGTAATTGATGGCTGAGAGGCCTCCACGAGGCCCAGTTGGCTACCAGGCCTAGATATAGTAATTCTGTAATAATCCTTCTTTAAATTCTAAGTAATGGCTTGTGTGGGAAATGGAATGGGATGCAAAAATGAGAATAAAAAAGGTATTATTATTTATTATGAATGAGAAAATTTGTACTAAAATTAAAATTTTTGTATTGAAAATGAAAAGATAAGTTATTATTTTTTTAAAATGAAAAAAATATTTTTTGAAAAATATGAAATGCATGGGTGTCCCATCCGTCTCATCGAAGATGTGAACAGGAATAAAGAATTCTCTCTCCCAAAGCCGAGACTATATTCCAGATAAACAAGTGAAAAGAGGAGAGAATACGGTTGCTTGAGTCGATCCATAGGGTGAGTGGAGGTCGCCACTGTATACTCAAGTCTCAAGTCCGGAACCCAATCCAGTGCACCCGGGTGCATTCAGCCTCAATGCACCCGGGTGCACTGCACCTATTTTTTTTAATTTTTTTTTGAAATTTTTTTTATACAATGGTTAATCTAGGTTTATTTAACATATGTATCAATTTTTACTATTTTTGGAGACTTTTAGATATTTTTTTTAGATTTTTTAAAATCAGTGGCATTTTCGGTAATTTAAAATTACGAAAAATGCCACTGATTTTAAAAAATCTAAAAAAAATATCTAAAAATCTCCAAAAATAGTAAAAATTGATAAATATGTTAAATAAACCTATATTAACAGCTTCATGAAAAAAATTTCAAAAAAAAAAAAAAATAGGTGCAGTGCACCCGGGTGCATTGAGGCTGAATGCACCCGGGTGCACTCAAGTCCCATAACAATTAACAATGGCCACCTACCCCCAACAAACGACTTTCACAACCACCCTTTTAGCATATGATGGAATAGTCATTTTAATTGGATTTGTATATATATAATTCATAACAAATCAAATGCACGAAAAAAATCATATTTTTTTATGGTATGAGAAATCATATTTTTAAAATTTATATATTATAAAAACTTTCAATTAAATTTATTTTTATATTTTAAACTAAATAAATAGTTTCAAGTAAAATGCATGGCTTAGATACATTTGAATAAAAACTCTATAAATAGTTTCAAGTAAAATGCACAAGTTGAGAAGCCCTGCAAACAAAAGTAGAAATAAGCGACAATTATCACCAGGTAACTCAGATGGAATTCTACCAAAAAACCCACACGTTTCGGGATTGAAACTTTCGACTTCAATGTAGCCTATATGCCATCTTTACTGGTTGTCTGGTCCTCTATTCCGAAGATCATCAAAGCGTTGTTACCCGAATGTTGACCTGCAAAGCATCGGATCCCTGATCTAATCCTTCAAGTTTGTTGATCTAATCATCAATCGGCCATGGAAATTATTTTAATGTGAAAGGAAGCATGCGTTCATTTATTTAAAGATCTGTAGGAGACGTTGTTTCAACACTATAATATTCCGCATGCTTTTTCTTTTTTAAATCCTGTTTCCAAATTAGGAATTAAAACATGGTATTTGGTAGTACGTAATTAAAGGTTCATGTCAGTCTTCCATGGTCAACTGGATGCTTAATCTTTGTCTCTCTCCCGCGTTTTGGACTCTGGAGGAACAACGGGGTGAGAGATTCTTGTAAATCTTCTTAATTACTTATGCTATTCCGCTGCAATGTTTGCTGTTGTAAAGCTCTTGTGGGTGGTGAATCTGTGCATCTTGATCTTTCTATTAATGTTGGATGGAGAGGATTAATTAGTTAGATGGATGAGTGGGGAGGCGTGAGAAATCCAACAGAACAGACCAGAACAGACGGGAAGATTATTTTCCATAGAGTGGTGGCCTCCCGGAAGAAGTGAATCACAACCATAAGCACTATATATATATATATGAACTGTGCAGTCGGACTGCACCGTAACGCTGTAAAATAGACCCCACACATATTAGATTGTAATGAAACTTTATACACTCATTTATCCATATATAAATCATACTTTAGACGGTTTAGATGTTGAAAAAACCACTTTAAACTTGATATTTACATTAAACTATTTTATTACGTTGATTTTGCACCATTTTAAGATGGAGACTACGCACATGTTGGATTTGGATGAAAATTGGTATGGTAATAAAGTGAACAATTCTAAATACAATGGGTGGGGTGGATTTATGGGAAATGATCAGGTGGGGCCCACAGTGCATGGACTGCACGGTGCAGTCGCATGCACTTGATCATTTCCCTATATATATATATATGAGAGCTGTTCCGGTGCAGTGACGCTGCACCAGAACAGCGGTACAGTGGCCGCAAAATGGGGCCCACATGATCATGAAATCATGATCTACTCCACCCATTGTATTTAGAATAATGTATTCTACTACCATACCAATTTTCATCCTAATCAGATATATATATATATATATATGGGCCCCATATGAAAATGGTACAAATCCAACGTAATAAAATAGTTTGATGTAAATAACAACTTTAAATATCTGATTGGGATGAAAATTGGTATGGTAATAGAATACATTATTCTAAATACAATGGGTGGAATAGATCATGATTTCATGATCATGTGGGACCCATTTTGGGCCCACTGCACCGCTGTTCCGGTGCAGTGATGCTGCACCGGAATAGAATCCTATATATATATGTATGGAGAAAACCAAAAAATAATAATAATAATAATAATAATAATAATAATAATAATAATAATAATAATAATAATAATCAAGAGATAGACCCTATATATGTATGTAAAGCTGATTAATATCTTATTACATTGAGGGCTTGATTTGGCGTTGCTTTTTCTCACGGCCTTTGTTTCTCAGGAATAGTTAGTTAGTTATATATAGATGCTTCCACGAGAAATAATATTTTAGGGCTTACCTTAGTTATCTAATCCACCGTTTTTTTAATCTAAACTAGCCGTAAAAAGCTTGTCACTGCAAAAGTCACGTCTGCTTTGCCAAATAGTATTTCAATTCAATTTATCACGCTGAATTTTAAAAGGAATAGCTCTCAAACAGCTAAGCTAGACGTAGCCTGAGAATCAAGTCACAAAAAGTAAGATAATCATCAAATTAATTTTGAAAAATACGAAAGTAAACTTGGCTTCCAGACACAATGAATATTTTATGCATCTTATAACATTGACAAAAGCCATCATAGAATAAGATTATTAAACTTGGAAAAATGAGGAAGGAAACACAATTTTTTAAGAAATGCTGAATGATTTTAGAGAAGGGAGGACCAGATGCTAATATTGTACATGCCATGATGGCGACATTTCATCAACATTACTATGTGGTTCGGGTCTAATTAGGTTAGATCTGAAAATATAGATCCATCAAAGTTAATAACTAGAAAAAACTTGTTGTTTTTTTTTTTTTTTCTGAGAATCTAGACGCACACAAAAAAACATTCTCGTAAATATATACATAGAGAGAGAGAGGGGGGACAGCCACATAAAAATTGGAAGGTTACATACATAACCATAATACTTTGCTTAATAAGAAGTATTGAAGCAAATACAATTATTGGCAATTACTTCACCATGCACCCTAGCATATCCCGACTTGGATGTACAATTCATGGCCTGGATACATCTGAATAAAAAATATTTATTAGCTTTAATTGAATTCAATCAGTTGAACGGGCTAATTCGACATGGCCCTAATGGGTTCTACGTTTTTTTTTTTAAAATAAAATTTGCTTATTCTCCCCATAGAGGCTGCGGCGGACCAAATTATAATAACTCCATATATATATATATACAAATTCTAGACCAAATTGAACGGCCAGGATTTGGTCAATATTATTCGACTTCAATTTAGAATCCATCCTTCATCAAAAAAAAAAAAAAAGAAAGAAAGCATCCATCCAACAATAATGATAAAAAAAAAGAAGAAGTTAGCATCCATTTTGCCTAACTCGTAATAACTTGCCCCGAGTAATAGAGATTTATCAGTGGTATGATGACTCAGATGCTCTATTCCGACGATCGCCAAAGCCATTGTGCCCCAGCCATGGAAAATTAATTATTATAATATGAAATTAAAGGAAGCATATACACATGCAAGAGCTCCACTTTTGTATACTCGGTTTACATATAAATGATTTTACCGAAACCCTTCTATTTTTAAGATATTGATGATTGACAAAAAATATAATCTAGTCATTATATTTAACATTATCTTTTTTGCTATAAGATCAAGTGCATGAGCTACATTTACTCACAAATAGATTTATTCATTTGCAAATTAAGAAAAATACTAAGATTCATTCACATACGTTTAAAATATAATAATACTTTATAGAATCATTTATCCACGTTATAATGATACTTTAGATAGTTTAGATGTTGAAAATACTAATTAAAAATTAAAAATTAATTATTATTATTAAATTATTTTATTACGGTGAGCTCATATACTTACAGATGAGGCTCATGTGCAATTATACTAAAAAATAAGAAAATTTTTATAATAATATAAATAATAATAATAGAATAAATAAAGTAAATTTTATATCAATCATCTAAATATTGAAAATGACATAAAAGACCGGTTTCATAGAAGTAGAGTTCTAAATGTATTTACTTGTTTGCAAGAGAGTTCTTATAATAATCCGCATGCTTTTTCTTTTAAAACCTGTTTCAAAACTAAGAATTAAAACCATGCATGGTGTCTGGTGCTAATAACATTCATGTCTGTCTTTCATGGTCAATTGGATGCTTATTTGATCTCTCTCTCTCTCCCTCCTAGACTATAGAGGAACAACGTGATAAGAAATTCTTCCAAATCTTCTTAATTACTTACATTATTCGGCTAAAGTGTAGTTAATTAGATAATCAGAGGTTATCTGGAGTTGAAGCTATTGTATTTTTATTTGATGGTGTTATCTAGTAAAATGGATACAATCCCCTTCCTTATCGCAATTTCACTTGCTTTCATGCAACAAACGAATTTTTTTCTTTAAAAAAAAAAAAAAAAAAAATCTCATTTGGCTATTCTGCGTATTTATTTACTAATTAATAATTTTTATATTTTTGGTTTCATCATAGGATTAAGCTAATATGGCCAGGCTAATGCTTATACAGAGGGAGACGGAATTAATGGTTACCCAGTGGAACAAGCAAGACTCTGTTCCTATGGTCAATGATCCTATGTCACCAGCAATAAGCCGTTAACCTTCGCGACATGGATCTTGGGTTGATATCATGTGTTGCTTTGGCTTTCATGAACCCAATTTATATTTCAATGAACTATATCCAAATCTTGCTGCTCCCAAGGGGAAATTTTGACGGCAGCCGCACTTCTAATTAACCGGAATAATTAGAGTTCCATGAGATTTTTTGCATTTCAAATCCTTTTTGACTTTTGCTTATTTTCCTTGACAATCCAAACGTTTATGTATTTATATTTTAAACCCTGAACTGTTTTTTTTTTTTTTTTTGGTTGCATTTCAAAACTTGAACGTTGAAGGTGTTAAAAACATGCATGGTTAAACCTTGTTAAATATCTAAAATTCCCTTTTATATTTTTCAAAACCCAAAATCGAAAGTCCCTTTTGAAAATCCTAATTTGCAGGTTATGGGTAGTCAATCTAAGGTCCTTCAGTGTCAAGGATCATGGCTCGCTTACCATCTTTGCTGACAGCGCCATTTTGTTTCCATATCCAGTTGAGATTAATTATGGCACTAATGCAAGAAAGCATTTTTCCATACAAAATTTTCTACAGTGGTTATGAGGCAAACAAGGCGTCTAGAGACATCGAATATTTTACGCATCTCGTTACATAGACACAACAAGTCACAAAATAAGAAATGGTTAAGAGATGTTGAATGATTCTAGAGGAGGGATCCAAGACCAGATGCTAATATTGTATGTGTCCATCACGATGGCGACATTTCATCAACATTACAGCGTGATTCGGATCTAATTAGGTTAGAATTGAAAATATGGATCCATCTCAAGTGGTAATTACAAAAAGGTTGATTTTAAATATACCACAACATTTTCCCTTAATTATAAATATGTTTATTAAGTTTACTATTTTTCATATATGCCCATTTGTTTGATGGAGGTATATGCTCATTAAGTATACCATTAATTTCAAATATACCAAAAATCAAAAGCCTTTTAGGTTAAGTGGGAAACCGAGACCTTTTGGCTGGTTTTGCATTTCTAAATTACCTAATCGTCCTTAAATAAAAATGATATGTTTCATTTTGTAGCTTTCGTTGTTATATGATGCAAGTGGAAGCTTTAGAGATTTTGTCTAAAGAAGTGTTGCTACTAGATCTGATTTTTACATGGCTATTTTCGTCCTTTTGAATCAATACTAACAGTCATTGTACAGACCGTGTTTTGAGTATATTTGAAAGTAATAATATACTTGATGAGTATATATAAAAGATTTTAAATTTAATAGATATATTTGTAGTTAAAGGCAAATATTGTAGGTACATTTGAAATTAACTCTTATAAAATAATTTGTTTTCTGAGAATCTAAACGCTGACCATAATACCTTGATTAATTAGAATAATTGAAGCCAATATAATTATGGGCAGTCCAAACTTTTGCTCTGGTGTTTTACAGGGTGCATTAATCCGCAGCATGGCAGGAGCGTGCAAGATATGCTAATATCACATTAAATTAGAATTGATATAACCCGAAATTTTTTAATGAAATATAAAGATGAAGATCAATATATAAATAATAATTGTGAAGTAAATTAATAAAGACGGTTACAATATCACATGATCAATAAATATATAAGATTAGGTATATTCAAATACACCGTCTTTCTGATGCATCCCCATTCATTTCCACTTTATGTTTATAACGTTGAGATGGTCATGTACTAGGGTGCACGGTGATGAAATCAGGATCCAACTGTTACGTTATATGTTTTAATATCATTTTTCTATTATAGTGCCAAAAACAGCAAAATAATAATCTTGGGTGAGTCATATTTTCTTAAAAATATATAATTATACTTAATTATTATAAAAATACACAGATTCATTCATAAATACATTACAATTGATAGAGTCATTCATCCATATAGTAGTGAAATTTTAAAAAGTTTAAATATTGTATTAACAAATAAATTTTAAAAACTTTCATGCATAAATTAAACAATTATATTCCTTAGATACACCTTTAAAAGAGGAGTTATGAACATATGTTTTTTAATGGAACCTAGTATTTTAGTTAAATAAATGATATTAAATGCAACGGATAGAGTGAAATTTAATTTAATCATCAAAATAGCCCCATTTTATTACAGTACACCTGAATCAGGTGTTGCATCCTTTTATTTCCTATTAAAATTTTTATGAAATAAATAATTTATAAAATTCTTCAATGGTAAATGTACGGGATTATATTTGTTAAAGGAGACTGATACAACGTAAAATTTGCTTGAATTTTTATTTTTTAGCACTAACGTGTGGACCCAAGCATTTATTTTTTAGAGAAGGAATTTTAAAAAATTTCAATATTATTTAATATTTTTGAATATGAAAAATAAACAATCCCACTATTCAAGCGCCCCTAATATTAAAAAATATTTAAAATCACAAAATTTTATATCTAAGAAATACTTAGTTGGACCACATTTTAGTGCCAAAAATCGAAAAATTAAAAATGAAACAAAAAAGATCATGACAACATTTGCGTTGATGGGAGTCCTAATCATAGCTACATTATTCCTAGAACTGCATGATCCCCGAAAGATGATGATCATTCTTGTCAGTTACGACAAATATTCAATTAATCATATTAGATTAGCTATTAGTATTAGCTGTGAGCTTATCATAACCAATGATTAATTAGATATATTGCAGCAGTTAACTTCCCTTGCAATACTATAGGAGAGCGTAACAGGCTAACTTCCGGCTGATACTTTACTTCCAAACGAAATGATTGTTTAGGAAAAAAAATTGGATTAGGTTGACTCAGTATGTGGTTAATTATTTTAGTCAAATTCAGATTAGACGCAACCAATTTCCACCTAAATTGATTAGAATTGTGTTAGGAAACATGACTAAGATTGACACGGATCACGACAAAAGTATCCACAATAAAGTAAAATTAAATAAATAGCAGTAAGATCACACGTAAGGGATACTAAAATTTTACATAGAAAACACTTTAAATCAATAAGGAAAAACCATAGGAGAGAAATAACAATCTACTATGATAAATAAGTTACAAAGATACACACAGAATATCTTACACGTATTTTCTAAATATCTGACACACATCCTAAATAAGAATACTTCCATAATCCTCTCTCTCAAACTCCGGTAAAACTCTTGTAGCTTACGTAATACCAATATGCAATTTGAGTCACAGCAAAATAAAAGACATACCTAACAAACTGTAGACTCCTTCAAAACATTAGGCCAAATATAAACGGATAAGTTTCTGATTAATTTGCTAATCTATTGCATACTGGTGGCATATATGCGACCACGTCCCCCTATGAACTGTTCTTTCTTTGCTCTCCATTCCAAGTCATCCCAGCCATACTCCACATATTGATTCTGCATTCTGAGTCTCAGCTTGTTCCATATGTGTACAA